>CM039514.1:24135089-24404148 GCA_022432975.1 Begonia masoniana
AAGTGATGAAGAGAAGTGATGAAGAGAAGTGATGAAGAGAAGTGATGAAGAGAAGTGATGAAGAGAAGTGATGAAGAGAAGTGATGAAGAGAAGTGATGAAGAGAAGTGATGAAGAGAAGTGATGAAGAGAAGTGATGAAGAGAAGTGATGAAGAGAAGTGATGAAGAGAAGTGATGAAGAGAAGTGATGAAGAGAAGTGATGAAGAGAAGTGATGAAGAGAAGTGATGAAGAGAAGTGATGAAGAGAAGTGATGAAGAGAAGTGATGAAGAGAAGTGATGAAGAGAAGTGATGAAGAGAAGTGATGAAGAGAAGTGATGAAGAGAAGTGATGAAGAGAAGTGATGAAGAGAAGTGATGAAGAGAAGTGATGAAGAGAAGTGATGAAGAGAAGTGATGAAGAGAAGTGATGAAGAGAAGTGATGAAGAGAAGTGATGAAGAGAAGTGATGAAGAGAAGTGATGAAGAGAAGTGATGAAGAGAAGTGATGAAGAGAAGTGATGAAGAGAAGTGATGAAGAGAAGTGATGAAGAGAAGTGATGAAGAGAAGTGATGAAGAGAAGTGATGAAGAGAAGTGATGAAGAGAAGTGATGAAGAGAAGTGATGAAGAGAAGTGATGAAGAGAAGTGATGAAGAGAAGTGATGAAGAGAAGTGATGAAGAGAAGTGATGAAGAGAAGTGATGAAGAGAAGTGATGAAGAGAAGTGATGAAGAGAAGTGATGAAGAGAAGTGATGAAGAGAAGTGATGAAGAGAAGTGATGAAGAGAAGTGATGAAGAGAAGTGATGAAGAGAAGTGATGAAGAGAAGTGATGAAGAGAAGTGATGAAGAGAAGTGATGAAGAGAAGTGATGAAGAGAAGTGATGAAGAGAAGTGATGAAGAGAAGTGATGAAGAGAAGTGATGAAGAGAAGTGATGAAGAGAAGTGATGAAGAGAAGTGATGAAGAGAAGTGATGAAGAGAAGTGATGAAGAGAAGTGATGAAGAGAAGTGATGAAGGAAAGCGATCGAAGGAAAATGGATCGCTGCATGCTACATGATCGCTGCATGCTGCATGCTGTGCAGCGACCAGTCGCTGCACGCTGCGGCATATGCAGCGATCAGTCGCTGCATGCTGCAGCGACTGGTCGCTGCCCCTGTGTTTTTAGGGATGGACAGTTATGCCCTCCCGATTGTTTTAATCGAATTTAGTTTCGAAATTAGTTTTTAATTAATTAGTTTTTAATTGTTTTATTAACAACTTCATGTTTGTTTTAAATGGTTTTCCAAACAACACTGACGATTTCAATTCCGATTCAGTTTCCGCTTAAAGTGTAAAATAAAATGAAAAATTTATACGGGTAAATGGGTACAGTATTAGGGGTGTTACAAATTCTGCAGACGCAATTAATAGCTGGTCTAACTTTTTAACAGGAGTAACAGCAGGGAATGAATGATACAGTACAGCAACTTGTCTTCAGCTAATCCAGTCCTTTGCCATAATGGCCATAAAGAGCCCAATCAACAATATCTTTGAAATCATCTGTTAGGTCCTTCAATTTATTTTGAATAAATTATTGTTCTAAATCTTTTAATGCGTCACAATAAACAGGTGAGAGCAGTGCATGAGTCGATGGTAATTGTAAAGTGACAGATTAATACAAACTTAGCTTAAGTTCGGTTCGTTGAAGCTAACTTACTACCCATTTTATAGGGGGAGTTGTACCCAAATACAGTTGTTACCTTCAAATTATGAAAGTGAATACGGATATAAATTACTTACCATCTTGTCTTTTCCGGCGATGTAACTTCGGACATAGCTCGATGTCTTTGGGATTGTTGTCAACCTAACATGTTTCCATGATCTTTCCCATGTTCTACGCCACACTCGAATTTTCCCATCGCCATAAGCAGCAAAAACTCTATCGTGGGAAACCTCTATGGCAACCACCATTGAAGCCTTCGTTTTGAGCTGATCACATTCTGTAAACTCAGGAAGCTTCCAAACCCTAATGATGTTGGTATCAGAGCCTGTGTAAACTATGTTGTTTAGGGCAGCCATGGATAAGACCTGTCCGTCCTTTTTCAGAACAGAAGATATGCATCTGTAGGCGATTTGACTGTCGTTGAGGGCTGCGATGGGAGACGATGATGGGTGAAGAGGGGAGGAGACTGGAGATGTACGGTGACTTTGTGGGAGAGAAGGTGAGTTTAGGCGAGGAGGGGTGAAGGGAAAATCTGAAAAGGAAGGATCTTTTGTTGAAATGCTTCTGAAAAATAGGGTAGATGTTTTTCTTGTTTCTGATCTTAATGCAAAAGACAGGTTTGGAGAAGAGTCTGGGGAGTTCAGAGAGGCCATCTCCCACCCTTTCTCTCCTCAAATATTCGTAGAGAGAGAAATGACGGTAATGAAGCTATCTACCTTTCACTAATATAATGAAATGGTCTCCACGTTTGTCATCTTCATTCATTTATACCCATCATGCTTAACTTAATTTTGAGCAAATCCAAAATATTATGCAGTTAGTTATGCATACACTAGAGACAAAAACAAGAACTTCAAGTAAAGATTTATTTACAGGGATAAATAATGTGAGCGTTCACGTTTAACATATTTTAAATTTTGCTTCACCATTTTTACCTAATTTAGGGTGCATTTACTAGCCGGTATCTACTGAGGCTTGCTTAGCTTGGGAATAAAAAAAATTCTTTAGTTATTGTAGTGAAAAAAAAATGGGATTGGGTTTAGTGTTGTTTACTTGTATTGTAAAATCCGCCAATTTTATACTAATAAAATTTTTGAATAAATTGTTTACGTTATTCGATATCAAATTATTACTTGTTGACTCGAATTGTTGTAATTCGTTAACGTTCAACACGTATATTTTTTCAATCAAATGGTCAAATTGGTAAAAGTTCGGAGTTACCACGGAATAAAATTCCAAAATGTTCTCCGCAACGATCAGCTACTCTTGGCCTCCACGATCTTTACCTAGGGAGTCTTTTGGAGAGAACATTTAACTCAATAGTGAATCCTTTACTACACTCAAATGAATGAAAAAAAGTAGTTTTATCATTATATTTTGAAAAACAATGAGCCGGCGAAGAAAATTTGCAATGCATGACTTCCCTTTCATTTCTCTTATTTTCTTTTGAGTACCTATTTTCTTTATTTCTTGTGATGATGAATCTTTTATTTCTTTCTTTCATATCTTGATCTGTATGATTATATTGGGTGTGATATGTTTCATTTCTTGAACAACATTTTTCTTTGTTGAATATTGCACTATCTTATTATTCTGTGATCACTAGATAGACTTTGATCCATCTTGTGTAAGCTATGATTTTACTTTTGGTTCTTTCGCTGCAAACCAAATCTTGACATGGGCGATCAAGTGCTCTCTGAATATCAAATTGTTCAACTCGGCGTTTTGTCTAGATTTGCCTCTAGGTTCTGTCATGAATAAATATGGGAATTAACAAGAAAGATGATAGAAAATTGGTGGAACAATTTCTCAAATTTATGGGCATGATGGTTTGTTTCACAATTAGAGATATCACGATAATTGCTAGGAAGCATGATGGTTTGTTTTACTTGTGTGTTTAACTATCAAAAGTTAGATCAAATGACGATTAATAGTAATTATCTGTTATTGAGGATTAATAAGATGTTCCATTAATTGGGTGGATGGATGTATTTTGAGGGGGGTATATGTAAGAGTACTTTTTGGGTTTTTTATGGACATTTTAAGTTGAAGGTTTTGCCGTTTAGTTTGATTAATGTCATAACTATTTCTTAAGAAGATGATGAAGTGAGTCAACGAATCCTATCAAATTAGTTTTTTAAAGTATCCATTAATGTCATATTGGTTATTCGAAGACTTTTCATTCAGCCAAATATTATCTGGGATTGTGTTTATAGATATTGTAAGATCATTTGTTGTATGTAGGGGTGGACATGGTCCGGTTCTGAGCCCAGATCGAAATTGGACCAAAGTTTTGGGAATTTATTTTTCGAAACCCGAAACTGGCCCTGGGAGGAATAGAGACCGGACTGGACCAGACCAAAAATTTCAGTCCGGTCCCGGTTCCTCTCATCAACACTTTTTAAAAAAAAAAAAAACTGGTAGGAAACGACAGAACTGGTAAAATCGAAAACTCAAATTCAGCAAATCGAAGAAAAAACGACAGAACAACAGCTAAAATGCAAATGATCCACAAAAACTCAGTAAAACAAGCAGATTTATCAATAAAACAATCCACAAAAACTCAGTGAAAAGAACGAAGTCCAAAAAAATCAAAGCAGATCCAAACTAGAATAAACGAAAGACAAAAATCAGTGAAAAGAAATTTCAAAACAAGGTTAAACAATTCAAAATGAATAAGAAACGACGAGATCTGGGAGAAGAGTGTTACCTGAAACGGAGGCAAACTCTGTTGATCGGCGAGTACGAAGACAGGGCCGAGCACCGAGGACAGGCGAGGCAAGCAGGCCTGCAGACTAGCGTGAGGTCAATGCTGAGGAGTGACTGTCGGACTAGGGTCTGGCCATCTTAGAGAAGCAAGAGCAGTGGAGCTGGAGAAGAGTGCCAAGGAGGAGGGATCGATTTGCGAAGTATCGCCCTGACGCCCTATCGGGTAAAGGCGTAAAAAGATCTTGCCTCTCTCAGTCTTCACTGAAGACTGAATTTTCTCCAGCAAAATGAAAAAGCCTTAACTTTGGTCCGGTCCCCGTTTTTCGGGATTTTTGGAAGAGAATCGCGGACCAGATCGAAATTGGCCGGAGACTTCATGGGAGGACCGACACCGGACCGAGACCGAAACCTTTGGGACTAAAACTAGACCAAAACTAGTGGTCTGGTCCGGTTCTCGGGCTAGTTTTGCCCACCCCTAGTTGTATGTTAAAAGGAAAGAATATCGTATTTGGTAACTAAGGCTAAATTCTTTGGGCATTTTGTTCCTTGACACAATATTTCATTGGATCCAATTCGGTTTGGCTGTGTTGGATTGGAAGCCACTAAAGAACATTAATGAGGTTAGAGTTTCTTGAGGTTAGTTAGTTATTATCATTGTTGCAATAAAAAGTTTCTTCTATGGTCAATCTGTTAACTCATTAACAAGAAAAGATGATAGATTTGTTTGCAATGGGAATTATTGATCTACTTTGATGAGCTGGAGCATAAGTTGACAATGGCACAGATGTTGACAGTGTTTGATGAAGATTGTCATGTTAGATTTATATTGACGATAAATATTAGACTTGAGTGTGTGTTAATGTATATGTGTTAGACGTTTAAAGTTGCGAAAGTGAAATGACCACTCATGTTTGGAGGTGGTGGTGATCATTTTTCTTTGAGATAATGAGAAAGTTATTGGTATAGCTTGAAGTTTGAATTTCTCGAACTATAAGAATTTGCAATAATCATTTACACAATAGCATGTATTATACGAAGGATTATAATTATACTTTGAAATATATTCTTGGGAAGACCAAAGATGTAACTAATATTCTGAGTCTCGACCTTAATTTTTTTTTTTTTTTTTTTTTTTTTTTTTTTTTTTTTTTTTTTTTTTTTTTTTTTTTTTTTTTTTTTTTTTTTTTTTTTTTTTTTTTTTTTTTTTTTTTTTTTTTTTTTTTTTTTTTTTTTTTTTTTTTTTTTTTTTTTTTTTTTTTTTTTTTTTTTTTTTTTTTTTTTTTTTTTTTTTTTTTTTTTTTTTTTTTTTTTTTTTTTTTTTTTTTTTTTTTTTTTTTTTTTTTTTTTTTTTTTTTTTTTTTTTTTTTTTTTTTTTTTTTTTTTTTTTTTTTTTTTTTTTTTTTTTTTTTTTTTTTTTTTTTTTTTTTTTTTTTTTTTTTTTTTTTTTTTTTTTTTTTTTTTTTTTTTTTTTTTTTTTTTTTTTTTTTTTTTTTTTTTTTTTTTTTTTTTTTTTTTTTTTTTTTTTTTTTTTTTTTTTTTTTTTTTTTTTTTTTTTTTTTTTTTTTTTTTTTTTTTTTTTTTTTTTTTTTTTTTTTTTTTTTTTTTTTTTTTTGTCGACCTTAATAAATTTATTTTGTGTTGGGGTTAATGGGATATATCAATATCCATTGATGAATAAAAACTACAGTATCATATCACTGATCAGATAGTTTGTCTGTATAATTTGTTAAGGACTCCTATGCCTTATGTAGCGTGTTTAAAAATGAAAATTTTTTATAATGAGTTGAAAAGAAATTTGGAAAATTGAAAAATGGGTCTCAAGATGACAATTTGAAAGTTCATTGATAAATTTATGTTTTTTCTTGAGTTATGGTACCTAATGTATGATGTTTTGAATGTTAGTAATGGTAGACTGCCTTGAAGAATGATGTGGTGTTGTATATGCTTAGATTTATGACGTAACAGTAGAATGAGGCTGAACAATAGTGACCCGCTACATTGTTGCACTCGTTGCCTCTTCTAGAGTGAAAATAAGAAGGGATTGCCATAAATTTTGTGATCGAGTTTGTAATATCCGGCTTGTACGGACTTTTTGGATATATTACATTATATTATTATTTCATTGTTTAAAGGCATTTTTAGTAAATATGTCAAATCAAATCAGTTTCGTAAATGGAAAGCGTCATTATGATCCTAACGATTAATAAGAATTTTAAGGAAATTCTGGGAATTTTTGGAGATTAAACGCTATATTCCGAGTACATACGTTTATCGTAATGTAAAGGACGTTTAATAAAAATAGTAAATGAGGTCCGAATTGCGAACGGACAGTTTTAATAAAGCCTTGGTGATAAATATGAGTTATTGGCAAAATATGAAAATTTCGAGAATCCGAATCGTTGGACGATTAACGAAACGAACGACGAAACGAATTGAATTAAGTGAGAAGGGCAAAATGGTAATTTGAAAATCAATTTTTATTTAAACATCACAAATTCTTTCTCTCCCTCACTTTCTCTCTTTTCTTCTCTGGATCGCACAACAGAGAGCTCCCTCCTCTCTCGGCCGCCGACGATTCCAACAGTTCCGACCTCCGTTTCTCTTCCGTTTCTCCTCCATTCTTCGTCATTTCTTCTCCTCTCGCTATCCTCGGTATGTACCTACAATCTTAGAGCTTTTATTTCAACGTTTACGCTGTTTTAGATAATTAGGGTTTCGATTAAATCTCGTTAAAAACGCAAATTAGGACTCGTAATTAATAGGTTAGCCGTGATTAGGTATATATTGAACGTATCGGACGTTATTGGACGAAGATAAACCAATTTGTGAAAAAGTATAAATCTGAGAATTTTCGAGTTTTCGGAAATTTCTCGTAATAGGAATTTCAAGTTATCGAGCATTAATTGACGTTCTAAATGCTTTGATTAGCTAAGTGAGGAATTTAGGAAAAATTCAATAGTTAAGGATTTTGTAATTTGGACGTTAATAGCTTAAATTGGTTTTAACTACGAATATCGTATTTTCCTCAGACACACGACTCCCGTGGACAAAGCTCGAGATTCTGCGCGCCCAAGGTAAGTTTTCGTGACTTACTTTGACCAATTGGTCTACACCATACTTCGATGTCGTATCGAGGATCCCTGAAGAGTTGTTTGTTTAATCTGCTTTTGGTTGGGTAGTTAGGTTTAATTGTTTATAGGTTAGTTTATTTCGATCTTGATGGTATACATGTGTTTGTTTATTGTATGGTTACATTATGCTTATAACTGTTCATGCATCACGTGTTTCAAAATGGCATGAAAATGGATTTCTGCACAAGTTTTCAAATGAAATGAATAATGAACGAAAATACGTAATCTGTATCTGGTCACGCGGGATGGGGCTCAGGCATGGCTGTAGGGTTTGTAAGCATGTACCCCCCTCCTCTAAATCGAAAGTGGTAGTCCGACCGCGGGATGTATCCTTTCCATTTAGAGGGCTGATATCTCGGTGGCAATCTGTATGAAATGACCTCTGATATGCATGTTTTCTAAACTTCATATGCACTGCACGCATGCATCTGCATTTACGTAGCTTACTGAGATTTCAATATCTCATATGTGTCTGTATGGTGTAGGTGATATTTTAGGAGATATTGAGCCAGGTGAGGACGACGTTCCTCCTCCTGACGTAGGGTGCAGTTGATGGATGATGGCCGTGGGAGTGCGCTGAGCAGTCGAGGCGCGTTTTGACCCGTGGGGGGTGTACGTAAAGGTTTTCGAGGGTTTTTGAGACATTTTGGGTTGATAATAAACTGTATAGAACATATTAGGGTGCTTGGTTCTGGATAGAGGTTAGATAACATTTTGGTAATTTTATGTAAAACGCTTGGGTTTAAACTGTTTACTAAATGTTTTGAAAATGTTTAGATTGGTTTAGGTTGTTACGGATAGCTCGATTTTTAGAGCTATCCACGCAGTTGGACTTCGCAAAGTCTGCTGTAAGCTACTTGAGTTTAGAAACGTTTAATTGGATGGATGAGTTATAAGTTTATTGTGATTTTAGGTGTAAAACAATAGAAGTTTTGCTCTCTGGAAATCGGATTCCAGAGAGCTAATTGAAGCGTTTCCAGAAAGCTAATTGAAGTGTTTGATGCATAGAGTGTCGAAGGGATTGAAGGAAATGGAAGCAGGTGTGAGGAAATGGATCGCTGCTTGCTGTGGAGCAATGCAGCGATCGATCTCTGCTGCAGAGCAGAGATCGATCGCTGTTGCTATAAAGCAATGCAGCGATCGATCTCTGCTGTGCAGCAGAGATCGATCGCTGTTGCTTAATGTAATGCAGCGATCGATCTCTGCTCTGCAGCAGAGATCGATCGCTGCCACTGCTCAGCGATGCAGCGCACAGTCGCTGCATGTAGCAGCGACTGGTCGCTGCCTTATTTGTTTTCTGGCGGACCGTTTTGCCCTCCCCTTTTCTGAATGTATTTAAGTTATTTTATTAAATGTTTTTAAGTTTTATTTAGTTATTAAATGTTTTGTTTCAAACGATTTTAAGGTTCGATTTCAATCCCGGTTTCAGTTCTGATTTCAACTTCAGTACAAATTCAGCGTAAAGTTTATTTAAAAAGTAAAATAAAAATGAAAAATTTATACGGGTAAAGGGGTACAGTATTAGGGGCGTTACAGAGTTACTAAGAACCGTAGAAAGATTTATTGTTTGAGTTGTTATTGATTAATTGTCTAATATGCATATTTTAATCTCGATATGAATGAATTACTCTCTCATAGAGTTGAGTGAATTTTGTGTGGAAGGCATCATCATGATTCACGTGTCCCGACCAATGTTGAATTCGATAGAAAAACTAGACTATTATTTTTGAGTTCTAGGAAACCATACTGAAAGTTTTGGTCACTAAAATTAATTTGAGTATGACATGTCATCATCAAACACAATGACAGTTTGAGCATACAATCTAGATCCTTGATTATATTTGGAGATCTTTGTTCATGATTTTTGGTGATATTTGGGTGAATGATTTATCATTGGTCGAATTTGTTTTAATAGTTGTTATACCAATATTAGATTTCTACTTTATAAGCGCCTTTAAAATAATAATCTAAATAAGATTAAGGTGAAACTTGCTTAATCGGGACTCACACGACAAACATCTTCATGGAGGAGAAACCTTAATATTCAAAGAAGAAGAGATGAAGACAAAGTTATAGATGTTGGATCGATATTAACCTAAGAGAGGGTGTGGTAAATTATGTTTACTGAAACTTTTTTGTATGATTAAATTTACTCTTTCATTTGCTATCTCAATATATATTTTCTCTATTAATTAAATAAATCAATTGTAATACGCAAGCACAAACAATATTGTAAAGTTCCTTCCTTTTGGTGCATTTGCTCAAAGGGTTGAAGGAAGATAGTGCATCAAGCTATTTGCTAGGGCCAACTTGATCCTTTTTCCCAAGGATCCCAGATAAGGGAACCCTAAGGGAGCCGTCGATTCCACCTACTGTCCATGCACTAGATCTGACTAACTGCCCATCCTACCTCCTCTACATTCTTGACAGCCCATCTGCCTTTCAACATGATCTTAGGCCCTGACTTACCCTTTGTGGACGAACCTTGCGGAGGAAACGTTAGGTTTTTGAGGCATTGGATTCTTCCTAATGTTTGCGGTACTCAACTCGACATTCTCGCTTCCACTTCATCAACCATTGCTCGCGCGAGTGCTTCTCTCTATGGCAAGACACTCCCCTACTGATGCATTTTTACATCCCACAGCTTCGCTAGATCGCTTTGCCCCATTCATCTTTGACGCAAGAGCACTCGATGAGTGAGCAACAACAATACTATTGGAAATGACTATTTCAATATTTTCCACACGTAATCTTTTGTATAGACATTGGGGTGGACAACCACTAAGATGGAACAAGACTGCTAATATACTCAATGTACTTGTTGCAATAGGATGAGAGACAATTCCTTCTAGAACAAAAGGATCAAACCCTTCCACACTCCACGTTGGATTAACAAATTGTACCATTCTGGTTAATCCATAAGGATCAGATATCCATATTCTAGGACCATATAATCTTGTTACATGAAATACACCAAACCAACGCATCCTTGCAAGAAATAAATGAATTCCAAAAATCTTTGGTAAATCCAAAGAAGGTTTTCCTGTACGTTCATCACAAAATATCTCTATCTCTCAATACACCAAACGCCAAATAACTACCAAGAAGCATAAGTTAGAAAATGAAATATGTGCTCCGACAAATAGTTTGTTAAAGCAGTTTGACCAACTTTGCCTACATCCACACTTCAACGCTATTTTTTAAAGATTCTTTTCACTATAATCCTTTTGGTAATTACAAATTAAACTTCTATGTGTCAATCAAATCTTACAAGGACTCTTCACGAGATTCACTGTTTTTCTCGATTGGTCTTGGGAGTTTCAATTGAATCTTAACTGACACTTCATGGGTATCACCCTCTTAATTTTTACAAAGTATAAAAGTGATGGAAGTATTTAAGTACAAGATGTTATAACTCTCTCAAGATGAAGAATCTCATTAATAGGAGAGATAAGACTTGACTTGAAACTCAAAGCTTGGATATTAGCAAGTGAACGTGCAACACTTTGGCATAGAGAGCTCTTGATCGTTTGCGCAACATAGTGAGCTTATAATTATAGAGGTCTTTAAAATTCTCGAGTAGTGGTCGCCCTCTACTATTCATCCGGGCGACTGTGATTTAGCTATATGAGATATCAAAAAGGCAATGGACTTCTACAAGTTAGTTGGGGTTGCCGTGGCGAGCATTCACACTTCTTGATCGGGTGTCTATATGAAGCTTCAATTTGAATTTTTGTCTCTATGCCTAAACTTCCACAAGTTCATTTGGGTGTCTGCGGCGGGTGTTCACATTTGTGGTTGGCGTCCTAAAATTGAATTTGATTTTGCATATGACTCAAGACTGGTCTTTAACAGTTTCTCTGGGCATCCATTGCGGGCATCCATACTTCTATTCTCAAATGGTTTGTGTTCTGGACCAAACTTCCCACGTGGGTTTCTGCGACCAAACTGGCTCTCGAGACCGGACTTTCACGAGTTCTGCCATTTTGTACATGGCTAGGGACTGGGCGTCTGCACTTCATCTCATGGCGCACGCACATAGTGATCTTTCAATACTTTAATCATTTTTCTTCAATTAAGGGTATTTGCAATAAGAGTATAAACATACGTGATATGAATCAAAGTGAAACTAACTTCAAGCTCAAATTTAAATATCCTTGTCAAGTATTGAAGCGAAACTATTTGAGTATTTAGAAAATATTTTCATGACAAGAAAACATGCACATGTAAAATCTATGCAGAGTTTCCTTTTCTCAATCAAATTGACAAACACTTATTTCTTAATTCTTGAAAGAATGTGAGGCACGAATTTTGGAAGGAGCGCCAGGAAATTGATTAATCAAATTGGTCAAAGTTTCCTTTTATTATGTGGTCAAAGTTTCTTTTTATTTGGTCATCTAATTTCCCTTTGTTTTACATCAGAATAAGATAATGCAAAACTCAAATAAATCCAACAAATACTGCCTAGAAAATAATATACCAAACACCAATTAACTCACACCAAAGAAAGAAAATAATACAACTAAAGAGATTCTTCACTGGGACGAAGAATTACTCTCGAGAAAACAACAAATGAGAAGATTGAAGAAGATGATCCACTCTTCAATAGACATTAGCAATATCAGACTCTACAATCTTAACCTAGAGAGAGAGAGGGGGGGGGGGGGGGTCTTTAGGGTGATTGACTAATTCAGTAGGGAACCCTACACTATAATCAAATGCATATGTAAACCTAATTTTATACTTTTATTTCAAAATCAAGAAGCATTTATAAAAATGCAGTGCATGAGTTTACATTAAAAAATATTTCCCTTTCATTATAAATTAGGCTCCACGAGGCCAAGGATTTTCAACCTCAAATCCTTATTTACCATTTTAAAACAAGCTTAACAAGTCATCAGTGAGGCAAGTTCAAAAATATTGCTACATACCTAGGTTAGCTATATATAAAGTAAGCCTCCATCATTTTTGTTACAAAACCATTCTAGTGCAAAAGAAGGCTTACCCAATGTGATGACCCGAATGGACACGTATGGGAGGAACCACTCAGTGCTCTGCGAATCCTGAGTAGGACTTGGGCCGGAGGGTGACGTGCTGGGTTAAAACTCTGCAGATCCCGGGTTGGACTTGGGCCGGAGGGTTCAAACGTAGAAACGGGGGTCGTCACAATCCCACATCACTTGGGGAAGTATGTGGAAATGAAACATATGTAAAGAGACCCTCCTAAGATAGTAAGACGCGTTTTGGAGCACAATTGGCAACGGATCACATAAGAACTCCGAAGTTAAAAGTGCTTCGACGAGAGTAGTACCAGGTTGGGTGACCGACTGGGAAGTTCTCGCCAAACAAAGCCGTGAGGGGAGGATATTGAGCTGCAGCTCAATCCCCAGAGCGGACAATATCTTGTTGGGAAAAAGGGTCGTTACAAATGGTATCAGAGCCTGTACCCAACCAGAAATGTGGCCAACGAGGACGTTGGGCTCCCGAGGGGGGAGTGATCGTGATGACCCGAATGGACACGTATGGGAGGAACCACTCAGTGCTCTGCGAATCCTGAGTAGGACTTGGGCCGGAGGGTGACGTGCTGGGTTAAAACTCTGCAGATCCCGGGTTGGACTTGGGCCGGAGGGTTCAAACGTAGAAACGGGGGTCGTCACAATCCCACATCACTTGGGGAAGTATGTGGAAATGAAACATATGTAAAGAGACCCTCCTAAGATAGTAAGACGCGTTTTGGAGCACAATTGGCAACGGATTCCATAAGAACTTCGAAGTTAAAAGTGCTTCGACGAGAGTAGTACCAGGTTGGGTGACCGACTGGGAAATCCTAGCCAAACAAAGCCGTGAGGGGAGGATATTGAGCTGCAGCTCAATCCCCAGAGCGGACAATATCTTGTTGGGAAAAAGGGTCGTTACAAATGGTATCAGAGCCTGTACCCAACCAGAAATGTGGCCAACGAGGACGTTGGGCTCCCGAGGGGGGAGTGATCGTGATGACCCGAATTGACACGCATGAGGAGGAACCACTCAGTGCTCCGCGAATATCGAGTGGGACTTGGGCTAGAGGGTGACGTGCTGGGTTAAAATTCTGCGGATCCCGGGTTGGACTTGAGACGTAGAAAGGGGGGTCGTCACAATCCCACATCGCTTGGGGAAGTATGTGGAAATGAAAAATATGTAAAGAGACCCTCCCAAGATAGTAAAACGCATTTTGGAGCACAATTGGCAACGGATCACATAAGAACTCCGAAGTTAAAAGTGCTTCGGCGAGAGTAATACCAGGTTAGGTGACCGACTGGGAAGTTCTCGCCAAACAAAGCTGTGAGGGGAGAATATTGAGTTGTGGCCCAATGCCCAGAGTGGACAATATCTTGCTGAGAAAAGTGGTCGTTATACCCAATGACCCCTCTGACACACTATCACAGAAAGGCGACAGACCGTAGATCTGGTCTCACCTCATGAGCCAGAAGAAACTAAAAAGTCACGGTGATCAAACGATCCAGCCACGTCACCCGGGCTACCGGCAAACAATTGAGCGATGGTAAAACCCATAAATCAAAGGGTAGCCGGGGATCCAAAAACCAAGCGACGACACTACTCGCAAAATGGTACCAGGTTTGGTGACCAATTGGGAAGTTCTCGCTAAACAAAGCCGTGAGGGGAGGATATTGAGCTGCGGCCCAATCCCCAGAGCGGACAATATCTTGCTGGGAAAAGGGGTCGTTACAAATGGTATCAGAGCTTGTACCCAACTAGAAATGTGGCCAACGAGGACGTTGGGCCCCCGAGGGGGGTGATTGTGATGACCTGAATTGACACGCATGAGGAGGAACCACTCAGTGCTCCGCGAATCCCGAGTGGGACTTGGGCCAGAGGGTGACGTGCTGGGTTAAAACTCCACGGATCCCGGGTAGGACTTAGGACGTAGAAAAAGGGGGTTGTCACAACCCCACATCGCTTGGGGAAGTATGTAGAAATGAAACATATCTGAAGAGACCCTCCCAAGATAGTGAAACACGTTTTGGAGCACAATTGGCAACGAATCCCATAAGAACTCCGAAGTTAAAAGTACTTTGGCGAGAGTAGTACTAGGTTGGGTGACCGACTGAGAAGTCCTCGCCAAACAAAGTTGTGAGGGGAGAATATTGAGCTGCGGCCCAATCCCCAGAGCGGACAATATCTTGCTAGGAAAAAGGGTCGTTATACGTAAGGACCCCTCTGACACCCTATCACAGAAAGGCGACTATAACTCCCCGAATTATATAAACCTGGTTCGCTACTCATAATACTGAACCACACTATGAAATTTTAAGAAAATTTCAAAATTTCACTCAACGGTCAAAGTTTGACCCTTAAAACGTTAAAATTTGCAGTGAAAATTCATTTGTATAAAACAACATTTATTAATTAATAAAAATATTAAAGTCAATCAGTTGAAAGAAAATAAAAGAAAACAGAACACCTCTACCGCTGAATAGTTCCAGCGATAGAAATAGAAACAAAAGGCATCCACTGCTGAACAGTGTCAGCGGCAGAAGCAGAAACAAAATAGTCTCAGCGGTAGAAGTAGAGACAAAATACGTCTTCTGCTATCGAACATCCACCGCTCACATCAGTCGAACGACGCGTCAACTACACACATCCACCGCTCAAGTCAGCCGAATGACACGTCGGCTACCCACATCTACCGATAGACAACATCCACCAATAGATAATAACACTCAACGTCCACTGATAGACAACGTCCACCAGTAAATAGTAACACTCAACATCCACCGATAGACAACATCCACCGGTGAACAGTAACACTCAGCATCCACCGATAGACAACATCCACCGGTGAACAGTAACACTCAGCATCCACCGATAGACAACATCCACCGGTGAACAGTAACACTCAGCATCCACCGATAGACAACATCCATCGGTAAAGAGTAACACTATACATCCACCGATAGACAACATCCACCGGTGAACAGTAACACTCAACATCCACTGATAGGCATTATCCACCGATAGACAATCACACTCTAAATAAAGAACAAAGCTGACTGCTAAAAGAACTTGTAAATTCACTGTAATCATTCAAAACAGCTTAAATCCACAAATTGCTCCAAATTCTGTAAAAGACCTAATTATAATCTTCAAGTATTCTTACCAGAAAATCCCAAAAGTATAACCGAAATACTAAAAACTATCACTGTCTTTAAAATTCTCAGCAAAAATAAACTGGACAATAGTTCACTAAACTTCCACACCTACTGCCATTAGTTTAACCGCACCATCAGTTCACCAAGTCGAGGCATGAATGTGCTTCCCCAACCAGCCTAGTCCTCAACATGCTAAGAGAACACACCTTCTGAGGCTTCTTCACCTACATCACAAAACTCATCTATTAGCCTAATGCTAAGTAAGTAGAGCAATAATGAAATGATACGCTGAAACATAAATCTTAGTCAAGCAGTTTCTACTTTCACATCTCAGTTGCATTCACATTCTTTCTCTGATCTGATCCCTCGGTTCCATTGGGAGTGGGATCTATTTTCCCAAAGTTATACATCCTCTTCATCGATTATGGGACGGATTATGTCCCTTAACAGTTGGTCTGATCCTATATTCCATTTGGAAGCGGATCAATTTCCCAAAGTTATACATCCTCGATCCTATAGGGGCAGATGAGTTCCCCTAACAGTTGGTCTGATCCTATATTCCATTGGGAAGCGGATCAATTCCCAAAGTTATACATCCTCTTCATCGATTAAGGGGCAGATGAGTTCCCCTAACAGTTGGTCTGATCCTATATTCCATTGAGAAGCGGATCAATTTCCCAAAGTTATACATCCTCTTCATCGATTAAGGGGCAGATGAGTTCCCCTAACAGTTGGTCTGATCCTATATTCCATTGGGAAGCGGATCAATTTCCCAAAGTTATACATCCTCGATCCTATATTCCATTGGGAAGCGGATCAATTCCCAAAGTTATACATCCTCGATCCTATATTCCATTGGGAAGCGGATCAATTCCCAAAGTTATACATCCTCTTCATCGATTAAGGGGCGAATGAGTTCCCCTAACAGTTGGTCTGATCCTATATTCCATTTGGAAGCGGATCAATTTCCCAAAGTTATACATCCTCGATCCTATATTCCATTGAGAAACGGATCAATTTCCTAAAGTTATACATCCTCGATCCTATATTCCATTGAGAAGCGGATCAATTTCCCAAAGTTATACATCCTCTTCATCGATTAAGGGGTGGATGAGTTCCCCTAACAGTTGGTCTGATCCTATATTCCATTGGGAAGCGGATCAATTTCCCAAAGTTATACATCCTATTCATCGATTAAGGGGCGAATGAGTTCCCCTAACAGTTGGTCTGATCCTATATTCCATTAGGAAGCGGATCAATTTTCCAAAGTTATACATCCTCTTCATCGATTAAGGGGCAGATGAGTTCCCCTAACAGTTGGTCTGATCCTATATTCCATTGGGAAGCGGATCAATTTCCCAAAGTTATACATCCTCGATCCTATATTCCATTGGGAAGCGGATCAATTCCCAAAGTTATACATCCTCGATCCTATATTCCATTGGGAAGCGGATCAATTCCCAAAGTTATACATCCTCTTCATCGATTAAGGGGCGAATGAGTTCCCCTAACAGTTGGTCTGATCCTATATTCCATTAGGAAGCGGATCAATTTTCCAAAGTTATACATCCTCTTCATCGATTAAGGGGCAGATGAGTTCCCTTAACAGTTGGTCTGTTACAATCTATTCATGCCTTACCATGTCATTACATGTAAATTCATTTTCGTGTTCTTTCCAAAAAAAAGTGATGCATGACATACAGAAAACGTTCAAACAAGCATAAACCTACTATTTTGTGATGTAGGCCCGAAGGCACACACATACTCCACTTACCTGGTTTCCCGGAAAAGCTTGATTGCAAACTACTTTGGGTTTTGCTCAAACCTATAGCCGTAGACAGATTATTAGTTAAACTTCATTCTAAACTATCCTCAAATCTACCAGCACTCATAAGGAAACTAGTTTTGGAACTCAAATCATCAAGCATTCCTGATTTGCCCCAAACCCGAACTAACTCTCACTTACAGCATTCTCAAAACTCAAATTTAAAATCCCCTCTATCATCGATAGTTACAATGTAGCATGAAATCGAAGTAGAACTCACCTAGTTTGGAGAAAATGGGAGAGAAAATCGCCGAGAGAAACTCTTCTTAGCTGAGCTGAATGCCGAGAAAGGAAAATGAGAAACAGTGGCGGCTAAACCTCATTAGACCCTCCCTTAAATACGTTATCCACTATAGACCTCTTTTTACCATTATGCCTTTACTTAGTCACTCATTAACCTAATCAATAATTCTCCCAATTTCATCCATAAAGTGTACACTATTAGTTGACAAGGTAAAATCGGTTCGATGGAACCAGGTGTTACAATTTACCCTCCTTAAAATAATTTTGTCCTCAAAATTCAATACCTGAATAATTCTGGATGTTGGTCCATCATGTCCTACTGGCGCTCCCAAGTTGTCTCCTCAACATTCTGGTTACGCCATAACACCTTTACTAGCTAAACTTCCTTATTACGTAGCACTTTTGTTGCATAATCGAGAATTTCTACAGGTTTCTCCTCATAGGTAAGGGTAGGATGAATTTCAATGTTCTGCTGCTCCACAACTTAAGTTGGATCCCGCATACACTTCTTTAGCATAGAAACATGGAACACATTATGAATTCCTTCCATAGAGGTTGGTAACTGTAATTGGTAAGCTGTCTTCCCAATCCTCTTCAAGATTGAGAATGGTCCAAAATATCTGGGGTTCAACTTGCCTCTCTTTCTAAATCTCACAACTCCCTTGAATGGTGATACTTTAAGAAAAACCTCATCACCAACTTCAAATTCTAATTCTCTACGTCTTCTATCGGCATAACTTTTATGTCGACTTTGAGCTGTCATGATTCTCTGTCGGATGATGGAAATCTTCTCCACCGTTTGCTGCACAACATCAGGACCAAGCAAACATGCTTCACCAACTTCATCCCAATACAAAGAAGATCTGCATTTTCGTCCATACAAGTAATGCCTCCAAATCTTCAACGCAAAAACTACTGCAGCTAATTCCAAATCATGTGTAGGGTAATTCTTCTCATGTGTTTTCAACTGTCTAGAAGCATAAGATATTACTTTTCCATCTTGTATCAAGACACAACCAAGACCAACTTTGGATGCATCACAATAAATGCTAAACTTTCCATCTTTAACAGGGAGTGTTTATATTGGGACATTGTTAAGTCTCTGTTTCAAAGTCTGAAAACTAATCTCACTTTCCTCAGCCCACACATACTTCATGTTTTTCCTTGTTAACCGAGTAAGGGGTGTGGCAATCTTCGAGAATCCTTCAATAAATTTCCTGTAATATCTTGCTAATCCAAGGAAACTCTGAATATCTGTAGCATTCTTTGGTTGGGGCCATTCCTTAACTGCTTGAACCTTGGCTGGATCGACAGATATCCCATCTCCTGAGATGACGTGACCTAAAAAGTGAACTTGGTCCAACCAAAACTCACACCTGAAAAACTTGGCATAAAGTTGGTACTGCTTAAGTACTCCTAATACCAAGTTAAAGTGTTTTGCATGTTCATCCTCAGTACGTGAATAGATTAAGATATTATCAATAAATACTATGACAAATTTATCTAAATATTCGTGAAACACTCTATTCTTAAGATCCATAAAGGCTGCTGGTGCATTGGTCAATCCAAAGGACATTACCAAGAATTCATAATGTCCATAGCTCGTGCGAAAAGCTGTCTTTGGAATATCTTCGGATTTGACTTTCAATTGGTAATAACCAGACCTTAGGTCGATCTTAGAGAAAACTCGTGCACCATTAAGCTGGTCGAATAAATCATCAATCCTTGGCAATGGATACTTGTTCTTGATAGTTAACTTATTTAATTCCCGATAATCAATGCGCATATGCGTTGATCCATCCTTCTTTTTGACAAAAAGAACAGGTGCACCCCACGGTGAAAAGCTTGGGTGTATGAACCCTTTTTCAAATAGTTCTTCCAACTGTTTCTTTAATTCTTTAAGCTCCGTAGGTGCTAATCTATAGGGATTCTTAAACACAGGCTCATTGTCGTGGTAAACATCTACAACAAATTAAATTTCCCTATCTAGTGGCAAGCCAGGAAGGTCATCTAGAAATACTTCTTGAAAGTCTTGGACAACTAAGACATTTTTAGGACTCGCTTTTCCTACAAGTTGTGTGTCTAAAACGCTAGCTAAGAAGCACAAATACTCCCCACATGGAGAAGGTCTAGTGGTGATAGAAGTCATAATAGTCATTTCCTTACTCTTCTTCAAGACTTAAAAGGTATGTTTCAAACCACCAGGGGGTTAAAAACTAACTACTCCAGTCCTACAATCAATTGTGGCATAATGCTTGAACAACCAATCCATTCCTAAGATTACATCAAATCCCATTATATCCATAATAATGAGATCAACAGGTAAATTCTTGTTTTTTTACTAACACAACACTATCAAACATCACTTGGTTAGAGTGCATGCGTTCACCAGAGTGTAATACGACATTAAATACATGCTCAGTAGGGGTAAACTGTACATCTAACTTGACAGCAAATGCAGACGCTATAAATGAATGTGTTGCACCAGAATCTATTAAAGTAAAAGCAAGCACATAGTTGATCAATATGGTACCTAACACCACAGCGGGCTGGTCTTCATCACCCGACTCCATCATGGAGAATATCCTCAGTTTCAACTTAGCAGGGCCATTGTTTAAGGCTGGGCAGTCCCTGTTAATATGGCCGACTTTGTTACAGTTGAAGCATCGGGTGACTCTAGGCTTCGAGCAATCTCTGTACGTGTGTCCAACCTCCTCACAGTTGAAACACTTTCCCGTCCCAAATCTACACTCGCCCAGGTGACTCTTCAAACATTTCGGGCACTGGGGAAACTTCCTTGTATCCTGTACCTTAGTTACTCTGGCCTTCACTGGGCCTCTTCATTCCTCTCTGTTGGTGGGGTTGGATCAACTTTCGTGGGGCTTCCTTTGGTCCAGTACACTTCATTTCAGATTCTTCCACATCCAATGCTATGGACACAACCTCACTAAATGACAACCCTTTAATACCACAAAATTTGACTCCTCTATAAATTTCTGGCTTTAGTCCATGCACAAATTAAAACACCTTATCTTCATTCCTGTGCACGAGGTGTCCAGCGAATCTTGATAGGGACTCGAATTGTCTGTTGTACTCAGCCACATACCCCGTCTGTTTCAGTTGTAAGAACTCTACTTTCTTCGAAGGCTGAACAGTGCTACTGAAATACTTCTCATAGAAGACTTCTTTGAATTGCACCCAAGACATTGCCAGGACTTCAATAGTGGTCTCTATCGATTCCCACCAAAGCTGAGCATCACCAACCAGATGAAATGTTGCCATAGTGATCTTGTCTCCCTCCCCAACATTGGCACATCTGAAAATGCACTCAATCTTCCTAAGCCACTCCTCAGCAACAATCGGATTGGATGACTTTCCATCAAATGTGGGCGGCTGTAGCCTCCAGAATCGGTCTCCTGAATGGTCATTACTAGAACTCGAGTTGGCACTTCCTTGTACTTCTCGGTTCAACAGCACTCCTAAGTGATCAAACTGCTGATGCACTAAGTCTATTTGCTGATGCACCAAATCTGTCAGCTGCCTAATCACACTAAGATCTTCCTCACGTCCTGGATTTGGTATCTCTCTTGGTACCCTTGGTCTTCTTGGTCGTCTAGACATCTTACTAAATTCCTGTACAGGGTTAATTATTCTCATAAGTATCTAATAACTAAGGTTAACATAAACACTTACAGTTGTTGGAGTACTTCCATGCGACGATCGGCACTGATGAGTAATCTTTTGAACGGTTTAACTAAATGGCTCTGATATCAATCTGTAACTCCCCGAATTATATAAACCCGGTTCGCTACTCATAATACTGAACCATACTATGACATTCTGAGAAAATTTCAAAATTTCACTCAACGGTCAAAGTTTGACCCTTAAAACGTTAAAACTTGCAGCAAAAATTCATTTGTATAAAACAATATTTATTAATTAATTAAAATATTAAAGTCAATCGGTTGAAAGAAAACGGAATACATCTACCGCTGAATAGTTCCAGCGATAGAAATAGAAACAAAAGGCATCCACCGCTGAACAGTGTCAGCGGCAGAAACAGAAACAAAATAGTCTCAGCGGGAGAAGTAGAGACAAAATACGTCTTCTGCTATCGAACATCCACCGCTCACATCAGTTGAACGACGCGTCGACTACACACATCCACCTCTCAAGTCAGCCGAACGACACGTCGGCTACCCACGTCTACTGATAGACAACATCCACCGATATACAATAACACTCAACGTCCACTAATAGACAACGTCCACCGATGAACAGTAACACTCAACATCCACCGGTGAACAGTAACACTAAGCATCCACCGATAGACAACATCCACTGGTGAATAGTAACACTCAACATCCACTGATAGACAACATCCACCGGTGAACAGTAACACTCAACATCCATCGATAGACAATCACACTCTAAACAAAGAACAATGCTGACTGCTAAAAGAACTTGTAAATTCACTGTAATAATTCAAAACAGCTTAAATCCACAAATTGCTCCAAATTCAGTAAATGACCTAATTATAATCCTCAAGTATTCTTACCAGAAAATCCCAAAAGTATAACTGAAATACTAAAAACTATCACTGTCTTTAAAATTCTCAGCAAAAGTAAACTGGACAATAGTTCACTAAACTTCCACACCTACTGCCATTAGTTTATCCACCCCATCAGTTCACTAAGTCGAGGCATGAATGTGTTCCCCAACCAGCCTAGTCCTACCTATATTTCATTGAGAAGCAGATCAATTTCCCAAAGTTATACATCCTCGATCCTATATTTCATTGAGAAGCAGATCAATTTCCCAAAGTTATACATCCTCGATCCTATATTTCATTGAGAAGCAGATCAATTTCCCAAAGTTATACATCCTCGATCCTATATTTCATTGAGAAGCAGATCAATTTCCCAAAGTTATACATCCTCGATCCTATATTTCATTGAGAAGCAGATCAATTTCCCAAAGTTATACATCCTCGATCCTATATTTCATTGAGAAGCAGATCAATTTCCCAAAGTTATACATCCTCGATCCTATATTTCATTGAGAAGCAGATCAATTTCCCAAAGTTATACATCCTCGATCCTATATTTCATTGAGAAGCAGATCAATTTCCCAAAGTTATACATCCTCGATCCTATATTTCATTGAGAAGCAGATCAATTTCCCAAAGTTATACATCCTCGATCCTATATTTCATTGAGAAGCAGATCAATTTCCCGTTCACTAAACTTCCACACCTACTGCCATTAGTTTATCCACCCCATCAGTTCACTAAGTCGAGGCATGAATGTGTTCCCCCAACCAGCCTAGTCCTCAACATGCTCAGAGAACACATCTTCTGAGGCTTCTTCACCTACATTACAAAACTCATCTATTAGCCTAATGCTAAGTAAGTAGAGCAATAATGAAATGATACGCTGAAACATAAATCTTAGTCAAGCAGTTTCTACTTTCACATCTCAGTTGCATTCACATTCTTTCTCTGATCTGATCCCTCGGTTCCATTGGGAGTGAGATCTATTTTTCCAAAGTTATACATCCTCTTCATCGATTAAGGGGCGGATTAGTTCCCTTAACAGTTGGTCTGATCCTATATTCTATTGGGAAGCGGATCAATTTTCCAAAGTTATACATCCTCGATCCTATATTTCATTGAGAAGCAGATCAATTTCCCAAAGTTATACATCATCTTCATCGATTAAGGGGCGGATGAGTTCCCCTAACAATTGGTCTGATCCTATATTCCATTGAGAAGCGGATCAATTTCCCAAAGTTATACATCCTCTTCATCGATTAAGGGGCGGATGAGTTCCTCTAACAGTTGGTCTGATCCTATATTCCATTGGGAAGCGGATCAATTTCTCAAAGTTATACATCCTCTTCATCGATTAATGGGCAGATGAGTTCCCTTAAAAGTTGGTCTGTTACAATCTATTCATGCCTTACCATGTCATTACATGTAAATTCATTTTCGTGTTCTTTCAAAAAAAACGTGATGCATAACATACAGAAAACGTTCAAACAAGCATAAACCTACTGTTTTGTGATGTAGGCCCGAAGGCACATACATACTCCACTTACCTGGTTTCCCGAAAAAGCTTGGTGGCAAACTACTTCGGGTTTTGCTCAAACCTATAGCCGTAGACAGAGTATTAGTTAAGCTTCATTCTAAACTATCCTCAAATCTACTAGAACTCATAAGGAAACTAGTTTTGGAACTCAGATCATCAAGCATTCCTGATTTGCCCCAAACCCGAACTAACTCTCACTTACAGCATTCTCAAAACTCACATTTAAAATCTCCTCTATCATCGATAGTTACAATGTAGCAAGAAATCGAAGTAGAACTCACATACCTTAGAGAAAATGGGATAGAAAATCGCCGAGAGAAACTCTGCTTAGCTGAGCTGAATGCCGAGAAAGGAAAATGAGAAACAATGGCGGCTAAACCTCATTAAACCCTCCCTTAAATACGTTATCCACTATAGACCTCTATTTACCATTATGCCCTTACTTAGTCACTCATTAACCTAATCAATAATTCTCCCAATTTCATCCATAAAATGTATACTATTAGTTGACAAGGTAAAATCGGTTCAATGGAACCGGGTATTATAGCGACGGACCATAGATCTGGTCTCACCTCATGAGCCAGAAGAAACTAAAAAGTGACAGTGATCAAACGATCCAGCCTCGTCACCCGAGCTACTGGCAAACAATTGAGCGATGGTAAAACCCATAAATCAAAGGGTAGCCGGCGATCCAAAAACCAAGCAACGACACTACTCGCAAAATCAAATCAATAAAAAACACCATGGCTAGGTTTAGAGTGAGTGACTAATTCAGCCCGTCATATCGCCCTATTACCCATTTTCACAATGTATTACCAGCAACCTTCACACAGCAGAAGGTACATACTAACGGACTTTAGCTGCTCTGGTTGCTGAGCAAGACACAACTCAAAACAAACAGAAATCGGTATCAAAAAGCTCCATCAGCCCCAAAAATCATTAGATCTGACTCCGATTTTTTAGTTGTTCAGCCTGTTATAATTGAAAACAATCGAAGACTGATATAAAAAATGCTCATTCAAAATCAGCCCATTAGGCATGCATATGTAACAATTCACAATGAAATACTATGCACTTGAAATTTAAATGTATAAACATTTGTACATATATGTAAAAAATTATGTGCTAGGAACCCGAACTCATCATGGTTTTCATAGGTGTCAATCCACTAAAATACGATTTTGAAAATCGTGCACTTCAAATGCAATACAGTATAGAAACCTCTACCTTGATGACAACAACAACTTACTGACAACCACATATGTTAACGAGATCAGGCACTTGAAAACAAGAAAACAAGAACTAGCAAAGGAAGTAGATCGGGCTAGGAACTCTACTGACAAGGAACAACGTTGAAACCTTAACCGATAAACAAGGACAATAATAATAGGTAGATCCTAAATCGATACTAGGAACTCGGACAAAAGGATTGACATTTGGATTTGTGCCTCGGTAATAAAGTCTTTCACAAATAAAATCAGTGTGATGTACGCAATGCACTGCAAGGGTTGACACTAAAGCAAGGGTCGACTACTATCCCCACATTAGACACAACAAGGTCGACAATTTAGAGCATCAGTAGACACCTTCACAGTTTGGCAAGCCACAAGTGTCCATCAGTCAGTCAACACTTCAAGCTCTCAGGTATGGCAGGTGTTGACTGACCAGTCGACACTTGCACCTTCTAGGTGTGTAGTCGACCTCAAGACAAGTGTCGACTGATGTGTCAATAGCCAGTGAACAGAGAGCGCCAAAACTTGCCTCCTTTGCCGATTTTGACAATCAATCGACTACACACCCCGCATAAACTCTAAATCTACCCAAACAAGCCAGAATAAAGCAAATTATTCGAGTTTCTTAGCTAAAATCCAAAACTAAATGAAACCCTAACTCAAAAATAGGCAACGGAGCTAGACAACGACTTACCCCCGCGAAAAACAATGATAAAACTTGACGATCGACACATTGGCAGCGCGAATCAGATGGCAGAACAAAGAAGAATCACTCCCTCTCCCTCACTCCCTCCTCCCTCTCGATCATGATACATCCTTCCTTCCTAATAAAAAAATACATTTAATAAAAATTAAATTAAATTAATATGTATAAATATAATATATCATATCATATTATATATATTAAACTTATCCCTTAAAACTTGACATTTCGGCAATTTAAAATCTCAACCAAAACTCCTTTAACCCCAATCGAGAAAAATTCCAAACTCTAACAAAAATTCACCCGTGATAGTTTGACTTATGACATAGTTTGACCCTGCAAAAGTGAGGTTAATGCAAAGACAAACACAAAGGTCGGTGCTCTCGGCTCAATCCGAAGAGCACCCCACAACAGTATGCATAAAATTTTCAAATGAGCTCCAAATGCTATGAAATTTTAAGGGATTATTACCTGATGAGTGAAAAATAGAACTCTGAAATTTCAAGTTAAAATAAACTAAAACAAAAGAGATATGTACAAACTCCCGTGGTTAGTCTAATAGACAACTTATGGGTTAATGCAATCTTCCAAGAAAGATTACAACAACATAAAGATTTGGTTTCTCGCCTTTTTTCTTCTTTCCAACTCTTAGAAGGAGTGGAGAGAAATGTGTCAATAAGGGCCTCCAAGCAACCAAAAGCTTGGAAGACAATGTAGGCTAACTCCACTCAGATGTCACTCATCAAGGCTTACCTTAGAGAGCCGATTGCTCCTTCAGTTTGAGAGGAAAATTCACTTTGTATGAATAAAAAACTGAATGTTACAAATCCAGAAAATGAAGCTTAAATATGACCTAAGGTAGCTAGGGTTTGGCACCAAAATGAAGCTAGCCGTTGGATGGATGCCATGGCCGCGCGTGGGTGGGTGAGGATGCTTCAGCCATCCTACATGGACATCCTAACATGAGCCATTGTTTTGCAACCAAATTGGAATAGGGCTGAGCTGGAAGAATTCAAAAATAGAAGAAGGATCTAGATCAGTTCGGCCATCGTAAGGTTAAGTGCTCATCCGTATACGTGGATCAGTGGTCGCAACGCTGGACAAGTCAGCGATCCAAGCGCGCGCAACTCAGCAGTTCCCGTACAGGCCGCGTCAGCTCTCCTTGAACACGCTCCTCAGCGTCTCCTGTACATGCCGCGTCAGTGATCTGTGTGCGCTCCTCAGTACTCTCCCATACACGCCAGGTCTCATTCGTGTGCTGCAGCGGGCAGGTCCTCCCTTTTGTATGTGCTCCATCTGGTTCTTCACTACTCGACCGCGACTTCCTCTCACTCATGCCAACTGTGTCCATCATGTGCACCGAACCTTGGCCACTAATGCTATCCTAAAACTATCATGTATGCATACAAATAACAAGGCTAACATTTGCCAAAATCTACAAGAAGACCAATATTTGCCAAAATTAAACAAATACAAAGTTGCTCAGTTACATAGAATTGATTACGAGAAGACAAATTCCCTCTTGAGCATGCGGTGATCCAAGTTGCTCAGTTACATAGAATTGATTACGAGAAGACAAATTCCCTCTTGAGCATGCGGTGATCCGGAAACGGTTCCCATGTTAGAACATGCATCGGCTTGTCCATATGTAGAGAATTTGGCTCCCATTCCAAGCATTCAAAGAGGTTTTCACCTGCAAAAATAGTACACTTGTCAGTTAAAAGGATAGTTGGTGATTGTGCCTTTGTTTGGGATTGAGTTATCGACCTATGAGGCATATCAACTTACCTAACCAAATTTCTGGAACTAAGTTATATGGATAACAAGTTTTACTATACAGGTAACAATGAGCATAGACTTTCTTTCAACGAAGACTTGAAAACAGATAACAAGTGGATGTAGTGACACTCTTCTTCAACTTCTTTAATTAACTAATCATTGTTGAACAAGTAATTACATAAATTTAAGAAAGTTGAAGAATTAGTGTAGCTACATCAAGTTGTTATTTATTTTCAAGTCTTATTTCAAGTTTCAAGGTTGCTTTATTTCTTTTTTGACGCAGTATAAGCTCGTCGTCTTTTTTTACAACTATAGAACTTTACAACTGGAGTTAATAGAATAATTTATTCAGTTACAGACTCCATTTCAACATACTTCATCTTGTCCTACACATTCTCGTCATTACTACATCTTCCATGGCTTCATAAAGGGATAGCCCCTGATCCCTTTATCACTATTAAATCTACACAGAAAGTCTATGCTTTTTTTGCATAGTCTTGAAGAAGCCTAATAACTTTGAATTGTTCGTTATCTATTTTAAAGCACATGAAAACGCTATCGTTAATCAATCTCGTCTCTCCAGATACCTGAACGACCCAGTGCAATAGTGCTCCTTCAACGATTACAAATTGTTATTTTTGAAACTTGAGGATTTCACCTGCAGAATTACTGGGGAATATCACATTTCCTATGATTGGGCTTCCTCAAGATTATGCAAGAATGAGCATAGACTTTCTGTGTAGATTTAATGGTGATAAAAGGATCATTGGATGTGGTTGTACTTTATGAAGCCATGGAAGATAAAATAACGAGGATGTGTAGGATATAGAAGATGAAGAAGTGGAGTCTTGGACTGAGCAAATTCTTCCATTAACTCCAGCTATAAGGTTCTATGGTTGTACAGATGATTGCGAGCTTATACTACGTCAAAAAAGGAATGAGGCGAGTTTGAATATTCTTGAAACTGGAAAATTGAAGGAGCTGAACATTGTGTTCGTTAGAAATGTCTTCTTCTTCCGTGAGAGCTCATTTTTTAGTGTAAATTACATTTGAAAAATTGAGAGCATTATGATTTGATGCTGACAATCAGTTCTCTCAACGAATACTTGAAAATAGATAACAAGTTGATGTAGCGACACCACTTCTTCAACTTCTTTAATTAACTAATCATTATTGAACAAGTAATTAGATAAATCTAAGGAAATTGAAGAATTAGTGTAGCTACATCAAGTTGTTATTTATTTTCAAGTCTTCGTTGAAAGATTTGTTTGTCATCATCAAATCATAACAATCTCAATTTTTCATATGCATTTATATTAAAAAAAAAGACTCTTTTGGAAGGTGAAAGAATTACTAACTAACGCAATGTTTAGTTCCTTCAATTTTCAAGGTTGTATAAACTTGATTTATTACTTTTTTGACGCAGTATAAGCTCGTCGTCTTTTTTTACAACTATAGAACTTTACAACTGAAGTTAATAGAATAATTTATTCAGTTCAAGACTCTATTCTACATACTTCATCTTCTATATCCTACACATCCTCGTCATTACTACATCTTCCATGGCTTCATAAAGGGATAGCCCCTGATCCCTTTATCACTATTAAATCTACACAGAAAGTCTATGCTTTTTTTGCATAGTCTTGAGGAAGCCTAATCACTTTGAATTATTCGTCATCTATTTTAAAGCACATGAAAACGCTATCGTTAATCAATCTCGTCTCTCCAGATACCTGAACGACCCAGTGCAATAGTGCTCTTCAACGATTACAAATTGTTATTTTTTGAAACTGAGGATTTCACCTGCAGAATTACTGGGGAATATCACATTTCCTATGATTGGGCTTCCTCAAGATTATGCAAGAATGAGCATAGACTTTCTGTGTAGATTTAATGGTGATAAAAGGATCATTGGATGTGGTTGTACTTTATGAAGCATGGAAGATAAAATAACGATGGATGTGTAGGATATAGAAGATGAAGAAGTGGAGTCTTGGACTGAGCAATTCTTCATTAACTCAGCTATAAGGTTCTATGGTTGTACAGATGATTGCGAGCTTATACTACGTCAAAAAAGGAATGAGGCGAGTTTGAATATTCTTGAAACTGGAAATTGAAGGAGCTGAACATTGTGTTCGTTAGAAATGTCTTCTTCTTCGTGAGATCATTTTTTAGTGTAAATACATTTGAAAAATTGAGAGCATTATGATTTGATGCTGACAATCAGTTCTCTCAACGAATACTTGAAAATAGATAACAAGTTGATGTAGCGACACCACTTCTTCAACTTCTTTAATTAACTAATCATTATTGAACAAGTAATTAGATAAATCTAAGGAAATTGAAGAATTAGTGTAGCTACATCAAGTTGTTATTTATTTTCAAGTCTTCGTTGAAAGATTTGTTTGTCATCATCAAATCATAACAATCTCAATTTTTCATATGCATTTATATTAAAAAAAAAAGACTCTTTTGGAAGGTGAAAGAATTACTAACTAACGCAATGTTTAGTTCCTTCAATTTTCAAGGTTGTATAAACTTGATTTATTACTTTTTTGACGCAGTATACGCTCGTCATCTTTTGTACAATCATAGAACTTTACAACTGAAGTTAATAGAATAATTTATTCAGTTCAAGACTCTATTTCTACATACTTCATCTTCTATATCCTACACATCCTCGTCATTACTACATCTTTCATGGCTTCATAAAAGGGTAGCCCATGATCCCTTTATCACTATTAAATCTACACAGAAAGTCTATGCTTTTTTTGCATAGTCTTGAGGAAGCCTAATCACTTTGAATTATTCGTCATCTATTTTAAAGCAAATGATAACACTATCGTTAATTGATCTCGTCTCTCCAGATATCTGAACGACCTAGTGCAGTAATGCTCCTTCAACAATTGCAAATTTTTATTTTTGAAACTTGAGGATTTAACCTATAGAATTACTGGGGAATATTACATTTCGCCAAGATTGGACTTCCTCAAGATTATGCAAGAATGAGCGCAGACTTTCGTGTAGATTTAATGATAATACAAGAATCATTGGTTGTGACTGCATTTTATGAAGCTAAGGAAGATAAACTAATGATGACAACGTGCAGGATATAGAAGGTGAAGAAGTGAAGTCTTGGACTAAGCAAATTCTTCTATTAACTCCAGTGGTAAGGTTCTATGATTGTACAGAAGATTGCGAGCTTATATTGCATCAAAAAAGAAATGGGTCAAGTTTATACAACCTTCAACTTGAAGGAGCTAAATATTGTGTTAGTTAGAAATGCTTTCACCTTCTGGAAGTCTTTTTTAAATGTAAATTATTTTTGAAAAATTGAGATTGTTATGATTTGATGATGGGAAACAAATCTTTCAACGAAGATTTGAGAATAAATAACAACTTGATGTAGCTACACTAATACTTCAACTTCCTTAGATTTATCTAATTACTTGTTCAATAATGATTAGTTATTTAAAGAAGTTGAAGAAGCAGTGTTGCTGCATCAACTTGTTTTCTAGTTTTAAGTCTGTCACAAATAACATTGTAAGAGGATCTCATGTATAAAAACTCTAATAAATAAAAAGTAAAGGCTGTCGAGTAAACAAAATAAGTTCTAACCAGAATATCCTTGAACAGAGCCAAGTAGTTGTGGAATCCTCTCCAATAGAATGGATATCATGGTATATAATGAAAACCTAATTGTCACAACCCTGAGGGGGCCTAACAGAAATGTCAGGCTAAATGATCCAATTCAGGGAGGTCCACCATCTAACCTAAGGCTTTGTGCGAAAGTTTTTATGACCGATCCATGACCTCTTGCAATAACAAATGTGAGGATACAAGCAATAATAAAAATACAGAAAAATTTAAAATATTTAAAAGCACAATGTACGGTACAATCTAAAATATGTCCTTACATATTCAAATTTAGATAAAATAAAATTTGGTTGCTCAAAAGAAACCGATGCGGATCCGGTTCATCTCCTATTCTGCCTTCCTTTACCTGTAGAGGGGGGAGTGGTTGGGGTGAGTGACAAATTCAATATGGGATGTTATACCTACCACTTATCACATTATGCATGTCTGTTTAAAATCAATGCACGTGTTTTAAAATTCAAAACCAGTTTCCATGTTATTAAGTTCTCTTCTCAATTTAAAACTGTTGATGGGGCAAGTTTTTAAAAATAAAGTTGGTGTAATAAAAATAGGCCCACGTCAACAATAATATCAAATAAAACAAGGTGAACGGTGAAAAGAGAAGTCACTCAAAGATCCTCCGAACCACACCACAAGGAAAGGTCGCGATAACACTAGCAGAGCCTCATAGGGAGAAGAGAAAAGGGCATACCATCAGGAGGGACTCAACGGATCACCATACCCTGGGCCCTCGAGAACACCGCCCAAGGGACTTTATCAACCGGGGGTAGCAACGAACAGACACTGGCCAGGTCTGGTAATGGGGGCGAGTCATAGCTTCCAGCCTTCTTCCTCCATTTGCGGGGAGTATCGCAACTCCAATTTATAAAGGGGAAGACCCTATTCAAACAAGTGTGGGGAGTACCTCAGTAACCCTCAAACACAGGTGCATCAGGGACAAACCCCCTGATACTTTCAGCGTATGGGCCAGGCTGAGAGTGTCACACCGTTTTCTCTAGTATCAAACTCCAAATGGTACAGCAGAAAACCAATATATTAATAAACTCATCTGCATGCCAATATAATAAATCTCAAATCGAGCCCGTTAGCTAGGGCGAGTAAAACATGGCATTTAAACTCTACTAGGCAGTATAAATCAAGTAAAACGTCTACATGTCTAATGTAGAATGCACATGCTAGTAAATATGCGGACGTCAATACTAGTGGTATCCGACCAAAAATAATATATGTGCATGCTAAGCTAGGAATATCGTAATAAGTATAATAACTCATACACCCATATGGCAAGTCCTCCTAACCTCGGCAGCCGGTGGCTCCTCGGGAATTGTTCGAACTCAGCAAAATCCCGCAACTCTGGGAATCAAAACAAATGAGGAACCCTGTTAAGTTCTAATAAGCGTTAGAAACGATATAAACGGCGAGCCGATGTGAAAACGGGCCCAAACGGCTCAAGTTGACTTTTTTGTCAAAAAAAGTCACCACAAGTCAATGGCCAAAGTCAACTATTGACTTTGACTTTTATTTATTTTTATTTTTTTCTGACCGAGTAGGGTCTGGTTCAGATTGGATCCGATTCGGGTCAGATTGGTCTCGAACTAATCGGATCGATTCGGTCTGACCCAGACAACCCGACCCGAAATGGACTCGGGTGGAACCTGACAAGCCCCAACTGGGTCTGGGTCAGACCTGGCCCAAAAGAGCAGTTGGGTCTGGGCCTGGCCTGGCTCGAACCCGGGTCAACCTGGCTCGAGCTATGCCTGACTCAGCTTAGGCCCAACTCGGCCTTGGGCCCGAGTCGACACGGTCGTCGACCGAATCAACTCTGTCGTCAACGGCCGAGCACCTCTTTTCTCACGTTTTGCAGACCCTTTTTCTGCCAAAATTCGCTTCCAACTCTTTTCTCACCTCCTTTATGGTCGATTCCTATAAAAAACACCAAGAAATCAACCAAAAATCGCAAATCTACGAAACCCTTAAAAACTTTAAACTTCTTGGGCAAAAATCGAGGGTTAGAGAGCTTACCTTCAAAAGCTTCCTTCGCCAATGTTGATCTACTCTTCAAGATGAAGAGTTTGACACCAAGATCGGGACGATCAGTGGTTGTTCCAACGTCAGCAGTTTTTTCCCTCGCGTCGGCTCTCTCTCTCTCTGGTGTCTGCTGACAGAAAAGAAAACGATAAGATTTTCTTCAAAAACCTTATGGTTTTAAAAATTTAATTTTAATTACTTTATTTATTATTTAATTTTATCACTTTATTTTAATTTATATTAAAACCATTTAATGGTTTTTGGTTTTTTGATTTCAATCCTTACCGAATAATTTCCATCAGTAAATTCTGATGTTCTTCTCCTGTGAATTTAATTTACTTGAAACACACGAACGTCAACTTAAAATTTTAATTAATTTTCTTAAATTTTTCGTACGGCTCATAAGTGACCAAAAATTCGTACGTCACCATTTTCCGAAAATTTACGCAATCGGGCACAAATTTTCACTTAAAAATTCATGAAAATTTTATTCGTAAATTTTATCTTTATTAAATTTTTGCGAATTTTTACATATTTTCCCCCTTTTTATGAATTTCGTCCCCAAAATTCGCCTAAATTACATCTCATAGAAAAGGTAGAGGTATCTCTCTGCCATCTCGGACTTAAGCTCCCAAGTAGCTTCTTTGTCTATGTGATTCTTCCACAACACCAGAACATACGAAATTCCCGACGATGTAACAGCCGAAGCTCGCATCCCAAAATATTTTTTGGCTACTCATCGTACGTCGCGTTAGCCTGGACGGGCAACTCATCCCACGAAACATTGTGAGATGGATCTAGAATGTACTTCCTTAGTTGGGATATATGGAAAACATTGTGCATATGTCCCAACTGAGGGGGCAAATCCAGCTGGTAAACTAGCACTCCAATCTTCTCAACAATCTGTAATGACCCAATATACCTCGGGACTAACTTTCCCTTCACCCCAAACCTGCTGACACCACGAGTAGGGTGAACCTTCACAAAGACAAAGTCCCTAGCTTCGAACTCCACCTTGCGCCTCTTTAGGTCTGCATAACTCTTCTGCCGGCTCTGCACGACCTTTAGTCTTTCACGGATCTGGTGGATCATCTCAGTGGTTTCTCAGATGATATCAGGCACAAGCATAAGTCGTTCCTCTTTTTCGGCCCAACACAAAGGGGAACAACATGGCCAGCCATACAGTGGCAAGGGCTTGATCCAGCTGTTACCAAAATCCAGAACACAAGCCCTTAGCATATCTTCCAATATCTGAATGATCCTCTCGGACCGCCCATCTGTCTGGGGATGATGTGCAGTGCTGAACTGACTCTTTGTACCTAGCACCTTTTGTAATCCTATCCAAAACTCTGAGGTGAAACGATGATCACGGTCAGACACTATGCTCAAGGGTACTCCATGAAGACGAACAATGTTCTGTACATATAATCGGCTGAGCTTGGCAACAGAGAAAGTCATCCGAACGGGGATGAAATGTGCCGACTTCGTCAGCCTATCCACAATAACCCAGATAGCATCCAATCTCTGGGGAGTCTTAGGGAGATGGGTAACGAAGTCCATGGTGACCTCCTCCCACTTTCATTCCAGAATAGGTAACGGCTGGAGCAACCTTGATGGTCGCTGGTGTTCGGCTTTAACCTGTTGGCATGTCATACATCTGGAAACAAATTCTGCTACTTCCCACTTCATGCCAGCCCACCAATACTAACGCTTCAGATCCTGACATTTTCGTGCTGCCCAGAAGAATGGAAAAACTGGACCTGTGAACTTCATCTAGGATGGCCTGTCTCAAAAAAGGTTGGGAACTGTTACCTTACCATGGTAGAACAGATTACCATCGGCGTTCATTGACTAACCCTCAAGTTGTTCCCCATTTTGGAGTTGTCCCACCTTTGCTATGAGCTCTTCATCTTTTCGCTATAGTTGCTTCACCTTTGTGAGAATCGAAGATGTAGCCACTACATGGTAGACATATGTCATGCTTCCAGTATCATAATAGTTCAACTCGAAATCTCCAATCGTCACGGATCTCTTCCACTCATCCAGAATCAAGCAGAATAGCAAAGCACAAGGATATCGGCTCAATGCATTAGCAACAACATTAGCCTTGCTAAGATGATACTCCAGGCTAAAATCATAATCCTCCAAATATTCCAACCACCTGCGCTGCCTCAAGTTGAGCTCTTTCTGAGTGAATAAGTATTTCAGACCCTTATGATCGGAGAAAACCTAGAAGCTGACTCCATATAAATAGCTCCTCCATATCTTGAAAGGAAAGATAATGGAGGCGAGCTCTAAATCGTGGGTGAGATAGTTCTACTCGTGGGGCTTCAACTATCGGGAGGCATACGCCACTGCCTTACCTTGTTGCATCAAAACGCAACCCAGACCAACCCCAGAGGCATCGGTATACACGGCATAAGGCAGATTGCCATCAGGAACTATCAAAATCAGAGCACTGGTTAACCAGCACTTCAATTCTTCAAAGGCCTTCTAACAGTCTGCATCCCAAACAAACTGCACATCCTTGCGGGTGAGTTTGGTAAGCGGCGCGGTAATGGAAGAGAAGTTCTCCACAAAGCACTGGTAATATCCTGCTAAGCCCAGGAAGCTGCGAATCTCGGAGACATTCTTGGGTGGTTGCCAGTCCACTACAGCCTTTATCTTCGAAGGGTCTACTGAAATACCCTTCCGCGAAACCACATGGCCCAAGAACTTCACCTCGGTCATCCAAAATTCTCACTTGCTTCGCTTGGCATACAACTCGTGCTCCCTTAAGGTTTGCAGGACAATACAAAGGTGCTCATGATTTTCACGGTAGTTCCTCGAATATACCAGGATGTCATCAATGAAGACTACCACAAACCGGTCCAAATATGGCCGAAAGATCTGGTTCATCAAATCCATAAACACTGCCGGAGCATTAGTTAGCCCAAACAATAGGACCAAGAACTCGAACTGTCCATATCTTGTTCGAAAAGCGGTCTTAGGTATATCTACCTTGCGGATTTTCACCTGATGATACCCTGTCTTCAAATCAATCTTTGAGAAATACCGTAAACCCCCCGAGCTGATTGAAGAGGTCTTCAATGCGTGGTAGCGGGTACTTGTTCTTAACAGTAACCCGGTTCAGCCTCTGATAATCCACACACAACCTCAACGACCCATCCGCTTTCTTGGCAAACAAGACGGGAGAGCCCCATGGCGACATTAGGGGTGAGCAGGATCGGACCACCTCCTGAGAACTAAACCGGACCGATGGTTTTGGTTCAATTTTGTTTGGTCCTCTTGGTTTCTCAGTCTGGGACCGGTCCTCCCAGATGAATTCCTGTCTGGTTTAGTCCAGGTACTAAAATCCTGAAACCAGACCATGGAATTGAACCCTTCATTTTACGTTTTTAACTCACTGGCGGCCAGGCGCTCTTGCTCTCACTCATCCTTATTCTTTATTTGTTCATCACGATTCACTCTTAGCAGTCTACTAGACGACCCCTGTTCGTCATCACGATTCTGCAATCTGGGTCCACAGTTTCAATCTGCCTTCTTCAGTGGTTCTGTAATCAAACTGCAGTTCACCGTTCGGCATTCATGCCTCACTCTCTCAGAAGTTAGGGCTCGGCATCGGCTCACAACGGACCTACGATCACTCTGACTCTGTGACTCAGTTCTTCCTTGCACTCGCCAGTCTCTCTTCAGTCTTCAGCCCTCATGGCTCACACACTCAGTACCACGCAGCAAGCAACCCGAAAAGAACTTAGTGCTCACAGCTCATGCACTAGGCAGCAAGCAACTCAAGTCTGGAACTTCAAGGTGCGTTTATTATTCACTACTAAATTGAATCATTTGTTGTTAAATTGTGAAGTTTGTGTTTGTTTGCTGCTAAATTTGGAGTCTCCTTCGGCCAACAAGTTTGTTTGTTGTTGAATTGTATCATTTGCACTCGACAGCAAGCTTGCATGTTTAGTTAAGTTTTGTTTAGTGTTAAATTTGCTGTTTGACATTGGTATCAATATGAGGGCATTTAATTTGCTATTAAATTTGCTGTTTAGTGTTTAGTTAAGTTTTTGTTTAATGTTAAATTTGTTGTTAGCATCTTGCTATTTTGCTGTGAAAATTTGGGATTAATTTGCTGTTGTTTTGTGCTAATTTAGATAGTTGATGTAGGTTGATTAATGTGTTAATCTGTTTATTATTTTTTGTTTCACGATAGGATGGATGTTCCTCATAGTGAAAGTTCTCATATCGAATCGAAAAGAACTAAGCCTATAGTTTTGATTCACTTCAGTAAGATACCGAACTCTGATTCAGCTAAATGTAATTATTGTGGGCAGATGTATGCAACACACCCCATGAAAAATGAGACTTCAAGTTTAGTAAAACATATTAAAGTGTGCAAAAAGTTTCCACCAAATGTAGACAGTAAGCAAAAAACTTTGTTGTTTAAACCTAATGAGAACAAGACTGTTGGTATACCCAAATTTACTACAATGACTGCTAGAGAATTTCTCGCAAAGATGATTATTTTGGATGAATTTCCACTGAAATTAGTAGAAGGAATTGGTTTTAGGATGTTTTGTCTGTATCTCAATCCCAAGTTTATTATGTCATCTAGGTTTATAGTAGCAAGAGATATTCACAAAATATATCAGAAAGAAAGAACCAAATTGAAGCAACGTTTTTTTACAACATCACAGATGGTATGTTTGACCACTGATACATGGAACTCTATTCAGAATTTCAATTATACGGTGTTGACATGTTATTATGTTGATGAAGATTGACATGTGCAGAAGAAGATATTGAATTTTTGTTTGATTTCGAACCATAAGGGTGAATCTATTGGTAAGGAAGTTGAAAAATATTTGCTTAATTAGGAGATTGAAAATGTTACAACTATAACCGTTGACAATGCTTCTTCCAACGACGTTGCTATTTCCTATTTGACGAAAACAATTCAAAATTGCATAAGATGTTTTGCACATATCCTCAATTTGATTATTTCTGATGGTTTGAAAGAACATCATGAGTCCATAGCGAGGATACAAAAAGTTGTTAAATACGTAAGGTCTTCTCCGGGAAGATTGCAACAGTTCAAAGCCTGCGTTGATGCGGTTTAAATAACTTGTAAAAGTAATTTGTCGCTCGATGTTCCTATTTGTTGGAACTCGACATATTTGATGTTGGCAAGCACTGAGAAGTATGAAAAAGCTTTTGAAAAATTAGCAGAGAATGATAGTTCTTTCTTGAATCAAATGGAAGTGGAAGGTTCACCCACATCTAAAGATTGATCATGCATTCGAGAATACATAAAATTCTTAGAGATATTTCATACTATGACACTCCGTGTTTCTACTTCTCTGCATATTACAGCGAATATGTATGTAGGTGACGTCTGTAATTTGAATATTGCTATCGAGACATATGGTAAAAGCGATAATTTTACGCTAAGAAGAATGGTCAACGATATGGAAAAGAAGTTGGATAAATATTGAGGATCCTTTGAAAAAATAAACATACTTGTATATATTGCTCTTGTTCTTGATCCAAGTTGCAAAATTAAATTTTTACGGCATTGTTTAGCCATTTTATTTGGTAATGAAAGAGCTACACAATACGCAAAGCAGGTGGATAATGTACTTGCAAAGTTGTATACCGAATATAAATGTGATACAACCACTGAAGACCATACTCCAAGTGCCAGCAATAGTCAACGAAGGTCTCCAATGTCAATGAGTTATTTGACGCAAGCTCGTTCAATTGCAGTGTACTCGATGTTTTATGGGCCTAGCAATTCTTCCAAGACAAATGAGGAAAGTAATACGTCAGAGATTGATCTATATTTATCTGAGAAATTAGAGAATTTTTCAGACAGTTCAGACATATTATTTTGGTGGAAGAGGAACTCTGATAAATATCAAGTTTTGAGTACAATTGCGAAAGATATATCGGTTATTCCAATTTCTACGGTAGCTTCAGAATCTGCTTTTAGTTGTGGTGGTCGTGTTCTTGATGTCTTTTGCAGTTCACTAAGCTCCCAAAGTGTTGAAGCTCTTATATGCTCCCAAAGATGGTTCAAAACATTCAATCTTTTCAAAAATTCTACAAGTACAACCATTGACGATGATTTTGAAGATATTACTATGACAACTACAGAAGAAGGTTCGAACATTCTAATATTTATTTGTTTCACATGTTTATCTCTAATGAATAACTAATGTCTTTAATATTTTTATTTTGCAGATTCCGCTGACCCTACCAATGAAAATTTCATAGAAGTAGAATATGACCGATCGATGACTTGATGTTTTTGCAATAATTAACTTCATTTTAATGTTTATCTCTAATTGTTTGAAAGTTAGATTGAAATTAACTATTTTGGATATTGAATTTAGTTTATCAAATTTATTATATTTTATAATGTTGAATAGTTGGATTGAGTTTTTATGTTAGATAGTGGATTTATTTTGGATATTGAATTTAGTTTATCAAATTTATTATATTTTATAATGTTGAATAGTTGGATTGAGTTTTTATGTTAGATAGTGGATTTATTTTGGATATTGAATTTAGTTTATCAAATTTATTATATTTTATAATGTTGAATAGTTGGATTGAGTTTTTATGTTAGATAGTGGATTTATTTTGGATATTGAATTTAGTTTATCAAATTTATTATATTTTATAATGTTGAATAGTTGGATTGAGTTTTTATGTTAGATAGTGGATTTATTTTGGATATTGAATTTAGTTTATCAAATTTATTATATTTTATAATGTTGAATAGTTGGATTGAGTTTTTATGTTAGATAGTGGATTTATTTTGGATATTGAATTTAGTTTATCAAATTTATTATATTTTATAATGTTGAATATTGGATATTGATTTAGTTTATCAAATTTTATTATATTTTATAATGTTGAATAGTTGGATTGAATTTTAATGTTAAATAGTTAGATTTCTTTTGGATGTTGAATTTATTTTATCTTATTAGATTTTATTTTAATCATAGATATTTTGATTGAATTTATAGATTTAATTTAAAACATAAATAGTTGACTTAATATATGTTACTTTTAATATATTTAAACATAGATAGTTACTATGTTAATTTTATTGGAAAAAAAATCTGTATGCAATTTTGAAATTTTTTATTTTTTAATTAAAAAAATTCAGCATTATGGTGGGAGAAACCGGAACCAAACTGGGATCGGACCGAAAATTCCAATCCGGTCCCGGTCTCTTGTCGGGCCGATTCTGGGATTCGGGATAAAAATTTCGAATCCCACAGTCCGGTTTGGTGCAGTCCTAGAACCGGATTGGACCGGACCATCTCACCCCTAGGTGACATACTCTCCCGTATAAATCCCTTGCTCTTCAGATCATCCAACTGCCTACGCAATTCAACCAATTCTGCGAGTGTCATCTTGTAGACGGGAATAGAAATTGGAGTGACCTCTGGAACAAGATCGATGCCAAATTTGATCTCTCGATCTGGAGGTAAACCCGATAACTCTTCAGAAAAGACGTCATCATACTCTCTGACGACGGAGATATCTCTCTCTTGCACCACAGTCTCAATATCAAGATCCATCGACCAAAGTCCTTCATACTGTTCCAGTCCGCTCCTGCCTCCAAGGCATACTCAAAAAAGAGAGTTTACCATCCTCGCACTGTGGCCTCAGCGGGTGACAGCAATTCTACCAGTCTTGGAGGTAACAGTGACCTAACTCAGATAGCAATCCATAATCGCCCGATATTTCATCTGCCAATCATTGCCCATAATGACGTCGAATTGACTCATGGGTAGGATGATCAGATCGGCTAAAAATTTGCAGTCTTCGATGACTACACAAACTGCTCTGCATATGTAAGGAACTACACTTTTGTCGCCCAACAGAGTATTCAAAAAGAAAGGAGTCTCCATCTCCTCGATGGGTAACTCCAACACTTCAGCAAAATGAGTAGACATAAAAGAATGCGACGCCCTAGTGTCGAACAATACTCGTACAAAAGTATGGAAAATGAGGATAGTACCGTCCACTACTGCCGGCAAATCTGGCACTGGATAGTAGTCGGTCCGGTCCACTGCATAAGACTAACCGGCAACTCCCTTGGCTTTATAATCCCAACCGCGGCTGCCGCCCCTGGAGGTAGATCCCTGATGTCCCCAAAATCCTCATATCCTTTGCTGCTGCTAAGGAGGTTAACCCATAGACAAGGGTGGTCCGATAGGTCGGTAGAGAGTATCACCGGAAGGCATATCCTCTGCTTGACGCTTGGGAGTCTGAAACTGGGTCTGCACCCGAGTCTGCTGGAAAGGGGCTCGAGTCTGCCCCCGGTTCTGACCCGGCAGGGAGAATGACTCGGTAACTGGTGGTGCGAGGAAGGGAGGTCCCTGCTGCTGTCCAAGCAGGTTGTCATACTGATTCACAGCCACAGTCTACTTAATAGTAAAACTCAGACCCTAAACAAACTTGACAATCTGTGCCTCCACGCTGACTCCTCCGGAGTAGGGCACCAGGTGGATATACCTGTTGTAATATTCTGTCACAGTCATGGACCCATGAATTAGCTCATTGTAAGCTCTGGTCAACATGATCTTGTACTCTCGGCTACTGAACTGACTCCAAAACAGAGAGGTAAACTCGCCCCATCCCATGGTATTGACATCATACTGATTGCGGATGGCGGTCCATCAACACCTAGCTGCCTCCCTCAGAAAATATGCAGCTATCGAAACTCCGGACTCTGGTGGGGTCTGGATGGTCTCAAAGATGAGCTCCATCACCTCAAGCCAGTTTTTTGCCTTAGCCATATTAGTGTCGCCCATAAAGGTATGGGTTTGAGTTGGTTGAACTCCCTGAAAATGGTCCCCTATGGAGGTAATCGGAATAGTGTGGTAACAGGGGTCGGAGGTGGAGCCTGGCCGATGCTCACCAGGTTCTGCAAACCCTCCAATAGACCAGAAATTGAGCTAGGGTCCTGCCTGAGATTCTCCAGAACTCTCCCTCGTGGCATTTTGACACTTCTGAAAAACATGAGATTGTACCACATTAGCATTTTTCATTGCTCAGTCACTCCGTGTATTGTACTAACTGCTAATATTTGTTCTCAAACATTTGTTGTAGCGCCCCGAGTCCCCTCGACCAGGTTCACTACTCATACTACTCATCTCATACTTCCAAAATTACGTGAAAGATTTAAAACTTTGCTCATCCACTTAAAACAACTTTGTTTAAGACAACTAAATTATTGCAGTGGAAAACTACTTTAAAATGCATTGGAAAACGCACGTTGGAATTTGGAAAGCAAAGGGTGAAAATCTAAAAATCTTTAAAAAACTTGCACAGGGAGAAACCGGTCGACACCCATTCCTCTCGGGTTTCAACCCTTTGCAACTTTGGTCGACACTTCAACCAATCGATCGACACTTCTCATGGCTTAACGCCCTTGGGGGTTGACACCTACACACTCAGGTCAACACCCCATTGCCTCTGTTTTCAGTTTGCACAAAGACTGGTCGACACCCACACTCTCGAGTCGACACCTAAAGGAAAGAGGTCGACCCCTGCAGGCACAGGTCGACACTTCATCCTCGAGGGTCTCAAACCTTTGCAACTTCGGTCGACACCTCCGAAAATGGGTCGACACCTCACATGGCTTAACACCATCGGGGGTCGACTCCCACCTATTCTGGTTGATACTTTGACCCCCATCCATACAAAAGGGGTCGACACATATGCTAATCGGTCGACACTTCCTTCATTAGCTGCTACAAATCCTTCAAAATTTTGACAGCATAACATTTAAATCTCTTAACCCTCAAAACCTATATTTTCAAATCCAAACTTCCTGCTTTTTCAAACTGTCACAAAAGACTATCATCAAAACAAATCCACTTTCATTTCAAAATACTATTGTACGTCAAATCTACTTTAACGTTTAAAACATCCACTGCACATCAACTATAAGGTTTTCATCCTAAAATTTCCAATTCAAAATACAATCTCCCAAACCCTTTTTTTTTTTTAAATATAAATCCCCCCTTGCCCTCATACCAAAACGCAGCCACATGCACACCGGGTCAAACTGCCCTAACAATCAGCTGCTTCGTCACACAGAGTACTCCTCCAACCACCCTACTCATGGGCATGCTCAGGGAGCTCACTTGCCAAATCGTCATCACCTACATCACAGAACTCATCTATTAGCCTAGTGCTAAGCAAGTAATGTCACAATCAATACAAACACTTCACATCTCAACACATGCAATTTCCTACCATCTACCATCATACCCACACTCATTTTCGTTCGCATACTCTTTCTCGCTTTATTCATTCATTCTCTTTCTTTTTACCCTCCAGCCCAAGTTCAACCCGAGATTCGCGGACCATGCCACCCTCCGGCCTGAATCCCACCCAGAATTCGCAGAGCACATCACCTCCGGCCCAACACTATGGGATTCACGGAGCACATCACCTCCAGCCCAACACTATGGGATCTGCGGAGCACATCACGTCTCTTAGTTTATTACGTATGTTAGGATTCGTTCATTTCTCACCATACGACGCCACTCATAAACATACCACAACACGCCCTACAACATACCGCAACGAACTCAACAAACACACCACAACATACACAACAAACATACCACACGTACACATACCATGCAACAACATCCAAGCAATCCTACCGAAATGTGATATAGGCCCGAAGGCAAAGCACAAGCAAACATTACTTACCTAGATTCCTTAGCTAAGCGCGTACACATACACTAGGGCGAAGACTCGTTCAAACCTAGAAACCACAACATCATACATAAATTAATCGCCTCTCAAAACCCAAGCATCAACTCTCAAAGAAAGCTAAAGACCTCCCAACAAATCTCAAAACCCAAAATTCGTCAATTTTGGCCAAACTTCAAAATCACGCAACTAATCCTACACTTGTCTGTTTTGGACTATTCAAGGCTCTACGGATTCCTTAGGACGCCTACTATCTAAAAGATAGAGACTGCTCAGCGAAATAACGCAAATGGCTTGGTCGTTTTCCACAAAAACTGAATCTACCCTGTCACCGAATCGAAATTCTTGGTTTTTCTCAAATATCAAACCACTCACCCACACTATTCTCTAATCATCCATAACCATCCCAAAATCAAAGAAAAACTAACAAAGAACCTCTAATTTTTGTGAATCTCTCACCTACCACAAAACACTAACTCAAAACTCTCTCAAAACTTATCCTAATCCACATCAAACTCTCCATTAAGCTTGGAAAAATAAAACTCACTTAAAGATTAAATAAAAACTAACCTTGGATGAAGAATCGTTGAAGGAATTGCTAAATGGGAGCTCTGCAAATCGCCGAAGAGGGAGAGAGAAGGAAAGAAAAAAGAAAATGGCTCTTACCCACGTGAATACCTTTTCCCATTTTCCTTTTATTAATTAACTTAAATTACTATTTTACCCTTATGTTACCTTAATTAAATTCCACAATCATTGTACACTTCATCATTAAATCTTACACTCAATGACTATTTCTGTAACACCCGGCCTTTTTGCATGTAATTATTTTCCCGAACTATTTCTTGGGATTAATTTAATATAAATGCAATATGTGTTTTGTTGGAAAACCAAACTAATGTTTAACTAAGCATTACACTAAGTTAAAATGCATGGAAGGGTAAATTGGGGAGAAATTAAGGTTGGTGGGAGAAAACCAATGGTTGAGTGACATGTGGCAGCTTGTTGAAGAAGTTAAGTCCTTCCCCCTACGTGAAACCCTCTTCACTTCTCTTCTCTGCTCTCTCTCTCCTTTCTCCTCTCTGCATTCTCTCTTCCTGTCGACAAACAACCATCGAAGTTACTTCGATCTTCTCAGATATCTTTCTGCTCCTCCGCTAAGGTAAACATCTTCTAATGCTAACACATTTAGACAAACAAAAACTATGGGTTATACTGAAGTTTTAGGTTAAGATAGTTGGAAGAAAACTCTCGGTTTTTGTATGGAAACACATTCATTGTTTTCTACAAGTCTGAATGGATTTTACTGCATAATCTTCTAAGTTATTTGTTAGCATTTGTAACTTGTTAAATTTCTCTACATTGCAGCAACAGATCCAAGCGTTCCAGGGATATTCGAACATTCTACATTGCAGCAAACAGGTAAGTTCATACCCTTAGGTTGGCCCTTAAGGCCCTACATCATGCAGGTACTAGGTATTTCTGTTCTGTCGGGTTGTTTTGGGTAGAAAGGTTATAGTCTATGTTCTGAAATGTCTGGCTTCGATTTACTTTCTGTTGTCTTATTTCTGTTGTCTGCCTGTTTAAGTTTAAGCACCGTTCATGCGTACACGTTTTCTCTGAAAGACATGCAAATGTTTTCTGTACACTGTTTGAAACTAAACAAGATAAAATCTGACTGACTGTAATGAACCGGTTAAGTGCGAGACGGGGACTGGCACACTGTTCTGTTCTGATTCTGTACTGTTTACTGTTATGTGCCTGATAGTGCACCGTGCCTGATAGTGCACTCACCGTATCGCCAGTTTCCCTATAGGCTCCACTTATACCATACTGCCACTGAAACGTAATATTCTGTACTGTCACTGTATTTTGAAAACCGCATGCATAGCATTTTGCATCACTGCATATCTATTATGTTCTTACTGAGTTTTAGACTCATAGGTGAACTCTCTGATGTAGGTACTGAACTCGATGATGAGGACTTTGTACCTCAAGATAATGATCTGATGTAGCTGGTGGCTCGAGCTCTCGGGGTGATTGCTGCAGCCAGACCTGTTTTTGATCTGAGGTTTAAGTTTTTTTTTTTCTGAAATGTTAATATCTGTAAAGTCTCCTAGAAGTCCATGTTTTGGTTGTAAAATTCTTCTTTTGAAGAAATTCTGTAAGTATATGTCGTGCCCTGTACTGATCTTCAGGTTTTAAAACAATGTATAGGTTTGATTTCTAAGTTTTTGAAGCCACTGTATTTGACAGTTAAAATTATATTCAAAATATTCTGGAGTTGTTTGGGATATTCTCTGATTAGTCTGTGCATGGATGAATTTCTGGTTTTGGGAATTTTCCATGTATTTTGTTTTCTTGAATCTGTCAATTTGATAGTATGACTTGCCAATCCTCAGATTTCAAAATACTGTGTAGCTTCTGTGTTAAAGCTTTAAAACTGCTTTATTTGACAGTTTGACTCATGCCCTGAATACTCTGAAATGTTTTAGAATATTCTCCTGTTTCAAGATTTGCATGGATGATCTCAAATTTTAGAGTTATCCATGTAGTCTGTTTTTCTCAAATCTGTCTGTTGAAATCTGTCATCTGCAAGTGTGTTTCAGAAATCTTAGTTTTGAATTGAGTTTTGAAGGTTTGAAACCTTTATGCCTTCTGTTCTGTTGCTCCCTACTTGTATGTCTTTCTGTTAAAAGTTGTCAAGTTTTATCTCAAAAGCTGCATCTTCCGATCCCCTTAGGATATTCCCTCTGCCGGTCACGTTGTTACCTATATCTTCCGGTTGACGTCATCCCTCTTCCGGCTGACGTCATCACTCTTCCGGCTGACGTCATCACCTCCTGCCGATTCCGTTCATTGCCTGTTTCTTGCCGATGACATCATCACACATTCCGATTTCCCTCTGCTGTCTATATCTACCAATGACATCATCACATCTTCCGATGATATCATCACACGTTCCGATTTCCATCTGTTGCCTATATCTGCCGATGACGTCATCACATCTTCTGATGACATCATCTGTTTTGTCTTATTCGACATCTACCGCCCAGTTTAGTTTACATTCACCGCTGCCCGCTGCCCGATTGTTATATTGCCTTTGTTTATTTACATCTGCTGCTTCCCTTAAAAATTTAATCTTCCGCCCAACAGTGTTTTGTTTGTTTTAGTTAAGTCTTCCGCCAGCTTTATGCTTATTTTGCTTTCCACTCCAGAGAACCCTCTCTCCCTGAAAATGTTTTCTATTATTCACTGTAGTTTTCCCTCTCCCTCTGTAAATGTTTTAAAAGTGTAATGTACAAAAAAATATAGTCACCGTTTTCCGTCCTTTGTCCCGGAGTGATGGCTCCGATCCCGGACTCCGATCGGGTTCAGTTTCGGGTCGTCACAGTTATGGTATCAGAGAGACAAGGTTTTAAAAACGATTCTGTGAAATGTCTGGTTGCACAACCCGCCACGTGAGATCGCTCCACCAACTGTAAGTGTCTAATGTTCTGTAAAAAGTTTCTGTTTATTAAATTAGGTTATCCTGTTTATAGGGTTTATTAGAAATGGTGAGATGACATCAGGAAGAGTCAAGCAAAAGCTCTCGCGCCATTGACCGACTAACCGAGCATGTAGGAGTACAGTCCCGTATGGTGGAACGCATGATGGCTAGAGAGGATAACGGGAATAACAACCACGGAAATGCTTCACGTGACAACAGTGGAGACAGATTCCGGCGACTTCAGCCACCTTCATTTGATGGACTGTCTATTGACCCGGCCCGTGCTAAAACCTGGATTCGAACAATGGAGAAGATGTTCGGTTATGCTGAAGTAGAAGACAGCAAGAAAGTTATTTGTGCCACGTTCTATCTCACCAAAAGTGTTTGATTTTGGTGGGACACAGTGCAGTCGACTACTGTGGCATTGAGCTGGGAGGGATTCAAGAATATCTTCTACGAGAAGTACTTTGACCGGGATGTGAGGAAGGAGAAATTGCTTGAATTCTCTCGGCTGCGACAATATGGGACTGTGGCTGAATATGTTCAGAAATTTGAGTCATTATCCCGATATGCAACACACCTGGTGGCCACCGATGAGAACAAAGTGCACCAGTTAATTCAAGGGTTGAAGATGGACCTCTTACGAGGAATCACAACCAGAGGGTTTGATGAGGCACCGTATGTGAAGGTGGTGGCCAAGGCTTATCAGTTAGAGGCCTTAGAAATGAAGTCCCAGAGACAGAGAGATCCACCAAGAGGGATTATTAGAAATGTTCCTCAACAACAACAACAGCAACAGCAAAGAGGCCAAAATTTTCAACCTCAGCAGCAACAAAACAAGGGCATTAAGAGGCCCAATGAGACCATCACTTACCCAGACAAAGGGAAGGGACCGATGGGAGATCCTCTGCTCACCGTATGCCCACGATGCCAGAAAAGTCACAAGGGTGAATGCAGGTTTCTTACGGGTGGCTGCTTCTGATGTGGTAAAGGAGGCCATCACGTCCGTGATTGCCCGATACCCGACACGAGACAAAATCAGGCCGTGCCAAGAGTCTTTGCAATGATGGAGGACGTTGATGATGCTGATCTGCGCACAGCAATTATAGGTACAATTTTGGTGTGTGACATACCTGCATATACTTTGTTAGACACGGGGGCCACTCATTCATTTGTGGCCATGGACTCTGCGGGTAGAAAGAACTTGTGCCTTGCACCGTCCGATCAGCCCTACAGTGTCATGCTACCGTCTGGAGAGTTTATGCACTCCGAGCAGACAGTGTGGGGTGATATAGTGTTAGTTGGAGACCAGAAGTTGTATGCCAATCTTATCGTCATCGGTATGAAAGGATACAAAGTAATTCTGGGGATAGACTGGCTATTTAGACATCATGCCACCATCGACTGTAGGTCCAGGCTCGTGACTTTTAAGCGCCCGAACGAAGTAGAGTTTTCCTATCAGACAATACCAAAGAAACATAGTATGCCTGTTATATCCACCTTGAAAGCTCAACAGCTGATGAGGTCAGGATGTGTCGGATTTCTTGCCTACGTAGTAGATATTCTAAGACAAGGTGAGGTGGAACTTCAAAATATTCCGGTAGTTCGAGACTTCTCAGAGGTCTTCCTGGATGACTTACCGGGATTGCCACCTGATCGTGAGATCGAGTTCGAGATCGATGTGTATCCTGATGCTGAACCAGTATCGAAGAATCCGTACCGTATGGCACCGATTGAGCTGAGGGAGTTAAAGGCTCAGCTAAAGGAATTGGTGGATAAGGGTTTTGTGCGCCCTAGTTTTTCTCCGTGGGGTGCTCCCGTCTTGTTTGTTAAGAAGAAGGATGGGTCCCTACGAATGTGTATTGACTACCGTGAGCTGAACAAGTTGACTATCAAGAATAAGTACCCGTTGCCGAGAATCGATGACTTGTTTGACCAATTACAAGGGGCTCGGGTATTTTCTAAGATTGACTTGCGCTCCGGTTATTACCAGTTGAAGGTCAGAGCAAATGATATTCCAAAGACCGCCTTCAGGACCCGGTACGGGCATTACGAGTTCTTGGTGATGTCGTTCGGGTTAACTAATGCTCTGGCGGCATTTATGGACTTGATGAACAGGATATTCCAGGAATTCTTGGATAAATTTGTAATCGTCTTCATCGACGACATCCTGGTTTACTCCAGAAGTGAGGCCGAGCACGAGGAGCACTTGGCAATTGTGCTGTCGACTCTGAAACAGCACCAGTTGTATGCAAAACTGTCGAAGTGTGAATTCTGGTTGAATAGGATTAATTTCCTAGGCCACGTGGTGTCGGCAGAAGGAGTGTTCGTGGATCCAGCCAAGATTCTAGCAGTGAAAGAATGGCCAAGGCCGAGGAATGCCAGTGAGGTACGGAGCTTTATCGGGTTAGCTGGTTATTACAGAAAGTTTATCAAAGGATTTTTGGTGATAGCGAAACCTATGACCAGCTTAACGAGGAAGGAAACCAAGTTCAAGTGGTCTGAAGCATGTGAGGTGTGCTTCCAGACACTCAAGCAAAAATTAACCACGGCTCCTCTACTAGTGTTGCCAACTGAAGACGGCAAATTCAGCGTATACTGTGATGCTTCCAAGATTGGATTGGGGTGTGTGCTAATGCAGGAAGGGAAAGTAGTGGCATACGCATCCAGACAATTGAAGAACCATGAACAAAACTACCCTACTCACGACCTTGAGTTAGTGGCAGTTGTATTTGCGCTGAAAGTATGGAGACACCATTTGTACGGGCAATCATGTGAGGTGTTTTCTGATCACAAGAGTTTGAGGTACCTCTTTACTCAGAAAGAGTTGAATATGAGGCAGAGGCGGTGGTTAGAATTTTTGAAAGACTACGACGTTGAGATTAAATACCACCCGGGTAAAGCTAATGTGGTGGCCGATGCGCTAAGCAGGATGCCAGCTACTATGCAACCAGTAATGTTGGCCGTATCTATGCCTTTGAGGACGGAGATACAGAAGTTTGATATGGAGATAGTTTCTGGGCTATCGGCCATACTAGCAGACTTAACACTACGGCCCTCCGTCCTGGACCAAATTAAGGAAGCCTAGAAGATCAATTCAAAGGAGATGGCTGATATGGTGGGCAAGGTACCAATGGCTTCTTCTGATTTCAGTTATTCGGAAGATGGAATTCTGAAGTTCAAAAACAGATGGTATGTTCCGAAAGACGAAGAGCTACGGAAGCACATCTTGTCGGAAGCCCATTCATCTTTTTTCTCTGTACATCCTGGAAGCACGAAGATGTATCAAGACTTGAAACTTCACTTCTGGTGGCCGAATATGAAGAATGAAGTGGCCAAGTTTGTGGAGTCTTGTATGATATGTCAACAGGTCAAAGCTGAACATCAACGACTGAGTGGAACGCTTCAACCTCTCCCGATCCCCAAATGGAAATGGGAGAATGTAACGATGTATTTTGTTGTTGGCCTACAAAGAACAGCTAAGGGCCATAATAGCATTTGGGTCATAGTGGACAGATTGACGAAGTCGGCCCACTTTCTACCTGTGAAGACGACGTACTGCATGGAATTCCTGCGTCGATCGTCTCAGACCGTGATCCCAGATTCACTTCCAGGTTTTGGAAAAGTTTGCAGAACTCTTTGGGTACGAAATTGAATTTCAGCACGGCATTTCATCCACAGACTGACAGACAATCTGAGAGAACAATCCAAATACTAGATGATATGCTAAGGTCGTGCGTGCTGGAATTTCATGCTCCTTGGAGTAGATATTTGCCACTCATAGAGTTTGCCTACAACAATAGCTATCAGGCTACAATTGGCATGGCTCCTTATGAAGCTCTTTATGGCAGGAAGTGTAGATCCCCATTGTGTTGGGATGAGGTCGGAGAAACCAAGCTTATCGGCCCTGAGATATTACAGCAGATGTCCGGGGTGATAGCTGCTATCAAACAACGAATAAAGATTGCTCAGAGTCGACAGAAGAGTTATGCGGACAATAGAAGAAGAGACTTAGAGTTCGCTGTGGGCGATGAGGTATTCCTGAAAGTGTCACCTTTCAAAGGTGTAATGAGATTCGGTAAGAAAGGAAAGCTCAGCCCACGGTTCATTGGCCCTTTTCCCATCCTGAAGCGTGTGGGAAACATGGCTTACGGACTACAATTGCCGGCGTCAATGGATGGAGTTCACAATGTCTTCCATGTTTTGATGCTGAGAAAATGTGTGCGAGATCCAACTCAGATCGTTAAACAGGTGGACTTTGATATCATGCCGACGCTGACATATGAAGAAAGGCCTATACAGATATTGGATATGTCACTCAAAGTATTGCGAAACAAGGTGGTTCCACTTGTAAAAGTGTTATGGTGCAACCACAATTAGGAGGAGGCCACGTGGGAAAGACAAGCAGATGTTAGAGCACAGTATCCAGACCTCTTTGCTTAGGCAAATTTTGAGGACAAAATTTCTGTTAAGGTGGGTGGAATGTAACACCCGGCCTTTTTACATGTAATTATTTTCCCGAACCATTTCTCGGGATTAATTTAATATAAATGCAATATGTGTTTTGTTGGAAAACCAAACTAATGTTTAACTAAGCATTACACTAAGTTAAAATGCATTGAAGGGTAAATTGGGGAGAAATTAAGGTTGGTGGGAGAAAACCAATGGTTGAGTGACATGTGGCAGCTTGTTGAAGAAGTTAAGTCCTTCCCCCTACGTGAAACCCTCTTCACTTCTCTTCTCTGCTCTCTCTCTCCTTTCTCCTCTCTGCATTCTCTCTTCCTGTCGACAAACAACCATCGAAGTTACTTTGATCTTCTCAGATCCCTTTCTGCTCCTCCGCTAAGGTAAACATCTTCTAATGCTAACACATTTGGACAAGCAAAAACTATGGGTTATGCTGAAGTTTTAGGTTAAGATAGTTGGGAGAAAACTCTCGGTTTTTGTATGGAAACACATTCGTTTTTTTCTACAAGTCTGAATAGAGTTTACTACATAATCTTCCAAGTTATTTGTTAGCATTTGCAACTTGTTTAATTTCTCTACATTGCAGCAACAGATCCGAGCGTTTCAGGGACATTCGAACATTCTACATTGCAGCAAACAGGGTAAGTTCATACCCGTAGGTTGGCCCTTAAGGCCCTACATCATGGAGGTACTAGGTATTTCTGTTCTGTCGGGTTGTTTTGGGTAGAAAGGTTATAGTCTATGTTTTGAAATGTCTGGCTTCGATTTACTTTCTGTTGTCTTATTTCTGCTGTCTGCCTGTTTAAGTTCAAGCACCGTTCATGCATACACGTTTTCTCTGAAAGACATGCAAATGTTTTCTGTACACTGTTTGAAACTAAACAAGATAAAATCTGACTGACTGTAATGATTCGGTTAAGTGCGAGACGGGGACTGGCACACTGTTCTGTTCTGATTCTGTACTATTTACTATTATGTGCCTGATAGTGCACTCACCGTATCGCCAGTTCCCCTATAAGCTCCACTTATACCATACTGCCACTGAAATGTAATATTCTGTACTGTCACTGTATTTTGAAAACCGCATGCATAGCATTTTGCATCACTGCATATCTATTATGTTCTTACTGAGTTTTAGACTCATAGGTGAACTCTCTGATGTAGGTACTGAACTTGATGATGAGGGCTTTGTGCCTCAAGATAATGATCTGATGTAGCTGGTGGCTCGAGCTCTCGGGGTGGTTGCTGCAGCCAGACCTGTTTCTGATCTGAGGTTTAAGTTTTTTTTTCTGAAATGTTAATATCTGTAAAGTCTCCTAGAAGTCCATGTTTTGGTTGTAAAATTCTTCTTTTGAAGAAATTCTGTAAGTAAATGTCGTGCCCTGTACTGATCTTCAGGTTTTAAAACAATGTATAGGTTTGATTTCTAAGTTTTTGAAGCCACTGTATTTGACAGTTAATATTATATTCAAAATATTCTGGAGTTGTTTGGGATATTCTCTAATTAGTTTGTGCATGGATGAATTTCTGGTTTTGGGAATTTTCCATGTATTTTGTTTTCTTGAATCTGTTAATTTGAATAGTATGACTTGCCTATCCTCAGATTTCGAAATACTGTATAGCTTCTGTGTTAAAGCTTTAAAACTGCTGTATTTGACAGTTGGACTCATGCCCTGAATACTCTGAAATGTTTTAGAATATTCTCCTGTTTCAAGATTTGCATGGATGATCTCAAATTTTAGAGTTATCTATGTAGTCTGTTTTTCTCAAATCTGTTTGTTGAAATCTGTCATCTGCAAGTGTGTTTCAGAAATCTTAGTTTTGAATTGGGTTTTGAAGGTTTGAAACCTTTATACCTTCTGTTCTGTTGCTCCCTGCCTGTATGTCTTTCTGTTAAAAGTTGTCAAGTTTTATCTCAAAAGCTGCATCTTCCGATCCCCTTAGGAATTTCCCTCTGCCGGTCACGTTGTTACCTATATCTTCCGGTTGACGTCATCCCTCTTCCGGTTGATGTCATCCCTCTTCCGGCTGACGTCATCACTCTTCTGGCTGACGTCATCACCTCCTGCCGATTCCGTTCATTGCCTGTTTCTTGCCGATGACGTCATCACACATTCTGATTTCCCTCTGCTGTCTATATCTACCGATGACGTCATCACATCTTCCGATGACATCATCACACATTCCGATTTCCATCTGTTGCCTATATCTGCCGATGATGTCATCACATCTTTCGATGACGTCATCTGTTTTGTCTTATTCGACATCTACCACCCAGTTTAGTTCACATTCACCGCTGCCCGCTACCCGATTGTTATATTGCCTTTGTTTATTTACATCTGCCGCTGCCCTTAAAAATTTAATCTTCCGCCCAACAGTGTTTTGTTTGTTTTAGTTAAGTCTTCCGCCAGCTTTATGCTTATTTTGCTTTCCACTCCAGAGAACTCTCTCTCCCTGAAAATGTTTTCTGGTATTCACTGTAGTTTTCCCTCTCCCTCTGTAAATGTTTTAAAAGTGTAATGTACAAAACAATATAGTCACCGTTTTCCGTCCACTGTCCCGGAGTGATGGCTCCGATCCCGGACTCTGATCGGGTTCGGTTTCGGGTCGTCACAATTTCTCCCACTTTTCCTTAATCTGTATTTTTTATTCACATCAATTCTCGTAAATTTGTAATTTCACTGTACAATCACCATTATTCCTTACAAAATACGAGTCGATAAATTGCCAGGTGCTACATTTGTCACTTGGAGGATCATGGAACCTTGTGCTCTGATGCCAATAAATTATGTCACGACTCGGGAGGGGACCTAACAGAAACGTCAGGCTAAACGATCAACCTCATGGAGGTCCACCGTCTAACCTAAGGCTTTGTGCAGAAGTTTTTATGATTGATCCATGATCTCTTGCAATAACAAATGTGCCGATACAAGCAATAATAGGAATACATGAAAATTAAATTAATTAAATGCACAATGTACTGTACAATCTAAAATACGTCCTTACATATTCAAATTTAGACAAAATAAAAATTGGTTGCTCAAAAGATATCGGCGCGGATTCAGTTCATCTCCTATTCCGGAATTTCGGGCTACAAGTTCGGATAATAGAGAAAAAGGCTTATTAGGCAGAAATAAATCTCTGTTTTGGGCCTATTTGAGATAGCGAATGATGTCTAATTTTTTACAATCACCCCATTATGAAAAACATAAGATGCCAGGTACAATCTCCTTAAAAACACTTTTTAATGCAAGGTTGGGAAAAGTGTTGAATAAGCCAGAGGTCAAGTTTCTGATAGTTTTGGAATGCTTCATGAATCTCCTAATCTCATGCTTGAATCTCGACTTATGTTTTATTATGAAAAACTCCATAAGATATTTGAAAATTGGATGAATGTATTTTATATCTTGAATGCATGTTTCTCCATATTCACCTACAAAATAAACACTAGAAATGTCGTTAGGAAATCTCCACGCTTGATGGTCAATTGAAAGATCTCGTAGTACATCACTAGTGAAGCAAGAGGAAGGAGTGGATGAAACTGGTAAAGAAGATGAAGTGGAAATAGTAGGAAGATTATGTAAATGAAAAGGAATTTAAAATTGAAAATAGGAAGAACTCGAAAACACAATGACATGCTTCAAAATGGATGAGGTGAAAAGCACAAGTTGCCTCGGATTTTAAACTATTTTGGCAACACGAGCAGCAGTTTCAATTATGCATAAGTCGACGATCCCTTAGCGTTTGTGTCTGAAATTGGGACAGTAGCTACTTCCAAGGGTGGAGTAAAGGGCCCTTAAAGTATCGCAGTCAAAAGCTTTGTGGATTGAGAGATCAGATGCAAGTGATGGAGGTCCCTGGAAGCTCAGAATACTGCTCTGGCCGAGAACAATGAGTCTCCTTTGCAAAGGTAGAACTTGCCGGATATGTGGAGAAAGATGTCTCCAAAAATAAAGGTATGGATCGATGAGGATGAAAAAATATGCATGTTGGAGTGGTGACTGCTCGCCTATGAACGAACAACAACCTTAACAACAAGTGTTGAGCTTGATGACAGATGATTCTTCAATGGTGGGTTGAGGGTTTCTATAACTTTCCTGAAGCTTCCACTCTTGGGAAGAGAAGGAGAGAGGTACAACATTAAGAAAATCTACCTACACTCACAAATGATGGATTTGATTTTCACACACGCATGCCTCAGATGTGACTCACCAAGGGAGGTGGCAACTTGAAGAAACTTCAAGTTTGAAGAAGAAACACTTCCATACAATTTTTGTTCAACATTTGCTGACGATTACAAGCCGTAAGGGTGTTTTAAATATCATCCCTAAAGAAAATTAGAGTTTCCATTCATAGTCTTTACAAAATAAGTAAAAATTTAAAAGAAGAAAAAAAAAAGGTAAAGTGTGCTCGGCTAGAAGAGGAAAGTCAAACATCTTTCATCTTTTCCAAACCATTTGTCTCCCTCTTCATCTAAGATGGTCTCCACCTTCAATGTCACATACTTAATAAATAAAGTTCAGTATTTAAATGCAAATATAAAGAAGTGCATATTGGTCATAATGAAGAAGCTGACTTGCAGAATGGGAATGTTGATTCATTGAACAATACATTAAGAGAGATGTATATTCGACCAGTAAGCGGTTGAAGAGAAATGATTTCTATTGTAATCAAGGAAGACACATTCGGCAGATCGCGGTTGAAGTTTATATTCATTATAAGGTCTAAGTAAGGGAAAGCATGTGCATCCAAAAACATGGAAATGAGCATATTTTGGAGTTTTTTTTTTTTTTTTTATAAAATCGCATAGGAAGACTTAATATAGAGAATTGGAGTAGGAAAGCGATAATTATATATGAAGCTGTTTGAATATTATATGGCCAATGTAGCGTTGGAACGTGAGAATTAAAAAGCAGACCAAGACCCATTTCCACGACGATTCCGGTTTTTTCTTTGAGCGTGGCCATTTTGTTCTGGGTATATGGACAAGAAACCTGACGTTTAATGCCATGTTTATTGAGTAAGGAGTACCAAGGCAAAGAACCCGCCACCCCCGTAGGATTGAAAGATTTTGGTACGAGATTGAAAACAATGGCATGGAATGTTTGAAAGGCATTGAACACATTAGCCTTAGATTTGAGAATAAACAGTCTGAGTATATCTAAAATCATCAAGAAAGGTCAGAAATTATCGATCACCAATAATTGAAGAAATAAGTGATGGACCCCATACATTCGAATCTATTAACTTACAAGGAGAAGCATGACAGAACGAAAGAGAAAACGGAAGAGCATGAGATTTTCCAAAATAATAAATATTACAAAATAAGGAAGAACTATTTGAAGCAACAGAAACATCACACAGTTGCAAACAAAAGTATGCAATCCACAATTATCTCTATAAGTTAAAAAGTTACCAAAAACTAAGCTTATTAACAAGCATATGGTGAGCCAGCTTCCCCAAAAAAACCCTCGAGTTCATTTCGATGCCCTGATAGCGCCTTCTTTGTTCATCTTCTCTATTCTTCTAAATCACTTTCACTCTACGCAAAGTCGCAAACAAAGCACGTAAAACAGGTGTAGAAATCGAACACGAAGAACAAAATTTGGATTATAAGATTTTCATAGAAAACCCTGTTAGGAAAAATTATGGGTAGAACAGAAAATTTCAACTAAAATCATGGTGCAAAATGAGTTTTTCACTTGTATCCTATCTTTAGCATATTGCATCTCGTTCATAGTAATTGGAATTATACTCATAATATTATCAGATCTACACGGATGTTTTATCGATAAATAAAGAATCAAATCACATCGATTTTGTTCCCAAAAATTTTACCTGGTCCAATTCCTTCTGATCCTTTGATTATTCTTAGCTTTTGACATGAATTAACAAACATCCTGCGAAAAACCAAATTAAAAACACCCTTGATTGATTTTCTTTCCCGCAAATTATACGAGAAATTTGAATCCAAGAGAAGAATATAAAAAAAAAAAAAAAAAAAAAAAAAAAAAAAAAAAAAAAAAAAGAGAAAGGGGGGGAGTGCATATAGTTGTTGTATGTCTTGAGATTGACTTTCCTGAGGTAAGGAGCACCTTCCATGCTAACTTTTACATAAGAACAGTCGAGTCCCAATTTATCTTTACCATCATCATCACTCTTTTTCGATAAATTAGAAGCCAACGAATTCTTTCGAAACGATCGAACAGGTGGCCATCCCACAACCTGCGCTCTGTTTATTCACTGTAACTCAGTATATTTACTTTGTATAGACTGAGCTAAGCATCATAGCCATTTCAACATTAAGAGCAGTGGATTTTATTTGTTACGCAAGCATCATTAATTTTTTTGGGAAAAATCACTTTCACTCTACGCAAAGTCGCAAACAAAGCACGTAAAACAGGTGTAGAAATCGAACACGAAGAACAAATTTGGATTATAGAGTTTTCATAGAAAACCCTGTTAGAAAAATTATGTGGTAAACAGAAAATTTCAACTAAAATCATGGTGCAAAATGAGTTTTTCACTTTAAGCATATATTTATGAGGATAAATTGGAATCTTGTAACTGAATATGTGTTCTTCGCCCAGGCCAAAATAGTATTTGAGTCAGTGAGCTCTAACTCGAGGAAAGTTATATGTGAAAAAACAGAAGTAGAAAATGAGAAAATGGCGAGGACGATATGGACGAACTTGAAAGGAAGAACTTGAATAACCACCATGGGCATAAAACTAGGAATTAAAGAGAAGTTCAATATCATAGACTTCAATCATATTGAATTCTGCAGCAATAAGAAGAAATAGCTCAATGGTGAAGAATTAAAAACTAGAAGTTAATTCTTAAATCCTTGGCATCATAGTCTAGTTTTTATCAGACAGTGAATACTAGGGTTGGTTGAGCTAGAGTTTAGTCCCAGACAAATTCAAGAACAGACCAAGCATAAACACAAAAATATTGAAACACCCAAGAAGTTGATAAGCTTACTTCGCAGCAGGAACAGTAGCTTTCTCAGTTACAGAAGGCTTCTTCTCCAGAGACGGGTTGGAAGATTGAGAAGCAGGAGCAGCTTCTTTCGTCGTTGCTCTCCCCAAATCAACCACAAATCCAGTACTGAGAGGGAAAACCCATTCTCTGGAAGACCCATTAATGGCGTCAGAAAACCCTCTTTTAGCTCCAGAAACTAAGTTCCTCAAGGAGCACGGAGGAGGAGAAGGATACCCACTTGGTGAAACCCCTGGAGCCGCAAGCTTCCTCTCCGGGGACTCAGAACCTGGCAAACCCAGCCTTAGCTCAGTCTCCTTGAGGTTAAAGTTTGAACCGTTCTGGTCATCTTCATTTACAGTAACGGAAGAAGATGATGAAATATTGTCAGAGTTTCTTGCCATCGAACAAGACTCTGCCAAGCCAATGTAATCAAGTTCTAATGGTCCAGACATAACGATAAACGCAGAAAAACAAAACTTCCGCAATGGTATGAATAACCAGAGAGAGAGAGAGAGAGAGAGAGAGAGGCTATGAGTTTCTAAGCAAAGGAAGTGGCTTTTTTATCCACGGAGGAGAAGAAGTTTCTTGGGCCTTTCTACTCAACTTCATGATTAGAAAAAGTAGACATTAACAATGGATTGCAACTGACAAGAACCATATGGTTATGGCAAGAGTATCTTTACCAGAAGCACTATACTCGTTCAAGTCAATCTGATTCCCCTTCTCAAATTCAATGATGGGCGCTTGACTAGTAGGTGTGTACACAATCAGGAATCAAATCGAACAGATGATCCCGGTTTGGCTTGGATTAGAAGGAAGCGATGATCCCCACGGTTCGTTCTTGATTTTAAGACCGAAATTGACTAGAATCAGTTTGTTAAAAAGATGACACAAAACTAGCATCCTAAACTTGAACTTAAGTTGTGATCTAGCTTGAAAATTGACTCAAACCTTGATATTTTAATAAAAAGATTTTTTTTTTTTTAGTGAATGACATCAAAACTAGGTTGGATTTTATAGTTTTGTTCAGTTTGACTCATCTTGCATAGGGTTTGGCCTTCATTTCAATTTAGTGAAATCGAGACCAACAAAATCATTACAATTCGAGTCTAAAACCAAACTCAACCAAATGGAGCCCAACTTGATGCTTTTAACATAGCTAAAAATTGACTACTAATAACTTTGTTTCGTTTGGTTTGGTTTTATTGAGTGGGTCAAGTGGAATCATAGAGCTTATCCACTTCACTCAAATTATCTTTTGTAAAGAATTAAATTAGCTCAAGACTGTGATGCATAATAGAATTTCTTTTTTCAGGGAATCTAAATCACTCATCGATCGACAAAAAATTATAATAATCAATTGTTGTCCATCGGACACTCCCAAAAGTGTATTGATCTATGGTCGACCAATTTAGACCCGTCAAATTTCATAATTTTATTTTGAATCTAATTAAAATCTCTTTAAACTTTGACTAAAATGGTGAATTTTGAATATTGTCCTTTTTATATATCTTTAATTATTTATCACATTGTCAATTAATCTCAATTATTTAAAAGTGAATTTCACACAAATAAAAATGTAGAAGACCGAAAAGAATACTAGCTAAAAAAAAAAGGTGGGGTGATGGAGCAGCATCTTCATGACAGTATTTGACAAAAATACACTTTGGAAAACCAAGTCTTCTATAAACTATGATGCAAAAGTTTTGAATTAAATTTATAGTTTCCATGAATTAAAAATCAAGTCTTGAGTAAGATGGTTAAATTCTCTTCAATCATCTGTTCCTAGTTTTTCTATCGCTATCATGATCCAGAGGCAGATCCAAATAGAAACAACGGGTCAAACGACTCTCCTCTCAAAAAGGACTCGATCGTCCAGCTAAATGCTCAGCTTGAAGTGGAAGACTTCACCAAAACTAAAGTCGTATCTAACATGAGAGGAGTCAAGGTTTACATAGTGATTACATAAAATAAGATAGTGCAAAGAATAAACACTCAAAGAAAAGAAGAGAAACAATAGGGAAACTCCCCGAAAATCAACTACTCTTAGCTTCCATGAATTTTCCTTGAGAAAAATAAAAAGTCTTTTAGGGTAAGCGACTAACTCAGTAGCGAATCTCATATTATATCCAATGCATAATAAAATTGGTGTTAATATATAAAATGACATACATATAATATAAACATGTAAAACTAACATACATATATCATAAAAACTGACATGATGTTAAACAAGACATGTCTGGTTCTATATGTGATATCTCACAAAATAAGAATTTTAAAAGTAATGAAACTTTTACCTCTACGACGATTGCTTACTAGCCAGCCAGAATAATGTTATTGGCAATAGGCTTGAAATCCAAAATATCATAGGAGAATAAAACAAAAGGCAAAATCCAAAAAATGAATCCCACTATCGATTAAGTGCAAAATATGGATCAAACTAATTTTTCGTCCAAAAAAATGGCTAAAAGTATGGGAAATGGACAAAAAATGGCTTTGGGGCAAACTGTTATACCCCTGCGAGGAGTGTTCTGAAGGAGAACTGTTTGTTGCGTGCAGAGAACGGCAAACCATTCTCTGCATGAGGGGGCATTTCTGGGGTGAAATCCCCCGCGTGCACGTGCCCCTCACGTGCACTGGGGATCTTCACCCTCAGAAATGCCCCGCAAAGCACGGTTTGTCGTGTTTCTCACACGGCAAACCGTTCTATGAGTGTTCATAACGCGGTTTGCTGCATAAGAAGAACGGCAAACCGTTATCACTCACGCGGGTCTTCACCCTCAAACGACAAACCATTATGCATTTGTATAACGTCGATCGACTCCCATTTTGACAATTTTTCTATCTGAAATACGACTTTTCTCTCGACCAAATCTTCAGATTCCACCGTTGTGCCAGAGAAATCATCAGATCTGACGGTTATTTTGCCAAAATCTTCCAAAATCAGGCCTAAACCAAGCCAACCAAGCCTAAACCGAGCCAACCAAGCCTAAACCGAGCCAAATATAAAAAAATAGACTGATTTCGCCAGATTTTGCTGGATTTGAGTAATTTCGTGCTGAAAATTCTCATATCGTGCTATTATTTTGTCAAAAATCTTGAAAATGCCCCCTATATTGTTTTTAGGTCGAAAAGCTCATTGACAGAATGTACAAGGTGGCCGATCAAACCAGGCGCCAGATGAAGAGCCGTAACCGCCTCCCGATTATTATTCGATGGAGTTTCGAAGCCGGGCAGCTAAGGAGCAGTACGAGCAGGATATGAGAATCCGCTCGATATTTTACAAGAAGACTACCAACTTTAGCGGTTGGGAGTGTTTGGGGATCAAGGAAATGTTTGACGACATCTCCTTGCACGTGGTGTACAACATGCGGGGCGAGAGCTGCGACATAGTTGTTCGTCTGTTTTATGCGAACATGCGAAGTAACAGAATTACGGGTCAATTGAAGACACAACTTTTTGGTACATACATCACCATAAATGGAGTTGTTATCAATGAACTGCTCGGATTTGGCATAGACGATGCCAAACAATATTATCAAGCTTCCAAACAGTGTGACTTTGCCAGAACAGAAGAGGGATTATGCTTCATGCGACAAATCCACTAGAATTCAGAGATTGCTGGGTTTGTGAAGCCGAGATCGAAGGATTTGAATGTCAAAGCTCGGGTTCTTCACAACCTCATCAGCCACACCATCCTTCCGAGGGATGGACATAAATATCTTATCAGCTAGATGGATTTCTATGTGATGAAAAAACTCTACACCAGCTAGATGTTCACCCAAGATACATGATTGTAGGTCACATGGAAGAGATCAGGCGAACAAAAAACAAGAATCTGCCGTATGAGACCTTAATTTGGAAGATCCTCGAGCGATCTCAGATTCAGCCTCCTGTCAGAAAGCAGCTGCGAGCCTACAGATCCGTCGATGTATTTGACAGGACTCATTTGATTTGGATGAATCTAGTCGAAGTCGACGGGTCTTGGATGCCCAAGGGTCATCCCAGCATTCCGTAGCCTCCACATCTCGGGATGTTCTGAATGGAGGAAGCCCCCCCCCCCCGTCCCCGCCCCTGCCCCCAAGGAAGCCCCATACACCGAGTACGCCACACCTCCGCCATTGTACCCCACGAGGTTAATATGGAGGAGCAGAGATTTGACAAAATAGATAACTATCTTGTCGAGATGAGGTAGACTGTAACACCCGGCATTTTTGCCATGTAAATATTCCTTAAATTATTCAACGAGATTAATGGGAATATTTATGCAATGTGTGTTTTTAATAATTGCTAATATTTCCAATCGAATATGTGTGATTCATAAAATAAATTTGTAGAAACTAAATTGGTTAAAAACCAATGGCAGGGTAAATGGGGAAGAATTTAAGGTTGGTGTGAGGAAACCAATGGTTGAGTGACACGTGGCAGCTTGTTGAAGAAGCTAAGTTCTTCCTCCTACGTGAAACCCTCACTTCTCATGTGTTTCTTTCCACTGCTCTCTGTTCTTCTTGTCCAGGCGATTGTGACAAAGTATTAACACTTTGTTTTCTCCTGTTTCTTCTATTCCCTTCAGCAAAAAGGTAAGCGTCTACTCATGCTAACAAATTTGGACAAGTAAAAGTATGAGTTTGCTGAAGTTTTAGGTTAAGTTATTTTGGAGAAAACTCTCGATTTTTTTTGTATGGAAACACATTCGTTGTTTTCTACAAGTCTGAATGGGGTTAACTGCATAATCTTCCAAGTTATTAGTTAACGTTTGCATCCTTGTTTATTTCTCCACGTGCATATTACAGATATGTGCATTTCCGAGACTTTCCAGCTAACTGCATCGCGGATAACAGGTAAGTTCATAACCGTAGGTTGGCCCTACATCACGGAGGTACTAGGTGTTTCATTTCTGTCGGGTTGTTTTGGGTAGAAACGTTATAGTTTATGTTCTGAATTGTCTGTGTTCTGCTTCACAGTATGTTCTGTTATTTCTGTCGTCTGCTATTGTAAGTTCAGGCACTAAAAATGTTCATGCATACACGTTTTCACCGAAAGTTCATGAAAAACCGATTTCTATACACTGTTTGAAACTAAACAAGATAAAATCTGACTGAAATTTATCGGTTAAGTGTGGGACGGGGACTGGCCCCCAGATCTGTTTCTGTACTGTACCGTATAATTTTTTGTGCCTGATAGTGCACCCACTGTTCGCCAGTTCCCCTATAAGCCCCACTTATACCCCTCTGCCACTGAACTGTAATGTACTGTACTGTCACTGAATTTCTGAAAACCGCATGCATAGCATATGCATCACTGCATTTTATATGTTCTTACTGAGCTTTAGGCTGATAGATGAACTCTCTGATGTAGGTACTAAACCCGAAAATGAGGACTTTGTGCCTCAATCTGATGAATAGGTGGCTGTGGTTCGAGCTCTCGGGTTGGTTGTGGCTGTCAGACAAATTCCCGACTGAGAGAGTGAAATTCTAAACTATGTTCTGTTTATCTATTTAAAACTTCTGTTTTGGAAATTCTGCAAATATATGTTAGGTTCTGTACTGATCCTCAGATTTTAAAACAATGCACAGATTTTGATGTCTAAGTTTTAAAAACTACTGTATTTGAGAGTTGAATTCATGTTCTGAATGTTCTGGAATTGTTTGGGGATATTTTCTGTTAGTTTGTGCATGAATAACTACTGGTTTTGGAACTATTCATGCAGTCTGTTTCTTTGAATCTGTCAATTGTAAAGTATGTTCTACAACCTGGTTTAGAATCGGGTATTGAAGGTCTACAACTTCCATGCCTTCTGTTAGTGCTGTATTAGACAGTTGAATTATGATCTGAAGTATTCTGAAATGGTTTGGAATATTTTCTGTTAGTCTATGCATGGATGGTCTCTAGTTTTTGAGCTATCTATGTAGTGTGATTATTCTTAAGTTTCTGTTATGCCTTCTGTTGTGCTCGAGAACCATGTTTTGAAGTGGTTTGAGAATATGAGACATTTATGTCATCTGTTTTTATGCTCTCTGTCTATGTGTCTTCCTGTCAAAAATTGAAACTATGTCTACCGATTGATACTGTTCACATTTTGTCTTATTCACATCTACCGCCAAACAGTAGTTCTGCCACAGGTTTTTCTTCTGCCGATTAAGTTTAATGTCTGTATCTTCCAGTTGACGTCATCCATCTTCCGGCTGACGTCATCACCTCATCCGATTCCATCTGCTGCCTGCATCTTCCGTTTGACGTCATCTCCTCTTTCGATGACATCACCCACTGTTTACATCCTCCGATTCCATCTGCTGCCTGCATCTTCCGTCTGACGTCATCTCCTCTTCCGATGACGTCACCCACTGTTTACATCCTCCGCTTCGTCCTCTTTCGATGACATCACCCACTGTTTACATCCTCCGATTCCATCTGCTGCCTGCATCTTCCGTCTGACGTCATCTCCTCTTTCGATGACATCACCCACTGTTTACATCCTCCGATTCCATCTGCTGCCTGCATCTTCCGTCTGACGTCATCTCCTCTTCCGATGACGTCACCCACTGTTTACATCCTCCGATTCCATCTGCTGCCTGCATCTTCCGTCTGACGTCATCTCCTCTTTCGATGACATCACCCACTGTTTACATCCTCCGATTCCATCTGCTGCCTGCATCTTCCGTCTGACGTCATCTCCTCTTTCGATGACATCACCCACTGTTTACATCCTCCGATTCCATCTGCTGCCTGCATCTTCCGTCTGACGTCATCTCCTCTTTCGATGACATCACCCACTGTTTACATCCTCCGATTCCATCTGCTGCCTGCATCTTCCGTCTGACGTCATCTCCTCTTTCGATGACATCACCCACTGTTTACATCCTCCGATTCCATCTGCTGCCTGCATCTTCCGTCTGACGTCATCTCCTCTTTCGATGACATCACCCACTGTTTACATCCTCCGATTCCATCTGCTGCCTGCATCTTCCGTCTGACGTCATCTCCTCTTTCGATGACATCACCCACTGTTTACATCCTCCGATTCCATCTGCTGCCTGCATCTTCCGTCTGACGTCATCTCCTCTTTCGATGACATCACCCACTGTTTACATCCTCCGATTCCATCTGCTGCCTGCATCTTCCGTCTGACGTCATCTCCTCTTTCGATGACATCACCCACTGTTTACATCCTCCGATTCCATCTGCTGCCTGCATCTTCCGTCTGACGTCATCTCCTCTTTCGATGACATCACCCACTGTTTACATCCTCCGATTCCATCTGCTGCCTGCATCTTCCGTCTGACGTCATCTCCTCTTTCGATGACATCACCCACTGTTTACATCCTCCGATTCCATCTGCTGCCTGCATCTTCCGTCTGACGTCATCTCCTCTTTCGATGACATCACCCACTGTTTACATCCTCCGATTCCATCTGCTGCCTGCATCTTCCGTCTGACGTCATCTCCTCTTTCGATGACGTCACCCACTGTTTACATCCTCCGATTCCATCTGCTGCCTGCATCTTCCGTCTGACGTCATCTCTGCTTTTACCTTCAAAACTACATCATCCGATAGATTTTTTCCGCCAGTCTTCTGCCTATGTCTTCCACCTTTATTTCTTGTTTTCTGCTGCCATTTATAACTCTCATTCAGATTCTTTTTACATTCCTTCCTGCACTCTTCAGATTTCTCCTTGCCCGATATTCTAAATGTCCAAAGTTTAGTTTACATCTGTCTCCCTATTTTCTTCAGTCTGTTATTTCTGTGGTTTAAAATTGTACATGTCTTCTGATTCTGTTTTAAGTATTCCGAATCCCTTTTGCCATGCATTCCTGTAATCCGAAATCAATAGGTTTCTGCCTTCTGTTTCCTGTTTTCACGTCTTCCAGCCTTCAATTCCCGTAAGGGTTTTCTTCCTGTGTGTAATGTTCTAAAGGTAAAAAAAAAATAGTCACCATTTACCGTTTTCCGTTAACCGTCCTGAGTGATGGCTTATGTGACAGCCCGAAATCGGACCCGAATCGGTTTCCGGGATCGGAGCCGTCACTCCGGGACATTTACAGGAAACGGTGACTATTATTTTTTTTTTAAACTAATAGAACAATCAAAGCAGTGAACAGAGAGGGAGAACTGCAGGGAGTAATCGAAAACATTTGCAGGGGGAGAGAGAGTTCTCTGGAATGGAAAGCAAACAAATCTCAATATTAGATAACCGAACAGAAATAGGCATAAGACTGACGGAAATGGAAACAGGAAACAGTAGCGGAAGATGTAGTTTCAAACTGAACCGGAGGAGAAATCAGTGGATAGCGTCATCGGAAGATAAAGGCAGCAAACATAACCGGCAGAAGATGATGACGTCATCCGGAAGACGTTCTGACGTCATCGGAAGACAAAGTTATAAACTGGGCGGAAGACTTATGCTGACGTCATCGGAAGAGAAGATGACGTCAACCGGAAGACAAATAACGTCACCGGTAGAAGAAAAATGTGAACAGTAACCGGAAGATGACGTCAACTAGAAGACGAATAACGTCACCGGTAGAAGAAAAATGTGAACAGTAACCGGAAGACGCAATCGGAAGACATAGTTTTAAAGACAGAATTACAACTTTTGACAGAAAGACATATAGAAGGCAACCTCAAACAGGAAGCATAAAGGTTTCAAAACCTTCAAACCCGATTCAAAAGAAGTTATAAAAATATACTTTACAATGGACAAAATTTCAAGAAGACATCCTGCACCATGACATCTTTTAACGAAGATACCTGCTGGCAGGAAGCATGAAAAACAGAAGGCATACAAGTTTCAAACTTTCATCACAGATGACAATTTCGAGAAAACAAACTGCATGGATAGCTCTAAAATTCGAGACTATCCATGCGTGACCTGAAAGGGAGAACTCAAGCAGTTCCAGAATGTTTTCAAAACATTTAAAATATATGGATACAATCTGTCAAATACAGAGGTTTTAAATACATCAATAACAGATTCCAAAAGTTTTACAGGAACTTGACATACATTTAAATTTTTACCAAAACAGGAGTTTTAAAACAAAACACAAAATCTATACAGGACTCGACTTAACTTTCAAATATACACGCTCACAGGAATACATCTTGTCTGACTGCAACAGCCAGACCCCGTGAGCTCGATCCACCAACTACATCAGCTCGTCATTTTGAGGCACCGGGTCCTCATCTGGAATATCCGTACCTACAACAGGGAGTTCACCTATGAGCCTAAAGCTCAGTAAGAACATAATCAACATGCAGTGATGCAAAATGCTATGCATGCAGTTTTCAGAAAAACGGTGACAGAACATTACATTACGTTTCACTGCACATGGTGGTATAAGTGAGGCTTATAGAGGAACTGGCGCATAACATACATAACATACTGGACATGACACTTGTTAGTAATTTTGCCGGTGTCCCAGGGAAGGACAAGGTACAGGGTATCCTTGGCGGGGATAAATTTTACATGAGTCCCAGGGAAGGACAAGAACAGGATGCCAGTCCTCGTCCACACTTAACCGTTCATTACATTACAGGATTTTATCTTTACTTACTTCAAAACCAGTGCTGAAAACATTTGCATGATTTTACTGGAAAACGTGTATGCATGGATAAGTGCGATACTCAACATTCACAGATGGCAGAATGGATACAACAGGGAAACAGAATATAACAGAGACATGTTTAACTTAAAACATAACCTAGAACCTATCTACCCAAACCATACCTAGTACCTCCAAGTTGTAGGGCCATAAGGGCCAACATAAACGTATGAACTTACCTGGTTGCTGCGGTGTCAGATGCTCGAATGTCCCTGGAATGCCTGGATCTGTAGCATGCATGAAGAGGTATAAAACAAGCTGCAATGCTAACAAATAATCTTGGAAATTTATGCAGAAAACTCCACTCAGACTGGTAGAAAACAACAATGTGTTTCCATACAAAACTCGAGAGTTTTCTCCTAAATATCCTAACCTAAAACTTCAGCAAAACGCATACTTTTTGCTTGTCCAAATGTGTTAGCATTGGGAGATGTTTACCTTAGGCAGAAAACAAGGAAAACCCTAGGAGATCAAAGGCGTTTGGGTGAACTTTTGTCGCCTGGCCGAGAGAAAACAGAGGGAGAGAAGATGGAGAAGTGGAAACTTTCACGTAGGAGGGAAGAGAAGACATATCTTCTTCAACAAGTTGCCACTTGGCACTCATCCATTGGTTTGCTTCCACCTACCTTAATTACTTCCACATTTACCATTCCAGTAGCTTTTAACCTAATTAATTTGTTTTGGTTACACATTAGTTTAGTTTCACTAAACATTTCCAACAACTCAACCAAAACATACGTTGTATAAATATAAATGTTAATCCCGCACAAATGGTTTCGGGAAAACAATTACATGGCAAAAATGCCGGGTGTTACAGCTTAGCTCTCGGATCCTGCTGATCGGGATCCAGATTCGGGCTGTCACATAGACGTTGGACATGATGCACAACAGCTGAAATCAGAGGTGAGACATTATTCAAGAAAGACAGGAGTTGATGAGTTTGTCTCAACTATGACTCGAAGACTTGTTCGAGCATTGGCTTGCAGGCGGCGACGGCAAGGGCAACGATGCTGACAATGTCTCACCCTTACCGTAGTGTAGTTTATGTTGTATATTTCTTTTAATGTACTCTTTATGTTTGACATTTAGTAATTTAAATTATGTGATGGATTTGACAGTTAGTTATTTAATATATGTTTGACATTTTAATATATTTTATTTTTGTTATGTAGTATAGTTTAGTTTATTTGTGTACTGGATCTGGCTGTTAGGTATATATTTGCGATCTGAATATGCAGGAATTATTTGAAAATAGCTATAGGGAGTCATAAAACAAACGAAATTCTTTCAATTTTTTTTATTAATTAATGTGTTTAATAAATTAAATTAATTAACTTAATATATTTAAATCACAAATATATTTACTTATTTAATTAGTTAAAAAGTAAATTATTTAATTAAATAAATTAGTTAATTAAATTATGTACTGTATTTAAATTAATTAAAATAATTAACGTGTTTAATAATAAATTATTTATTAATTTTATTTTTTTGTATCAAATAAATAAATAGTAATAATCATGATTTGTAGCATGTCTTTAAAAGCAACCTCTGAATACATTTAATAGATAAATATTATTAACATAAACTAAAATAAAAAAATTTTATTTAAAAAAAAAAATTACAATTTGAAATGTCTTCGGGATAATTTATTATATCGGCTTCATCGGACCATAAGGACATCGCAACGCTCAATGCTTGTAAGACAAATTTGAGTGCCCAAGATATTTCAAATTGTAATTAATTTTTTTCGAGATGTAATTTGTTATATCGGCTTCATCAGACCAAAAAGACATCGCAAAGCTTAATGCTTGCAAGGCAGGTTTGAGTTGAACTATACTCAAACCTGCCTTGCAAGGATTAAGCTTTGCGATGTCCTTCTGGTCCGATGAAGCCGATATAATAAATTACGTGTCGAAAAAAAAATTAATTACAATTTGAAATATCTTGAGCACTCAAACCTGCCTTGCACGCATTAAGTTTTGCGATGTTTTTCTTGTCCGATGAAGCCGATATAACAAATTACATCCCGAAGATATTTCAAATTGTAATTTTTATTTTAAAATAACAAAAAAAATTATTTTAGGTTAGTCTAATAAAAGTGAAAAAATGGACCCAGCACCGAAATTACCATAGTTAATAATTGCTACCTCGGTTGCGCATCCTACACATAATGGAAACTATATTAAAAAAGAATGACTGTGTTAACGAGGGAGATGTGTTGAACTGTACCTGCGTCCCTTCTAATATGTTCAAACCCATAAACGTGTCTTAAGAAGCAGCGCTTGAAGTGGATCCCCGGTGAGTACAAGTGCGACTATTGTGCCCCTTCTGCTCACATATACAGTACGTCATCTTCGAGTCCCGCCTACTTATTGTCGAACTTGACAGTTCGTCGACATCTCGCACTCTTGTCTTTTTCGGCCTACTAGGTTGGTGATATCTTCTCGGCGGGATGAGTTCCTTCACATCTGTCTCTACTGGCCACATTTGGTTACCGCTCACGGGTCGAATAAACTGTGAGTACATTTGCAGGTAAGTCATCCGGTGATAGCATGAATGCACATAATTTTTTGGTGTCACTCTCATGAAACAGATACATGGAATGACATGGACACACGAGATTCCAGTACGCTTTCACCTGGTGCAGTTGCACACATTCATACTCATGTCGACCACGTATTGTTCATAGCCATAGCTGACCTCAAATTGTTCACCACCCCCATGCACAACACTCCATGTCGACCACGTATTGTTCATAGCCATAGCTGACCGCAACATCTAGATTATCAAGCTTATATTTTATCTTGGGACACAAGAGGCATGTTGCTTGGGATAGCTTCTCAAATTTCTTCACAATGCGAGTTGTCATGCACTTTTTGATCAGCTCGAACATAGTCAGGATTGGTTTTTCCCTCGCAGGCAGTAGAAGTACATTGAAGGACTCGCTCAAATTATTCAGACTCATTTCGCACTTGGGGATCGAAGAGAAGGTATGAGTAGCTCAATATTTAGGCTCTTCTGCTCAAAGCCATGCGTGGGCATCCGGGCTAAGCTGAAATAATTTTCTCATTTCGTAGTTGAAATGATACTCTGTCGGTGCCCTGACCATATTCCACATCGCATCTCTATATGCTCTGCCCCGAAACAAGGCTTTGAAGTTTGTGTATGTATGCTGGAGGCAGAAACGCTGTTCGGAATCTTTAAATTTCTTTTCCACAGCATTCAACAAACTCTGAAATTTGAAAGAAAAATATAAATGTATAGAAATGTAAGAATAACAATTAGAAATGTATTATATCTTTTGTCGATGCGAAATAAATGTCCATCTGCTTCCCTCGCCAATGTTCAAGTCTCGCTTCAAGTGTTGCAAAAACCACTTCCATGTGGCCTCAGACTCTCTTTTGACGTTGGCAATTGCAACATGATAAATTTTATTGTTGCCATCAATACTGACGGTTGTGAATAATTGTCCAAGACACGAGCCCTTCAGATGGCAACCGTCCAAATAGATAATAGGGCAGCCGTGCTGTAGCAAACTTGCCTTGGATGCAGCCATGCACATATACATTCTTTGATATGCCCACGAATCAAAGTCCACCTCGTAAGCATGTTTGTATACTGAGCCACCCGGATGTGATCTATATATTTCAGCTGCATACGACCAGACTTGCTTGTATTGTTCGTCGCCTCTACCTTCGTTACTTATTCGAGCTATGCTTCTTGCTCTTTTGGCAATACTGGGGCCTAATGTTGATGTCGAAATCCTTCCTGACTATCTTGATGATAGAAGAGATTTCCCACATAGGTTGACTTTTAAACATGTTTAGATAATGCTTTGCAAGATATTTTGCTTCCTGACTGTCTTGATGATAGAAGAGATTTCCTACATAGGTTGACATTTAAACATGTTTAGATAATGCTTTGCAAGATATTTTGCTTGAGTGTTTGGATTCTTAACTACCCTCGCACAGCTATGAGAATCTATAAAACTCTTTATTTGAAAGGTTTCCTCGTCTTACATCTTTGACGCATGCAGTCACCATGCACATCCCTCTACGCATTTAGTCGTCAGTCGCCGCTTGTCACATTGAGAGAATTTGATGCCATAACCATTTTGCACAGAATATTCGTGTATTTCTTCTTTAATTTTCTTTATATAACTATATCGTTTACCAAAAAAAAAATTCATTGAGATTTCTTCACGTACCTGTATGCTTTCCACCTCATCAATGTCCGACTCGATCGGTATTCGAAGTTCCTCGTCTAGAGTTCTAGAGGTCGAATGCACCTCAATTTATTTGTCCCCACCTACGTGATCAAATGCTCTAAGATCACCATATGCAGGAGTGGCGTGCGCATACCAATTGATATCGACATCAAAACTTATTGGCTCTTATGAATCACTCGCTCTAATTGAAATATCATCAATCATCGTCTTTAATACCTGAAAATTCTCGAAAGCAAGATAATAGTTTGAAGCTTTAGAGAGATCAAGAAGAGTGGAGTTAGAGGTGCTCCGTGAACGTAGGGAAGAGGCCCCTTAAATAGGCCTGGAGAACGACAAACCATTCGAAGAGAACGGTTTGCCATTCTCCTATAGTTCAGCCTATGATCGTCAATAATTGATCACGGGTCTGACGAAGAACAGTTTGCCGCATGAGTAAAATGGCAAATTGTTCTTGCTCAGACCCGTGATCAATAATTTCTGAGGGTGAAGACCCCCCGCAAGGGCATAACAATTTGCCGCAAAGCCATTTCTTGTCCATTTCTCATACTTTGAGCAATTTTTTGGACGAAAAATTAGTTTGATCCATTTTTTGTACTTAATCGATAGTTGGATCCATTTTTTAGATTTTGCCCTAAAACAAATCTAACATCAATATCTCATCTATAATTCAAGGGACGAAGGATAGGCTCTATATTGTAGGAGCCCAAATTGGAAAGAATCAACAATGGGTTTCTGGACCAAACTAATATTCCTAAAAATAAGGTCACAACAAGCCCAACGAAATCCAAGACAGCTCCAAAACAGACCTAAATAAATAGGCCGAAATGACCAATACAAGGGCAAGTGTCGCAGATACAGAGAGGTAGAGCCGTGACGTCCAAACATGAGCCAACAGTGCTGTGGAATCCTTAGTCCTCCCAGTACAATATTATCCACTTTAGGCTAAAACCAGCACTGATTTGTTTTTTGGGGTTAGCTTGAGGAGAACTCTACTTATAAATAATTCATTTTTCACTATCCCAAGCAATGATAGGATTATACACCCCCACTAGTATGTGTTGGGCCCTCATATTGGCTCATCCTTGCTTTTATATGACATTTCACAATCTCTTCGGTGGCCTGACATCTCAGTTAGTCACACTTCCAGTTGGATTTTGACTATGATATCATTTACGGAGTCGCTAGTTCTTCTAATACAATATTGTTCACTTTGGGACAAAACCTACACAAATTTATTTTTGAGATTAGTCCAAAACGTGTTATACTAAGTAGAGAGGATAACTCTCTTATAAATCATTTACTTTCTACTCTCCCAAACGATATGGAATTGTAGACCCCCACTGATATGGGTTGACCACTCACTGCCTTCACTTGTTACAGTTGCGGTGCTAGATCAATGGTGCCACGACAGTAAGAATGAGGCAACACATTGACTTGGCAACAATGAAGCAACGACACACAATGTGACACATGTCATCAACAGAGCCACTGACGCGGAACACTCCATGTCGTGGCCTAAAGACGCTAAGTCGCGACTTAGCTGTGATTTTTCAATGATCCTCTATGCAACTTGACCCAAAAATTATCTCAATGCATTCCTAACACAAAATTGACCTAGATACTATAATTTCAATCAGCAATTTCGAGCTTTCAAACTTGAAATCAACCTTGAGCAAAAAAATACGAAAAAATAACCATAGCGAACGAAATGGAGCTTTAGAATCGATGTACCGTTAAAGACCATGTAAGAACTCGAAGGAAACAACGGTTGTGTAACGACCTGGCCCGACCCCCACCACCGGGAGGATCCGCGAACCGTACATCATGATCTTTTCCCTCCTGGTAAGAAATTTTTGCCCTCCCCAACACTCGAACCCAGGACCTCCAGGTTATCATCCATGGGCTACAAGTGCTGGTACCACTTGACCCTAAACCTTAAACTCTAAACCCTAAGTAGGTCAAGTGGTACCAGCACTTGTAGCCCATAGATGATAACATGAAGGTCCTAAGTTCGAGTGCTGGGGAGGGCAAAAATTTCACAACAGGGGGGAAAGGTCATGACGTACGGTTCGAGGATCCTCCCGGTGGTGGGGGTCGAGCTGATACCGCACAATCTGGTTCGCAGATCTTTTCGATAGTGGGGGCTGGGCCGAGTCGTTACAGGTTGGGCTACATAACGAACAATGAAAACTACTATCATTCTTTCCCATGCTCTCTTCAACATCTCTTTCTCTCTGCAAAACCAAAAGGGGAGGTTTTCCTCCAATTTTGTAAAAATAAAATAAAAATTTTCATTAATGTATTTTATTTAATTTGATATATAATATTATATTATAATTTAAATAAATTTTAAATTCTGTTTTTCAAAAATCTTGACATTATTCCAAAATTTACTTGTAGTTTTGATTTACCCAAAGTAAATTTCATAATTGAACCACACGGTAACTCTGAACTTCTATTAGTTTGACCATTTAATAAAAAAAAATCATATGGCCGAACGTTAACAAATTACGAAAATTTAAGTCAATAAGAAATAATTTGACTTCGAATAACGTAAAAAAATATTACTGCCAAATTAATAGTTATTACGTTACTCATCTTTAGTGACATACTTGATACGTGTACACTTCAGAAAACTATTGTGTAGAGAATACCCAAAAGAGGATGAAAAAAGCAGTCAAATTGTAATGAGGCAATCGTATTGAGTGGGTAGATGTGATCTTTAGACATGGTCGAATCACATCTACATGAAAAAGTATGGCTTGTAAGTACCTAATGCTTCTAAAAGTCAAAGTAGAGACATTACTAAGTATGAGATTGGGGTAGAGTGCAATTCATGACACCTATATTTTAAAAAAGCAGCCGCCTTCCTTTGCTAAGTGGATTCCCAATCATTACAGATGCTCAATTCTTTTGCTCAGCTACCATCTCCTCTCTCTCTCTCTCTCTCTCTCTCTCTCTCTCTCTCTCTCTCTATCTCCTCTCTCTCCTCTTTTCATCTGTTCTCGTGATCTTGGAAGCTCCATTCAGCAGGTAAAAGGAAAAACATGTCAAAATTAGGTGTATTTATTAGAAAAACAAAGCTTTAAAGATCATGGGCTAGAAAGTTTTGATACTGTATCTAATGATATCCATACTGTACGTTTATTTATTTGTAGAGAGAGAGACACTGAGTTTGGAGGAGATCCCATAGCAAGCATGCTTCTCCTTGATTTCACCGATTCGTTGTAAAGTTATAAAGCCCAGTGCTAAAGAGGCCTCTCCATCAAGGAGTAGTTTGGATATGGAGTCTCTTGAAGTTGAAGTAGCAGTTGTTATTAGGTTTTAAACTAATTACTTTTGCATTGTCTTTTTTATCTTTTTATTTGGTTATCTCTTGAATACGTTAATTACTTGACGATCATCCAATTATTGAGTAATGCTACGTTTAGTCTTTCATTTTATCCTCTTAAAAACTTGTTGACATGTCAAATAATAATTTATGTAATTAATTGTTTGATATGCCAACAAACTTTTTAAAAAAATACATGTAACATTATTCTCAGCTATTATTATTTTTGGTCTTGTTGAGTGGTAGAGCTCACTTATTTTGATTTACCTTTTTCCAAGATTTTGTCGCTGACAAGGTAAGCATCCAACAACGCATTATAGAGTGAAGCATAGAATAAAATTAGACAATATGTATTTAACGTAAACCAAGAGATAATAAATAATAAAATTATAAACAACTAATTAGTTTATGACCTGATTACAATTCCTGCTTTAGGAATCCACAATTTTGACAAAAAGATTTTCTAATAACACATATATACTTTCACTTGCCAACTCCATTTCTTGTTTATCTCATCTTCCTTTCCATTTTTGCAAGCTGAAAACTAGAAATAATACAAATTGTCACGACTCAAAGTTGGCCTGGGATTGAACAGATAACGGCTCGGGCCAAAAGTGTAACGAATATTCTGACCGTTGACTAGAAACAATTTATAATACAGTGGAAGACTTAAAAGAAAATAAAAGTAGAAGGTCTAAAGTGGTAGACTAAAATATAGATCTAACAAGTAACAATGACATCAAACTTAAAATAATATAAATCCCAAAAAACTGCGAGGAGATAAATGTATAGAAGTCTAACTGAAACAGAAAAATAACAATAAAGTATATGAGTCACCTCTCACCAAAAAAAACTCTCAAGTAATAAATGAAAACTAAAATAGAAAGTAATGTTGATTAATCTTGTGTCGGCTCCTCGAAATCTCCTTGGTTATGACCTTAAATTGGTGTCATTAGAATGAGTTGACTAAACTTAATAGAAATTCAAATGTTATACATAAAATTTTATTAACATATTAAGAATCAATATTTTTGAAGAAATCATATCTTAAAACTGAGGTAAACCATCAATAGGGTAAAATGTAAAAAACATCCACTATATTGTATTACATATCAAAATATGCTAGTATCGAAAGAATATGAAAATTCTAGAGAACTATTCACGAACTCAGACCACACGATTCCTAAAGCAAATGGGAAAAACGATACTCTATGATTACAAAAACCAAAACAACTTTCATCAGATTAAGATTTCACACCTAGGAATACGACACATTTAATTGTTTCATTACTCTATTTTACATAATACAAACATATCCTCCAACGATCGAATCTAAGTAACAAACAAAAATCTCACATGGATCAATCAAACTTAGTTCACACGAACGAGTTGATTAAGAATTTGAAATATAAAAGATGCACGCTCAATTAAACCATGTAGTTAAAAAATGTCTATATATAAAACCAATAAGTCACGTAACTACAAATATAGAAACTCCTTCTAAAATAGGTTTTATAACAAAATGCATGTACTGCTAAATATTAAATTTTCTACCTCGAAGGGAGTGGATCACAATATTAAAATAGAGAGCCAAAACCTGAACATCCAATAACATCAATCTCCAGCACCTATATGTACATATATAGCAACATTAACAAGCTTTTCTAGACTTTAAAATTTTGTTTGAACCCGGTAAGTTATAGAAATCAACTTGCGGATTTACGTAACAATTCTATTAAAAATTAGGCTAAAAAACATGTTTCAGTCAATCCAAAAACTGTCCAATCGCCCAAATCGATCGACTAGAAAAATTGTTGTAGATGCTGGTATGGTCAACCAGAAAAATTTCTCATCTTCAACATCTTTTTTTTTTTTTTTTTTTTTTTTACAACTGCTATTTTGTTGCTCATATATGAAGAAAAAACTGGTGAAGAAAAGACACTGAACTCAGATCACAAGATAGCCCACCTGAGGAGGAAGAGAAACAAAAAAACAGAAGGGAAAGAGGGGAACCCACTTAGATAGGCTTGATTTATTTTAAATCATGTAATAGTTAACGAGCACAAATGATGTGTTGTCCCACGTTGACAATCCTAAAGGAAATGAGACTGTATAAATATATGAGGAGGATTTCTTCACTTCTTGAGCTAGTTTTTAGAATGAGTTCTACCCTCTTACTTTCTATCATGATATTATAGCCAAATCTGTACGATGTGAGGACCGATTAAATACGTTAGACGTTAAGAAAAAAAAAACCTATCGCGTTAAACGTGTGGGCGAGTATTGTCCAAATTGACAGATTTATAGAAAATAAGTCTGTATAAATATGAGAGAGATTTCCTCACTCGTTGAGCTAATTTTTGGAGTGAGTTTTACATTCTCACTTTCTATCATGATGTACAAAAAAATAATAATAATACTTGGCATTTTATTTTGTTAAAATTTATTAACAAAAATGGATGAAAAGACCATTTAAAAATTAAATTGAAGTTATAAGTACAAAGACTAAATAACCAAACTAAAGGAACCAAACTCATATTTTACCAAAGAAAAAAGTTATTGAGCAAGCATTTGAAGATTTGAAATTTGAAGAATGTTTCCAATATTTTGAAATATACACAGAACACATGGAACGAATCTAATTAAAAAATTTATCACCTTCAGATTTTATTCTCAAACCTAATCTATGAAAGTTATTCTTGTGTTTTTACAAGGAAGTTCTCTTTAGTTTTTTATTAGCAACGTGTAGTTAGAGCTCGAGAAGAGGAGAAGATCCAGGAAGGAGAAATTGGCAGCTTGGAGTACTTCACATCTGACAATTGCGAAGTGTTTTATTTATTAATTTTTTATTGTATTTTTAACTTTCTAGAATAATGTTTAGTCCAAGTATGTTTTCTTAAATATTATTATGAACTAATTTTTATTTAATTGAGAGAGTAGTAAACTACCAAATTTTATAACTCATGTATGTACTAGCTTTATATATCTTTGTTGATTAATTTATTCAATTTTATTTATATTACGTATTTGCAACTACTTGATGAAAATTGTGGCCAGATTACCATTGTTCATACTTATTGGAAAGTATTGGAATATAAAACCTTACTGAAGATTGTACATATAACTAGTTTTATGAATAAAGCTAACTGTAACCCCCGACATTCTTGGCCATATAATTATCCCTTGAATTATTAAACGGGATAAATTTGCTATTAATATAATGTAAATTTTATTGGAATTGTCGTGATGTTTAGTGAAAAAACCAAACTAAAGAGTAACCAAAGCAAAAACTATTAGTTAGAAACCAATGGAGATATAATTTTGGAAGGTAATGAAGGTGATTAGAAGGGAGCCATTGAATGCTTGACACTTGATCTAAGGCTTGTTGAGAAACCAAGCCTGCTCCTCCCCCGCTTCACTCTTCTCTCTCTTCCACGTGAGCTTCACATTTCCACTCCCCTCCCGGCTTCATTTCTTTCACGCAGAACCAGACGACGAGCTCACGACCCCGACGGTTTCCAGCTCCTCTCCTATGATTTTCCACTGAGTTTTCTCTCAACTTCTTCGTTTACAGGTTCGTGACTCGTCAAGGGAAGTACGGTTCGAGTGCTTTGCGATCTCTACCGCAACGCCAGGTCAAGTTCATGCATATAAGTTGGCCCTTCAGGCCCTACACTGTAACGCCCCCGAACCCCGCCTCGGCTGCGGTGCGCTACTGGTAGAGTCCCTCGCAGGTGTCACTCTAACGCGACTGGGCAACTCTGGTAGAGTCCCTCGCAGGTGTCACTCTAACGCGACTGGGCGACTCCAACATAGTCCCTCGCAGGTGTCACTCTAACGCGACTGGGCAACTCTGGTAGAGTCCCTCGCAGGTGTCACTCTAACGCGACTGGGCAACTCTGGTAGAGTCCCTCGCAGGTGTCACTCTAACGCGACTGGGCGACTCCAACATAGTCCCTCGCAGGTGTCACTCTAACGCGACTGGGCGACTCCAACATAGTCCCTCGCAGGTGTCACTCTAACGCGACTGGGCAACTCTGGTAGAGTCCCTCGCAGGTGTCACTCTAACGCGACTGGGCGACTCCAACATAGTCCCTCGCAGGTGTCACTCTAACGCGACTGGGCGACTCCAACATAGTCCCTCGCAGGTGTCACTCTAACGCGACTGGGCGACTCCAACATAGTCCCTCGCAGGTGTCACTCTAACGCGACTGGGCGACTCCAACATAGTCCCTCGCAGGTGTCACTCTAACGCGACTGGGCGACTCCAACATAGTCCCTCGCAGGTGTCACCCTAACGCAACAGGGCGACTCCAACATAGTCCCTCGCAGGTGTCACTCTAACGCGACTGGGCAACTCTGGTAGAGTCCCTCGCAGGTGTCACTCTAACGCGACTGGGCAACTCTGGTAGAGTCCCTCGCAGGTGTCACTCTAACGCGACTGGGCAACTCTGGTAGAGTCCCTCGCAGGTGTCACTCTAACGCGACTGGGCGACTCCAACATAGTCCCTCGCAAGTGCCACCCTAACGCGACTGGGCGACTCCAACATAGTCCCTCGCAAGTGCCACCCTAACGCGACTGGGCGACTCCAACATAGTCCCTCGCAAGTGCCACCCTAACGCGACTGGGCGACTCCAACATAGTCCCTCGCAAGTGCCACCCTAACGCGACTGGGCGACTCCAACATAGTCCCTCGCAGGTGTCACTCTAACGCGACTGGGCGACTCCAACATAGTCCCTCGCAAGTGCCACCCTAACGCGACTGGGCGACTCCAACATAGTCCCTCGCAAGTGCCACCCTAACGCGACTGGGCGACTCCAACATAGTCCCTCGCAAGTGCCACCCTAACGCGACGGGGCAACTCCCATAGAGTCCCTCGCAGGTGTCACTCTAACGCGACTGGGCGACTCCAACATAGTCCCTCGCAAGTGCCACCCTAACGCGACTGGGCGACTCCAACATAGTCCCTCGCAGGTGTCACTCTAACGCGACTGGGCGACTCCAACATAGTCCCTCGCAGGTGTCACTCTAACGCGACTGGGCGACTCCAACATAGTCCCTCGCAAGTGCCACCCTAACGCGACGGGGCAACTCCCATAGAGTCCCTCGCAGGTGTCACTCTAACGCGACTGGGCGACTCCAACATAGTCCCTCGCAAGTGCCACCCTAACGCGACGGGGCAACTCCCATAGAGTCCCTCGCAGGTGTCACTCTAACGCGACTGGGCGACTCCAACATAGTCCCTCGCAGGTGTCACTCTAACGCGACTGGGCGACTCCAACATAGTCCCTCGCAAGTGCCACCCTAACGCGACTGGGCGACTCCAACATAGTCCCTCGCAAGTGCCACCCTAACGCGACGGGGCAACTCCCATAGAGTCCCTCGCAGGTGTCACCCTAACGCAACAGGGCGACTCCAACATAGTCCCTCGCAAGTGCCACCCTAATGCTACTGGGCAACTCCCATAGAGTCCCTCGCAAGTGCCACCCTAATGCTACTGGGCAACTCTGGTAGAGTCCCTCGCAGGTATCACTCTAACGTGACTGGGCGACTCCAACATAGTCCCTCGCAGGTGTCACTCTAACGCGACTGGGCAACTCTCGTAGAGTCCCTCGCAAGTGTCACCCTAACGCGACTGGGCGACTCCAACATAGTCCCTCGCAAGTGCCACCCTAACGCGACGGGGCAACTCCCATAGAGTCCCTCGCAGGTGTCAGCCACACCCTAATGCTACTGGGCAACTCTGGTAGAGTCCCTCGAGGTATCACTCTAACGTGACTGGGCGACTCAACATGTCCCTCGCAGGTGTCACTCTAACGCGACTGGGCAACTCTCGTAGAGTCCCTCGCAAGTGTCACCCTAACGCGACTGGGCGACTCCAACATAGTCCCTCGCAAGTGCCACCCTAACGCGACTAGGAAACTCTCCTAGAGTCCCTCGCAGGTGTCACTCTAATGCAACTGGGTGACTCCAACATAATCCCTCGCAGGTGTCACTCTAACGCGACTCCAACGAACTCACATTGCCACATTGCATTTCTATTTATCAGTTTCCGTTTCATACTCACCATTCGAAACCATGCTCAAAACTCGTATTTTCGTAATTCAAAACCATGATGCATGTCAATAAAATGCTTAAACACAAACCAAAACAAGCAACCAAACAAAGAAATAAATCACTACCGTTTCATGGTGTAGGCCCAAAGGCACAAACGCACAAACGCACAAACGCACACACTCCACTACTTACCTAGTTTCCCTACACGTACTTACTTTCTCTTCGGTTATGCCAAATGCTCAACTCGTTAACCTAAGAAATAGGGAAAATCACCACTTAGAAACACTCTAGGAATTATCTAACCAAAACTAAAAACCCTTAAAACAACACTTAAAACAAACCAAACTCTAAACACTAAAACCCGAATTTCCCACAATTTTTGGTGTCCAACTTCAAACGGCCATAACTTACTCCTTTTTCAACGGATTTAAACGTGCCACCCTATTCCGTAAACCTCTACATATCTATTATCCATTGAAACACTTAAATTCAACAACCAGACAACCTTAAAGCCAATTGCACGAAAACCAAAAACAGGATCGGCCGCTCATGGTTGCAAAACTCTGTATGTACTCATGTTATGTATGCTATGTACTCTTGTTATGTACTCATGTTATGTATGCTATGTACTCTTGTTATGTACTCATGTTATGTATGCTATGTACTCTTGTTATGTACTCATGTTATGTATGCTATGTACTCTTGTTATGTACTCATGTTATGTATGCTATGTACTCTTGTTATGTACTCATGTTATGTATGCTATGTACTCTTGTTATGTACTCATGTTATGTATGCTATGTACTCTTGTTATGTACTCATGTTATGTATGCTATGTACTCTTGTTATGTACTCATGTTATGTATGCTATGTACTCTTGTTATGTACTCATGTTATGTATGCTATGTACTCTTGTTATGTACTCATGTTATGTATGCTATGTACTCTTGTTATGTACTCATGTTATGTATGCTATGTACTCTTGTTATGTACTCATGTTATGTATGCTATGTACTCTTGTTATGTACTCATGTTATGTATGCTATGTACTCTTGTTATGTACTCATGTTATGTATGCTATGTACTCTTGTTATGTACTCATGTTATGTATGCTATGTACTCTTGTTATGTACTCATGTTATGTATGCTATGTACTCTTGTTATGTACTCATGTTATGTATGCTATGTACTCTTGTTATGTACTCATGTTATGTATGCTATGTACTCTTGTTATGTACTCATGTTATGTATGCTATGTACTCTTGTTATGTACTCATGTTATGTATGCTATGTACTCTTGTTATGTACTCATGTTATGTATGCTATGTACTCTTGTTATGTACTCATGTTATGTATGCTATGTACTCTTGTTATGTACTCATGTTATGTATGCTATGTACTCTTGTTATGTACTCATGTTATGTATGCTATGTACTCTTGTTATGTACTCATGTTATGTATGCTATGTACTCTTGTTATGTACTCATGTTATGTATGCTATGTACTCTTGTTATGTACTCATGTTATGTATGCTATGTACTCTTGTTATGTACTCATGTTATGTATGCTATGTACTCTTGTTATGTACTCATGTTATGTATGCTATGTACTCTTGTTATGTACTCATGTTATGTATGCTATGTACTCTTGTTATGTACTCATGTTATGTATGCTATGTACTCTTGTTATGTACTCATGTTATGTATGCTATGTACTCTTGTTATGTACTCATGTTATGTATGCTATGTACTCTTGTTATGTACTCATGTTATGTATGCTATGTACTCTTGTTATGTACTCATGTTATGTATGCTATGTACTCTTGTTATGTACTCATGTTATGTATGCTATGTACTCTTGTTATGTACTCATGTTATGTATGCTATGTACTCTTGTTATGTACTCATGTTATGTATGCTATGTACTCTTGTTATGTACTCATGTTATGTATGCTATGTACTCTTGTTATGTACTCATGTTATGTATGCTATGTACTCTTGTTATGTACTCATGTTATGTATGCTATGTACTCTTGTTATGTACTCATGTTATGTATGCTATGTACTCTTGTTATGTACTCATGTTATGTATGCTATGTACTCTTGTTATGTACTCATGTTATGTATGCTATGTACTCTTGTTATGTACTCATGTTATGTATGCTATGTACTCTTGTTATGTACTCATGTTATGTATGCTATGTACTCTTGTTATGTACTCATGTTATGTATGCTATGTACTCTTGTTATGTACTCATGTTATGTATGCTATGTACTCTTGTTATGTACTCATGTTATGTATGCTATGTACTCTTGTTATGTACTCATGTTATGTATGCTATGTACTCTTGTTATGTACTCATGTTATGTATGCTATGTACTCTTGTTATGTACTCATGTTATGTATGCTATGTACTCTTGTTATGTACTCATGTTATGTATGCTATGTACTCTTGTTATGTACTCATGTTATGTATGCTATGTACTCTTGTTATGTACTCATGTTATGTATGCTATGTACTCTTGTTATGTACTCATGTTATGTATGCTATGTACTCTTGTTATGTACTCATGTTATGTATGCTATGTACTCTTGTTATGTACTCATGTTATGTATGCTATGTACTCTTGTTATGTACTCATGTTATGTATGCTATGTACTCTTGTTATGTACTCATGTTATGTATGCTATGTACTCTTGTTATGTACTCATGTTATGTATGCTATGTACTCTTGTTATGTACTCATGTTATGTATGCTATGTACTCTTGTTATGTACTCATGTTATGTATGCTATGTACTCTTGTTATGTACTCATGTTATGTATGCTATGTACTCTTGTTATGTACTCATGTTATGTATGCTATGTACTCTTGTTATGTACTCATGTTATGTATGCTATGTACTCTTGTTATGTACTCATGTTATGTATGCTATGTACTCTTGTTATGTACTCATGTTATGTATGCTATGTACTCTTGTTATGTACTCATGTTATGTATGCTATGTACTCTTGTTATGTACTCATGTTATGTATGCTATGTACTCTTGTTATGTACTCATGTTATGTATGCTATGTACTCTTGTTATGTACTCATGTTATGTATGCTATGTACTCTTGTTATGTACTCATGTTATGTATGCTATGTACTCTTGTTATGTACTCATGTTATGTATGCTATGTACTCTTGTTATGTACTCATGTTATGTATGCTATGTACTCTTGTTATGTACTCATGTTATGTATGCTATGTCCTCGTCCATTCCTGTCCTCGTCCATTCCTGTTGTCGTCCATTCCTGTCCTCGTCCATTCCTGTTGTCGTCCATTCCTGTTGTCGTCCATTCCTGTTGTCGTCCATTCCTGTCCTCGTCCATTCCTGTTGTCGTCCATTCCTGTCCTCGTCCATTCCTGTCCTCGTCCATTCCTGTTGTCGTCCATTCCTGTCCTCGTCCATTCCTGTTGTCGTCCATTCCTGTCCTCGTCCATTCCTGTTGTCGTCCATTCCTGTTGTCGTCCATTCCTGTCCTCGTCCATTCCTGTTGTCGTCCATTCCTGTCCTCGTCCATTCCTGTTGTCGTCCATTCCTGTTGTCGTCCATTCCTGTCCTCGTCCATTCCTGTCCTCGTCCATTCCTGTCCTCGTCCATTCCTGTTGTCGTCCATTCCTGTTGTCGTCCATTCCTGTCCTCGTCCATTCCTGTTGTCGTCCATTCCTGTTGTCGTCCATTCCTGTTGTCGTCCATTCCTGTTGTCGTCCATTCCTGTCCTCGTCCATTCCTGTTGTCGTCCATTCCTGTCCTCGTCCATTCCTGTTGTCGTCCATTCCTGTTGTCGTCCATTCCTGTCCTCGTCCATTCCTGTTGTCGTCCATTCCTGTCCTCGTCCATTCCTGTCCTCGTCCATTCCTGTCCTCGTCCATTCCTGTTGTCGTCCATTCCTGTCCTCGTCCATTCCTGTTGTCGTCCATTCCTGTTGTCGTCCATTCCTGTCCTCGTCCATTCCTGTTGTCGTCCATTCCTGTCCTCGTCCATTCCTGTTGTCGTCCATTCCTGTCCTCGTCCATTCCTGTCCTCGTCCATTCCTGTCCTCGTCCATTCCTGTTGTCGTCCATTCCTGTTGTCGTCCATTCCTGTTGTCGTCCATTCCTGTTGTCGTCCATTCCTGTTGTCGTCCATTCCTGTTGTCGTCCATTCCTGTCCTCGTCCATTCCTGTTGTCGTCCATTCCTGTTGTCGTCCATTCCTGTTGTCGTCCATTCCTGTTGTCGTCCATTCCTGTTGTCGTCCATTCCTGTTGTCGTCCATTCCTGTCCTCGTCCATTCCTGTTGTCGTCCATTCCTGTTGTCGTCCATTCCTGTTGTCGTCCATTCCTGTTGTCGTCCATTCCTGTCCTCGTCCATTCCTGTTGTCGTCCATTCCTGTCCTCGTCCATTCCTGTTGTCGTCCATTCCTGTTGTCGTCCATTCCTGTTGTCGTCCATTCCTGTTGTCGTCCATTCCTGTCCTCGTCCATTCCTGTTGTCGTCCATTCCTGTTGTCGTCCATTCCTGTCCTCGTCCATTCCTGTTGTCGTCCATTCCTGTTGTCGTCCATTCCTGTTGTCGTCCATTCCTGTTGTCGTCCATTCCTGTTGTCGTCCATTCCTGTTGTCGTCCATTCCTGTCCTCGTCCATTCCTGTCCTCGTCCATTCCTGTCCTCGTCCATTCCTGTCCTCGTCCATTCCTGTTGTCGTCCATTCCTGTCCTCGTCCATTCCTGTCCTCGTCCATTCCTGTTGTCGTCCATTCCTGTTGTCGTCCATTCCTGTTGTCGTCCATTCCTGTCCTCGTCCATTCCTGTTGTCGTCCATTCCTGTTGTCGTCCATTCCTGTCCTCGTCCATTCCTGTTGTCGTCCATTCCTGTTGTCGTCCATTCCTGTTGTCGTCCATTCCTGTCCTCGTCCATTCCTGTTGTCGTCCATTCCTGTTGTCGTCCATTCCTGTTGTCGTCCATTCCTGTTGTCGTCCATTCCTGTCCTCGTCCATTCCTGTTGTCGTCCATTCCTGTCCTCGTCCATTCCTGTCCTCGTCCATTCCTGTCCTCGTCCATTCCTGTTGTCGTCCATTCCTGTCCTCGTCCATTCCTGTCCTCGTCCATTCCTGTTGTCGTCCATTCCTGTTGTCGTCCATTCCTGTTGTCGTCCATTCCTGTTGTCGTCCATTCCTGTCCTCGTCCATTCCTGTTGTCGTCCATTCCTGTTGTCGTCCATTCCTGTCCTCGTCCATTCCTGTTGTCGTCCATTCCTGTCCTCGTCCATTCCTGTTGTCGTCCATTCCTGTTGTCGTCCATTCCTGTTGTCGTCCATTCCTGTTGTCGTCCATTCCTGTTGTCGTCCATTCCTGTTGTCGTCCATTCCTGTTGTCGTCCATTCCTGTTGTCGTCCATTCCTGTTGTCGTCCATTCCTGTCCTCGTCCATTCCTGTTGTCGTCCATTCCTGTTGTCGTCCATTCCTGTTGTCGTCCATTCCTGTTGTCGTCCATTCCTGTTGTCGTCCATTCCTGTCCTCGTCCATTCCTGTTGTCGTCCATTCCTGTTGTCGTCCATTCCTGTTGTCGTCCATTCCTGTTGTCGTCCATTCCTGTTGTCGTCCATTCCTGTTGTCGTCCATTCCTGTTGTCGTCCATTCCTGTTGTCGTCCATTCCTGTTGTCGTCCATTCCTGTTGTCGTCCATTCCTGTTGTCGTCCATTCCTGTTGTCGTCCATTCCTGTTGTCGTCCATTCCTGTTGTCGTCCATTCCTGTTGTCGTCCATTCCTGTTGTCGTCCATTCCTGTTGTCGTCCATTCCTGTTGTCGTCCATTCCTGTTGTCGTCCATTCCTGTTGTCGTCCATTCCTGTTGTCGTCCATTCCTGTCCTCGTCCATTCCTGTTGTCGTCCATTCCTGTTGTCGTCCATTCCTGTTGTCGTCCATTCCTGTTGTCGTCCATTCCTGTTGTCGTCCATTCCTGTTGTCGTCCATTCCTGTCCTCGTCCATTCCTGTCCTCGTCCATTCCTGTTGTCGTCCATTCCTGTCCTCGTCCATTCCTGTTGTCGTCCATTCCTGTTGTCGTCCATTCCTGTTGTCGTCCATTCCTGTTGTCGTCCATTCCTGTTGTCGTCCATTCCTGTTGTCGTCCATTCCTGTTGTCGTCCATTCCTGTCCTCGTCCATTCCTGTCCTCGTCCATTCCTGTTGTCGTCCATTCCTGTTGTCGTCCATTCCTGTCCTCGTCCATTCCTGTCCTCGTCCATTCCTGTCCTCGTCCATTCCTGTTGTCGTCCATTCCTGTCGTCTTCGACTCCAGTTGTCGTCCATTCCAGTCGTCGTCCATTCCTGTCCTCGTCCATTCCTGTCCTCGTCCATTCCTGTTGACGTCCATTCCTGTCGTCTTCGACTCCAGTTGTCGTCCATTCCTGTTGTCGTCCATTCCTGTCCTCGTCCATTCCTGTTGTCGTCCATTCCTGTTGTCGTCCATTCCTGTTGTCGTCCATTCCTGTCCTCGTCCATTCCTGTCGTCCATTTATGTCTTCCATTTTTTTATGTCTTCCTATCCGAATTAGAGTTTTAAAAATTCAAAAAAAATTTTACGTTCAAAATGTCAATGTCAAAGTGAACGTCTGTTCCCGTCCCATATGCCGGCCCGGCGGGTTCGGGTCGTCACAGTTATGGTATCAGAGTCCCCGGGTTTTAAAAGCGGTTCTGTAGACTGTCCGATTGCGCAATCCGCCACGTGAGATCGCTCCATTGACTGTAAATGTTTAAGTTTCTGTACAAGTTTGTAGTTTGTTAAATTAAGTTTATTCTATGCATAGGATTTTCCTATGATGGATAGAGGACGACACAGAGAAGCTGAAGAGAGAGATTTTAGTATCTGGCAATTAACAGAGCTTGTTGCTCGTCAATCCCAGCATTTTGAAGTATTCATGATTGGGAGAGAGTTTGGGAATTCGAGCTCGATTACTTCGGAAGACCATAGTGGTGAAAGTTTTAGACGACTCCGACCTCCCACATTCGATGGGCGACTTACGGATCCAGTCCATGCCGAAGAGTGGGTTCGAACGATGGAAGATTTTTTTGACCTTGCTAAGGTGAAGGACATAGAGAAGGTCTCTTATGCCGCGTTACATCTCAAGCGTGACGCGAAACTTTGCAACCAAACATTTCCAGGAAGCCAAGTAAGTAGAGTATATGTGTGCCTTCGGGCCTACATCACAAAACAGTAGGGTATATGTATATTTTGCATGATTTTTAGTTTGGCATGTATCATGTTTTTGAAAGAACACGAAAATAAATTTACTGATATAGTGGCATGTTGAGACATGAACAGATTGAATCAGTTAACTATTAAGGGAACTAATCAGCCCCTTAATCAAGTAGAGGATGTATACTTTGGGAAAAATGATCCACTTCCCGTTGAACAGAGGGATCAGATCAGCTATTAAGGGAACTAATCTGCACCTTAATCGAGTAGAGGATGTAGACTTTGGGAAAATTGATCCACTTCCCATCGTACAGAGGGATCAATAGAGAATGAACAGAATTACAACTGAGCTGTGAAAGTAGAAACTGCATGAATAGGGTTTATGTTTCAGCTTTTCATTTCATTATTGCTCTACTTATTTAGTATTAGACTAATAGATGAGTTTTGTGATGTAGGTGTTGAGGTGACTACAGGTGAATTCTCTAAGTATAATGAAGAATAGACGCAGTTGGTAGAGCACATCTATGCCACGGTCAGGTGCACTGATGAGACGGTTTAACTAATGACAGTATGTGAAGTCTTAGTGGACAAATGTTTTGTTAAAGCGTGCTGAGAATTTTAATAACAGTGGTAGTTTTTAATGTTTTAATATGTTTTCGAGATTATCTTGATTATGAAAACATGGTTGGTTTTAACTGTAGTTCTTCCTTCTGGATTTTGAATAATTTTATGGATCCAAGCTGTTTTAAATGGTTGCTGTTGAAATTCTATAAGTTCTTTTAGTAGTCAGAATTGTCCACTAATTTAGGTATAATCGCTTAAGTATGTTTCTGTCATAAGGGTAGTTGTCCAGAGCTGAAAGGGAAAACAGTAGTCCATTATGTGGACGAGAACAGTCGTCCAAACTGTAGGTGAAAATATTCGTCCACAGTTGTAGGTGAAAACAGTTGGACATGTTTGTCTAAAGTGTTGTCGTCTAGAGTATGTAGTCACGTGACCCGTGGACGATAAAGTCACATGGTCCGTGGACGAAAAATTTAAGTAAGTCTATGGACTTTAGTCCGTGGACGATGAGTCTTTGTAAACCATGAGTAATGAAGTCACGTGGCCCGTGGACGATAAAGTCACCTGGTCTGTGGACGACAAATTTAAGTAAGTCTATGGACTTTAGTCCGTGGATGATGAGTCTTTGTAAACCGTGAGTAATGAAGTCACGTGGCCCGTGGACGAAAAATTTACTTGGCCCGGGGACGATAAAACTTAAGTAAGTCTGTGGAAGAAAATCCGTAGACGTTAAACCTATGTAGCCGTGGACGAGAGGAACAGTAGTCCAAAGTCATAAGTACATTGTCGTAGAGAATAGTGGATGAGTCATTGTCCAAAGTAGTCGTCCAGAGTATTGTTATCCAAAATGTTGTAGTTTAAATTAATGTTGTTTGTAGCGATATCGTCCAAAGCGAAGTCGTTCTGGGTACATTGCCCAGGATCGCGTCGTCCAAAGTCGCTTGTCCAGAGTTCATCGTCTGGAGTCGTGGACGAGTACGTCGTCTAAGGTTGTAGATGACAGACTCTGTGAACGACAGATTGCTTAGTATTGTCGAACTGTTTACAGATGTCACAGAGAAGTTTTTAACGATCTTGAACTCAAGGTTTTGCTAGTCTGTTTCGTCATGATTCTGTTTTCTTTACATAAATGTTTTCCGTTGCAAGGTTTTGATGTTTTGAATTAATGTCGATTTTAGCCGTTGAGAGGAGTTTTAAATATTTCCTAGAATTTTCTAGTTTTGTCCAGTGAATATGAGTAGCGAACTGGGTTGATTAACTCGGGGCGTTACACCTGTCCTTGCCCATTCCTGTCCTTTTCCATTCTTGTCCTCGTCCATTTCTGTTGTCGTCTATTCCTATCGTCGTCCACTCCAGTTGTCGACTCCAGTTGTCATCCATTTCTGTCCTCGCCCATTCCTGCCCTCGTCCATTCCTGTCGTCGTCCATTCCAGTAGTTCATTCCTGTCGTCCATTTTTGTCTTCCATTTTTTATGTCTTCCTATCCGAATTAGAGTTTTAAAAAGTCGAAAAAAATTTCACGTCCAAAATGTCAATGTCAAAGTGAACGTTTGTTCCCATCCCATGTGCCGGCCTGGCGGGTTCGGGTCGTCACACTAACAACTTTAAGTTGTATATGAATATAAATTTATTATAAAAAAAAAACTTGAATGTTTATTAATGTTTTATTATATCTTAACATAAAATATGATAATAGTAAATAAAAGAAATTAACACAATTAAATTAGCAGATTGTTGGGAAAAATGTTCTAAAATAGCTAATTATAGCGTAGATATGTAACAAGTTATAAGAAAAAGACATTGAGTATTATCGAAAGTCAAACGATAACTGGAAAAAATGTAGAAATTGGACATCGAAATTTACGTGAAAAACTCTTTTGGAAAAAAAAAATCTCGAGTAGAGGAGAAATTTACTATATGAAATTAAGATATAACTGAGTTTTGCAACTCAAGCAACAAATATAGAGTTATAAAGGTGATTAACAAAAAAACCTATAACTATGAGGTCATTAACAAAGTCACTTTTAAGCTATATTTATTAACAAAATCATTCTTGAACTATGGTTTGTTGATAAACCAACCCTTATTGTCCAATTTTTGTTAAAAACCATCCATGTTTGTTTTCTGTTAAACACTCTTAAGGATTATGACTCTTTCGCCTTCAACAATTACTACCAAAAGTGCAATTGCTCTAGAGCTTCCTGCTACTTCAATTTTGCTACTATGGTCCATCGATCTCGATTTGAGTATGTTTTTTTACAAGGTTTTCCTTAGTTTATAGATGAATTCCTCTTTTGCCAAAGATCTCTTGTGCGGGCTTCTGTGCCTTATGTGTGAGCTTTTGCACGCGAAAGCTCACAGAATTGCACAGAAGCCTACGATAAAAAATGTTCTCTGGTGCAGGCTTTCGCGCTTTAAGTGCAGGCTTCAACACACAGAACCCCATGGAATTACGTAGGAGCCCACAAGAAGAAATTTTTAACAAAAAAATAGACCATAATTTAAAGGCGATTTTGTTAACGCACATAATTTAAAGTCGAGTTTGTTAATGACTCTATAATTTAAAGTTTTTTTGTTAATTACCTGAGTAATATAATAAACTCTAGTATTGAATACGGGTCCGTCTCGCCCCAATTAGAATTCGAATCACGAAACTCTAATAATCTTCACCTTAACACGAATTCCACATTATAGATTCTGTAACGACCCCTTTTTTCAGCAAGATATTGTCCGCTCTGGGAATTAGACCGTACCCCAATATCCTCCCCTCACGGCTTTGTTTAGCGAGGACTTCCCAGTCGGTCACCCAACCTGGTACTACTATCGCCGAAGCACTTTTATCTTCGGAGTTCTTATGGGATCCGTTGTCAATTGTGCTCCAAAACGTGTCTTGCTATCTTGGGAGGGTCTCTTTACATATTTTTCATTTCCACATACTTTCCCAAGCGATGTGGGATTGTGACGACCCCCTTTTTACGACCCGTCACCTTCCGGTTCGCCCGCGCAGACGTACCGTTATCCGGGTTTCGGTTCGTGCAGCCATCGTACACATACTTACACATCCGGGTCATCACAGATCCAAAACACAGGCTTCTCGTCCGATCCAAAATGAATCCAAAATATTGAACTCTGACAATTTTCATCTTCAAAGAAATTTAGATACAATCTAATAAATCACAAAAACTTCGACAAAATAACCTCATCTTTCACAAAAGCCTCTACAAGGCCAAATCAACTATTGATACAAACAAAGTTTAAACGCTGCTTAAACTTGAGAGACATGATCAATAAGAAATATCATCTCCTTTGTGGTATCACTAAACTATAAGAATTGTCACCACCATTTGTCACACCCACAAATTTCCCTTAATGTACGTTGCCTTAGATTATGATAGATTGTGAGTGTTTAATACTAATTTGGAGTTTTCCTAAGTTATGGAAAGAAAAGCAAAATTTAATGAGAAATTGGTGTGAAAATATAAAGTGGAAAAGGTTTGAGGTATTATTGGGTTGAGATAAAGAAAAGTAATGAAAAGAAAGTGAATGAAGTGTGTGTAAGAGTGGAACTCACGTTGAAACACATGACAAAAAGTGGGTGGGGCTGGTTTTATAAAAAGAAGAACATGGGTGGAAAAAAAATTAAAAGTGGAAAAGCTTAAATGTTAAATTGGTAAAGTGAGGGTTTAATGGATAAATTTTCCTTCTTCCTCTTCTTTTCCCCAACGAAATTTCAACAGCCATTAGAGGCATTCTCTCCTCCATTTCTTCAAGGTTTTCAAGAGTTTTAAGGTAAGATTTTAATAGGTTTTGAGTTTAATGCTCTTTAGGGTTAGTTTTTGGTGTTTTAGAAGTGGTTTTGTTGAAATTGGTTAGGGCTTGGAAAACCCTAAGGGAGGAGTCCAATTTTTCTCTTCCAATTACTAGTTCTCTTCCTATATTTGGTAGTTTAAACCTTAGATGGGTTGTTTAAGATGATTTTTAGGGAGAGATTTGAGTTTTGATGTGAATATGCAAAATACCAGATTTTTGGATTTAGGGCATCGATTCTATTTCAGTAATTTCGAGTTGGCCAAGTTGTTTGTTGATTGAATTTGAGTATTTCAATGGATAGTAGACGTGTAGAGATTTACGGAATGTGGTGGCTCGTCCAAATCTGTTGAAAAACGAATAAGTTATGACCGATTGAAGTTAGGACACTAAATAGGTGGAAAAATTCAGGTTTTAAGAGTTATGTTCTAAATTTTGGTTGAATTATGGTTAGCTTTAGATTAGATAAATTTTTAGAATTCCTTAGAATGTTGCTAAGAGATTTCCCTATTTATTAGGTTGGCGAACGAGTAATTTAGCTGGACGAAGTGAACAAACACATGCAGAGCAACCAGGTATGTAGTGGATGTGTGACTTTTGCCTTCGGGCCTACACCACGGAATGGTAGAGATGTTTGGTTGTTTGTTTGGTTGTTGTGTTTTGTTTCGTGTTGAGCATTGTGTGGCATGTATCATGTTTTACGCTATGACGCTATGAAAACGATTTTGTGCATATTGTGACTTGTGAGCGTCGAACGTAACAAGATAAAAGAATGACAAATCTTAAGGTATCGTGAGTATGAATTCATAGACAATTATAGGATTCTACGATCGAAGTAGAGGAGTAAAAGCGCGTATGACCGTCCTAGACAGTTATGGGATGGGTGCAATCTAATTTTTACTTGGTTGGATCAATGTGTGGCCATCCTAGACGGTTATGGGATGTGTGCATACTTGATCCACACAGGCTTATCAAAAGATTAATGCAACCCATAAAAGAATGATAAAATACTTAAGGCATCGTGAGTATGAATTCCTAGACAGTTATAGAATTCTACGATCGATGTAAGGGAGTAAAATCGCGTATGGCCATCCTAGACAGTTATGGGATTGGTACCATCCGGTTTTGCTTGGTTGGGTCAATGTATGGCCGTCCTAGACAGTTATGGGATGTGTGCCTACTTGATCCACATGGCTTATGATAAGAGTAATGCAATAAATATGAAATGAGCACAATTCAGAGTTAGAAACTGCATGTGATAGGATTGGTTTGCATTGTGTGTTATTTGCCTTCATTATTCCCTACTTGCTAAGCATTAGACTTATGTTTTGTGTTCTGTGGTGTAGGTAACGGCGTCTTTACAGGTGAGAGCTATGAGGAAAGCTAGGATTGGGATGCAGCCGGTGATGTACAGGGTATGCCACTGCGGACAGTTGTCGGGGCGTCTCGACCATGGTCTTCGGGGGTATATGTGGTTCGGTATTTTGGGATGGTAAATCGTTTTCTAACTATTCTGGATAGTTGAAGTATTTGGTCGTTTTTGTTGAATTTTTTGTATGTAAATGATATTGGTTTAAAAGTCTTGTGAATACTATTTTGGAACTCTAGTATAAAAGTTTAGTTTACAGGATTTGATTTTTAGAAAATTTAGTCGTTATGCTGCTCGATTTTTAGATAATAAATGACGTAATTTTCACTTGTTTTCACATTTTCACCGACGTTTTGGAGTCGGTTTTTTGAGAAATTTACGTGTCAAGGAGTTGGGGATGTCGAGAAAGTTTGGGTAAGTTTTAGGTATTTTGGAAGTGTAGGATTTGAAGAAAATGAGAGAAAAAGGAAGAAGGTGCTCGGTGGCCGGCGGTGGGCGCTGGAGCCGGGCTAGCGCGCGCAACAGGCGTACAGGATGCGCGCTGCGTGGGCACGCGCATCGACCTTGTGCCGGGTGAGCGCGCACTAGATGCGCGCACATGACGTGTAACACCCGGATATTTTCTATAACGTGCATAGTCTTAGAGTAGTTAAGTGATGAGAGTTTAAATGTCATTTAAGGGTTATGCAATATATATATAGAAATGAGAGAGTGATTTTGGAAGAAGAAGTGTGAGAAAAGAAAACTTTAGAATTTGGTGGTTAGGAATTTTATGGAATTGAAAGTTGTTATAAAGGTAAATTACATAAATAAAATGGAAGAAAATATTATTAAGGTTTGAAGTTAAAGTAAGAAAAGTGTATTAAAGATATTAGAGTGATAGGAGTGGTGAAAGGAGATGACTCGCGTGAGGAAAAAGAAAAGAAGTGTTGACAAGTCAAAAAGAGGAATCAATGGAAGGAAAAAGATAAAACTTAAGTGTTGGTGAGTTGAAAAGTCAAAAGAGGAACCAAATGTTGGTGTTTGCTTTAGAGTGGAACCTTCCACGTGGGAAAGAGGAGAAAAGGTGAGGTTATGTTATAAATGAATGTTAAAAAGTTAAAAAGGAGGTTGAAAAGTCAAGAGACTTTTTCAAACAATAGAAAGTTATTAGTGAATGGAAAAGTGAATAAAAAAATAGAAATTTGAGGTGTTAAAAGTGGGAATCACGTTGCTTTAATGAGTAAATAATGTAGTGGCTATTTTATAAAATTTGAAAGTATGGTGGAAGAAATCAAAAGAGGAAAGAATGAAATGGTTAAAAAGCAATATAGCTTTCTTCTTCCTCATTCTCTCACGTTCCTTCTAACCTCCATAGCCGATTCTTCTTCCGTATTTTCTCCAAGATTTCTCAAGCTTTAAGGTACAAAATTAAGTGGGTTTTGAGTTTGATACAAGTTAGTGTTGGTTTTAGGTGTTTTTAGGGTGTTTTAGTTGAAGTTGTTTAGAGTTCGAAAAACCCTAAAAATGGATTCCGAAAATTGGGTTTTTGTTGTTATGTTTTCTTGTTAAATGGATGGTTTACTTCTTAGATAGGTTGGTTTAGAGTGTTTAAGTTGATAGATTAGAGAATGGAGGTGAGTTTGTGCAAAAACCGTTTTTAGTGTTAATGGTCGATTCTGTTCTGGTTATTTTCGGTTTGGCCATGATGTTTGGTTGCTTAATTAGATTGTTTTTGTAATACCCGGCTTGTACGGGATTTTATATTATAATATATATGTTGGCATTTTCGTAAATACATCAAATCAGATCCGTTTTACGAAAAGAAAGCGTCATTTCAATCCTAACGATTAATAGGAATTTTAGGAAATTTACGGGATTTTTCGGAGTAAGAACGCTATATTCCGAGTAATAACCTCTATCGTAATGTAAAGGACGTGTTAGTAAAAATAGTAAATGAGGTCCGATTCGCGAACGGACAGTTTCATTAAATCCCAAATAATAAGTTGGATTTATTAGTGAAATAAGGAAATTTGGAAAGTCCGAATCGTTGGACGATTAACGAAACGAGTGACGAAACTAATATAAAAACAATGAAAGGGCAAAAACGGTAATTTGCCAAACCAAATTTATAAAAATAATCTAAACTCCTTTTCTCCTCACCTCTTCCTTCCTTCTCTGTTTCACGAAAACGACAGAGAGCATTTCTCTCCCTCGGCCGCCGACGATTTCTCATTCCGACCTCCGATCCGACCTCCGTTCGTTCCGTTTTCTTCGCGATTTCTCCTCCTTTCGACACCCTAGGTATGAGCCTACAATCTTAGAGCTTTTATTTTGACGTTTACGGCGTTTTAGGCAATTAGGGTTTCGATTAATTTTCGTTAAAAAACGCGAATTAGGGTTCGTAATTAATAGGTTAGCCGTGATTAAGTAGATATTGAACGTATTGGACGTTATTGGACGAAGTTAAATCAATTTGTGAAAAAGTTAAAATTTGTAGATTTTCGGGTTTTTAAGAAAAAACTCGTTAATTGAGGTTTTGGATTATCGATCGTTAATTGACGTTATAAACGCTTCGATTAGCTAAGTTAAGAATTTAGGAAAATTCTTTAGTTAAGATTTGTAATTTGGACGTCAATAGCTTAAATTGGTTTTAACGACGAATATCGTGTTTTGCCTCAGACACACAACTCCCGTGGACGAAGCTTGAGATTTCGCGCACTCAAGGTAAGTTCTCGTGACTTACTCTGGCCGATTGGCCTACACCGTACGTCGATGTCGCGTCGAGGATCATTGGAGTGTTGTTTGTTTATACGTTTTGGTTGGGTAGTTAGGTTAGTTGTCTATAGGTTTTGTTTATTTGTCTTGATGGTATGTATGTTGATTGTTTACTTTCTGCTTATTAAGTGTTCATGCCTCACGTATTTCCAATGTCATGAAAAATGAATTTCCGCACGGGTTTTTAAGAAAAGAAACGAACCTCTGTAATTAATCTACGTAATCTGTATCTGTATCTGGTTACGCGAGGTGGGGCTCAGGCATGGCTGTAGGGTTTGTGAGCATGTACCCCCCTCCTCTAGGTGGAAAGTGGTAGTTCGACCGCGGAATGTATCCTTTCCATTTAGAGGGCTGATATCTCGGTAACAATCTGTCTGCGACGTAATAAAAATGAATCTGAATCTATATCTGTATCTATATCTGTATCTGTATCTGTATCTGAATCTGAATCTGTAATTTGCATGTTTTCTGAAAGGCATACGCACGCATGCATATGCATTTACGAAGCTTACTGAGATTTCATTATCTCATAGATGTCTGTATGGTGTAGGTGACGGTGTAGGTGACGTCGAGCCAGGTGAGGACGACGTTCCTCCTCCTGACGTATGATGCAGTTGACGGAGAATGGCCCGTGGGAGTGTGCTGAGCAGTCGGTGCGTTTTGACCCGTGGGGATGTCTGCGTAAGTATTTTGGGGGATTTAACGAATGTATAGATGAACAGATTAGGATGTTGGATCTAGCTAGATGTTAGGTTTATGTTTGATGTCTTAAACGTTTTTTTAGAAATCTGTTTATAATCTGTGTTTTTATAGTTTTTACTGGAACTGCTTGGAATTTGAAACAGGAGGATTAGACAACTTTTAAACGTATCCATGCAGTTCGTTTTTATGAAAGTTTAACGTGAATTCAGGATGTTTAATTAGGGTGTAAAGATGTATGAAAATGTGGGAAACTGCTCTCTGGAATCTCAGATTTCACAGAGAAGTCGCTGCAATACAGCAACTGGTGGCTGCAATATGCAGCGACTGGTCGCTGCATTGTGCAGCGATCGGGCGCTGCATAATGCAGCGACTGATCGCTGCATAATGCAGCGCCTGCAGCGATTAGTCGGCGCTTTGTTTTTCCTCTGCTTTCCGGTTTTGCCCTCCCATGTTTAATAATTGTTTTATTTTTTTTATTAAACATTATTTCTAGTTTTAATAAATTGAATTGAAATATGTTTTAAATGAATTTCGATTTCAATTCTGGTTTAGATTTTGGTTTGACTTCCGCTTAAGTTTAATTATGTAATATCCGGTTCGTACGGATTCTTGAGAATATTATTATTATATTATTGGATGGCATTTTTGTAAATATGTCAAATCGGGTCTGTTTTACGAAAAGAAAGCGTCACTAAGATCCTAATGATTAATTGGAATTTTAAGGAAATTACAGGATTTTTCGGAGTAACGACGCTATATTCCGAATAATTACCTCTATCGTAATAAAAAATGGACGTTTTAGTAAAAAATAGCAAACGAGGTCCGATTTGCGAACGGACAGTTTTAACAGAACCCAGATAATAAGTTGGATATATTGGCGAAATGAGAAAATTCGAATGGTCGAAAACACGAGAGGGCAAAATTAATGTTTCGTTAAGAAGTGGTTTTAATATTATTATTATTATTATTATTAATTAAAAAAAAAAAAATATAACAAACGACAGAATGGTTTTGTTAAACCATTCTGTCGTTCGCCATTCCTTCACCGCGAGCCCGACGACAGCCCGAGCGACGAGCGACGCCGAGCCTCCTCCGACAAACACCGACGATTCCGGCCACCGTTCAGACGAGCGGACTCCGGCGAGCTGAAGCCAGAGTTCGGTTCAACCTTTCCGCGCCAGACTCGACCGAAAACCGGTGAGTTTCTTCCCTGTTCTTGCTCGGTTTGTGGCCGGGAATGTCGAGCTCCGTTGAGCTCCGATCGCCGGCCCTTTTCGGCTGTTCTCGGCGTCGTCTTGCCGAGCTTCGCGTTGGCAATGATCGCCGAGCAACAGGGAGCTCAATTTGAGCGAATTTCAGTGAATCCCGAATTGGGGATTTCAGGTTTTCCGGTTTAAAACCTTAAATTCTCTTTGGATTATACTAATTAGATGTTAGGATAGTTGATTGGTGTTGAATCGGAGGTGAATCGAAAAAAAAATCGAAAAGGGGAATTTTCCCGATTTAGGGCACTTCGGGTTTTTGATTGTAATTCGGTATTTTCGATTAATTTAGGCTAATTAAGGCTAATTGGGATTGATTGGTGAGGAAATTGAAGGAATTTGATGAAAAATTGGAAAGGGAGAAATTTTCGATTAAGGGCAGTTTCGGGTTTTTGGACATTTGACCTATCTACGGTCGTTTGTTTTAAAATTACTTTTGACAGGTTAAAATAGGTTATTAGAGGAGCGCGTGGCCGCTGGAATCGTTCGATTCTGATAACCGACGCGAAAGTTACGCGCGTTCAAAGTTTTGGGTCGGTTTTACCGAACCCAAATTAGGGTCCGAAATTAATAGATTTATAGTAATTAATGGTATAAAGGACGTATTGAACGTTATTGGACGAAGTTAGAGTAAATTGCGAGAAATGTTAAAATTTGGGAGTTTTCGGGTTTTTAGGAAAACTCGTTAATTGTGATTTTAAACTATCGAGCGTTAATCGTTGTTTAAATACTTCGATTAGTTAGGTGAAGATTTTAGGAAAGTTCCTTAGTTAAGGTTTTTGTTAAATTTTGACATTTAATTGTTTAAGCTCGTATTAACGACAAATTGATGAAAATTGCGTAGGTGAACAACGCTCGTGGACGGAGCAAGAGCTGCAACGGACACGAGGTAAGTTCTCGTGACTTACTTTGACCAATCGGTCTACACCATACTTCGATGTCGTATCGAGGATCTCTGAGGAGTTGTATGCTTTATATCGCTTTGGTTGGGGTAGTTAGGTTTAAATTGTTATAGGTTATGCTTTATTTGTCTTGATGGTACGCATGTTGGTTGTTACTTTCTGCTCATATCTGTTCATGCATCATGGTTTTCGAAAGTCATGAAAATGAATTTCTGCACGTGTTTTTAAGAAAAGGAACGTACATCTGAAATGAAATCTGTAACGAAATCTGAATGAATAAACGTAATCTGTCTGTTTCTGGTCACGCGGGATGGGGCTCAGGCACGGCTGTGCGTGTTGCAAGCGTGTACCCCCCCTCTCTAGGTGGAAAGGGTAGTCCGATCGCTGGATGGGCCCTTTCCGCTTAGTGGGTAGAGGTTTCGGTGACAATTCTGTCTGTCTGCGACGTAATGAAAATGAATCTGTAATCTGAATCTGTATCTGTTTCTGTATCTGAATCTGAGCATGTTTTCTGAATGGCATACGCACGCATGCATCTGCATTTACGAAGCTTACTGAGATTTAATTATCTCATAGATGTCTGTATGGTGTAGGTGACATTATAGGTGACGTAGATCCAGGTGAGGATGACGTTCTTCCTTCTGATGTCTGAGGCAGTTGATGGATGATGCTCGCGGCAGTGTGCTGGCGCAGTCGATGCTCAACCGACCCGTGGGGACGTATGTATAGATTTTGGGGTTATTGAGATGTTTTGGACTGAGAGTTGTATAGACATTTTAGGATGCTTGGTTCTGGTAGTTGATAGGTTTACTTTTGAGGTTTTAAACGTTTTGGAAACCTGTTTTTGTAAACTGTTTTAGTAAAATTTTCATTGGAATCTGTTTAGTTGATTGATTGATGTGTAGATGGTTTGATTCGGGTTAGGGGATAAAATAGGTTTTGATGTTTTGATAGACTTGTTTTATAAAACGTTTTGTTAAGGTTTTTATCTAAAGTTTAATGGAACTGCTTGGTATTTTCTTTTGAAACAGGAAGGATATGTCACACTTTTAAACGGAACCATGCAGTTCGTTTTCATGAAAATGTACTTCATTTTAATCGTGTTTAGAGTCGGTTTTGGACAGAGTTACGAGAACGTATGAATGTTTGGAAAGTTTATGTAAAATGTATAATTGAAATGGAGATAGAAATGATATTGTGAAGAAGTGATAAGTTGATAAATTGAGGAATGATAGAAGGTTGAGTGGTTTTATGTAAACTGTTTTTGTATGATAAATGAATTTTCTTTAAAGGTTTTCGAGGATGTTTTTAATTGATTTAGAGGCTTAAAAAGAAAAAATTTCGTACGGGAAATTAGGAATAGTATGAGGGTCGTTACAAATTAAGTAAAAAAAAATATATAGTACGGGAAATACGGGTACAGTACTAGGGATGCTACAATTATGGTATCAGAGCCCCCGGGTTTTAAAATCGGTTCTGTAGACTGCTAGACTGCACAGCCACTACGCGGACATCCTTCATCAACTGTAAGTCTGTTTATAGCTTTATTTGATTTTGTTTCTTAGGATTATCTGTTTAATTTGTTTTAGGCTTTATACACTATGACTCGAGGAAGAGATCCTAGAGATGACGCGCTAGATCGATTTACGGAGTTGATAGATCGCCAGTCTCAACATATGGACCGGCAAGCGCAACAGATTACGGACTTAGTGAATCGGGAGAACCAGAGGGCTCAGGATTTGATAGTTCCCAACAACCAGGGCATGCAGAAGTTTCAGGGCCTACGGCCTCCAGTGTTCGATGGTCGATCATCGGATCATACTATTGCGGAGGAATGGATCCGAGTTATGGAGGATATGTTAGCTTATGCCGAGGTAGGGAACGGGAGCAAGGTGGCGTATGGTACCTTTCACTTAGCGATGGATGCCCGTTTCTGGTGGGATTCGATCAAGGTGACGACGGATGTATCAGTTATGACTTGGGATCGGTTCAAGTTCTTATTCTTTGATAAGTATTTCAGCTGCACAGTGAGGGTGGCAAAGAGGAACGAGTTCACGCAGCTGAAGCAAACAAGTTCAGTTACAGAGTATATCAGAAGGTTTGAGGCTTTATCACGATTTGCCCCGCGTCTTGTCAGTGATAACGAGGAGAAGGTGCAACACTTTATGGAGGGACTTAATCCGGAGATTCGAATGCACGTGGTTGTCTCAGGTATTATCGATGCGCCATATTCAGATATTACAGCAAGAGCTCTGGATATTGAGGCTGCCAGAGCTACTTGTATTAGACCGAGGGAGCCAGCTAAGGGCTTCTTCCGTGAGATATGACCTCAGTCGCAGAACCGAGATGGGAAGCCTAGAGCGCAGCCCCAGCAGCAGCCGAGGGGTGTGAAGAGACCTCTTGAGGGAGGTAACGACAGGGGCAAGGGAAAGCAGGTACAGGGAGCTCCTCAGATACCGTGGTGCCCCGTGTGCTAGAAAGAACACAGCGGTGAGTGCCGTGTTGGCTCTAACAAATGCTACAGATGTGGTGGAGTCGGCCATTTTGTTAGAGATTTCCCGCATTCGGCTCGAGATCTGCCAGGAGGTGATCAGAGGAGAGTTATGCCCAGGATTTTTGCATTCATCGAGCCTGGCGACGTAGATGATGAGGCTCAGCCTGCTGTGATTGCAGGTACTATCTTACTTATGGGCGTTGCGGTATTTACTTTGATGGATACAGGAGCTACGCACTCCTTCGTATCGACTGCATGCATGGCTAGATTGGGGCTAGAGTCTGAGTTAGCTGGGGTCGAGTATAGAGTGATGCTGCCTTCTGGAGAGCTTATGCAGTCAGAACGTATTCTCCAGGGCAACGTCATCTCAGTGGGGGATATTACCCTTTATGCTCGTTTGATAGTTATGAGCATAGAGCGGTATGATCTTATCTTAGGGATGGACTGGCTTGCACAGCACTTTGCCACCATCGACTGTCGATCCGGGATAGTGACCTTTCGACCCCCGGGTAAAGCCGAGTTTTCCTATCAGGCGATGAACCGATTGAGTAGCTCGCCTATTTCTTATTCTATGGAGGTCAACGAGCAGTTCAAAGGTGCGTGCTCTATTTATTTGGCCTCTGTATTTGATTGTCAGTTGCTCAGCGGAGAAAAGCTGAGCGACATTCCTATTGTCAGAGAGTTTTCTCATATATTCCTTGATGATCTTCTACGATTACCGCCGGATCGGGAGATTGAGTTTACCATTGATGTCTATCCTAACTCCGCGCCGAGGTTTAAAAACCCGTATTGGTTGGCACCAGCTGAGTTGAGAGAGTTGAGGACTCAGCTTGACGAGTTGTTAGAGAAGGGATTTATTCGACCCAGTGTTTCACCCTGGGGTGCGCCCGTTCTGTTTGTCAAGAAGAAAGATGGGACCCTCACGATGTGCATTGATTACAGGAAGCTGAATAAGCTCACAGTGAAGAATAAGTACCCACTGCCCCGGATTGATGACTTATTTGATCAGCTACAGGGTGCCCGAGTATTTTCCAGGATCGACCTGTGCTCGGGTTATTATCAGCTGAAAGTCTGGAGGTATGATATTCAGAAGACGGCATTCCGAACGAGGTATGGGCATTATGAGTTCCTTGTCATATTTTTTGGACTTACTAATGCCCCTGCAGCGTTTATGGATCTGATGAACCGTGTCTTCAAGGAGTATCTGGACAAGTTCGTGGTGGTTTTCATCGACGACATCTTGATTTACTCTAAGACGAAGGAAGAGCACGAGGAGCATCTGAGGATCGTTTTACAGATTCTGAGTCAACGCCAGCTGTATCCAAAGTTTTCGAAGTGTGAGTTTTGGCTTGACAGAGTGAGCTTCCTTGGCCATATTATATCACAGGACTGGAGTTTCTGTGGATCCGAGCAAGATTCAGGTGGTCAGAGATTGGCCACAGCCGAAGAACGTACGTGAGGTGCGTGGATTTCTCGGATTGGCCGGTTATTATCGGAAGTTTATAGAGGGATTCTCGAAGATCGCACTTCCTTTTTCACGGTTGACTCGGAAGAACGAGAAGTTTATATGGTCGTCTGCTTGTAATAATAGTTTTATGGAGTTAAAGCAGAGATTGACCACCGCTCTAGTACTGGCATTACCTGTTGAAGGTGTCAGATACAGTATTTATTGTGATGCATCTGGAGTGGGACTCGGTTGTGTATTGATGCAGGAGGGGAGAGTTATTGCATATGCTTCTCGGCAGTTGAAGCCGTGCGAGCAGAATTACCCTACGCACGACCTTGAGTTAGCAGCTGTGGTCTTCGCACTGAAGATATGGAGACATTATTTATATGGGCAGCAGTGCGAGATATTTTCTGACCACAAGAGCCTGAAGTACTTATTTACGCAGAAGGAGCTGAACATGCGACAGAGACGATGGCTTGAGTTCGTCAAAGATTATGATTTTGACATCAAGTACCATCCGGGGAAGGCGAACAAGGTTGCTGATGCCTTGAGTAGAGTGCCTTCTACGAGTCAGCCTTCACTTGCAGCGATGTCAGTTACGTTGCGGTCTGAGATTGAGAGGTTCGACGTTGAGATAGTGGCAGAGTTGTCCAGTATGCTCACCAACATTTCACTCAGGCCGACTATTCTGGATCGGATATGTGAGGCTCAGCAGAAAGATACGGAGTGTGAGGAGCTTCGGTCCAGCATGACATTGGGAGACTCGTCAGATTTCCATTTATCGGAGGATGGTATTCTGAAGTTCAGGCATAGGTGGTACGTGCCTAACGACGAGGATCTGAAGAAAGAGATATTGGCCGAGGCACATTCTTCGGCGTATTCTGTGCACCCGGGAAGTACTAAGATGTACCGGGACCTAAAGCAACATTTCTAGGTGGCCGAACATGAAGAGGGAGGTTGCTAAGTACGTTGAGACCTGTTTAGTATGTCAACAGGTGAAGGCAGAGCACCAAAGGCCGGCCGGAACATTATTGCCATTGCCGATTCCGGAGTGGAAATGGGAGCAGATCTCCATGGATTTTATTGTGGGGCTCCCGAGGACGACGAAGGTCCATGACGGCATATGGGTTATTGTGGACTGATTGACAAAGTCGGCCCCCTTCTTGTCTGTGAAGATGGCATCTTCTATGGATCAGCTCGCCGAGCTTTACGTGCAGGAGATTGTCAGACTGCATGGAGTGCCAGTTTCTATTGTCTCAGACAGAGATCCGAGATTCACATCGAAGTTCTGGAAGAGTCTGCACAAAGCTATGGGGACTCAGCTTAATTTCAGCACGGCCTTTCATCCTCAGACTGATGGTCAGACAGAGAGAACGAATCAGATTCTGGAGGATATGCTCAGAGCTTGTGTGTTGGAGTTTCAGGGCTCGTGGAGCCGATATTTACCCCTGGTTGAGTTCTCTACAACAACAGCTTCCAGGCTACTATTGGCATGGCTCCGTATGAAGCGTTGTATGGTCGGAAGTGTAGGTCTCCGTTATATTGGGACGAGGTTGGCGAGGCCAGCATCGTTGGTCCAGAGATTCTACAGCAAACGGCAGAGAAGATTGCCATTATCCGACAGCGTATAGAGGTAGCTCAGACCCGACAGAAGAGCTATGCTGACACTAGGCGGAGAGAGCTAGAGTTCGAGGAAGGCGATGAGGTTTATTTGAAAGTTTCTCCGTTCAAAGGCGTAGCGAGATTTGGAAGGAGGGGTAAGCTAAACCCTCGTTATTTGGGGCCCTTTCCTATTCTGAAGAGGGTCGGGAAGTTGGCGTATAGACTACAGCTTCCGGCTTCTATGGAGAGTATCCACGATGTATTCCACGTATCTATGCTTCGGAGATGTTTACGTGATCCATCGCATGTCGTGGAGGCTACAGAGATTGAGGTACAGCCTACCTTGACATATAAGGAGAGGCCGGTAAGTATTTTGGAGACTTCCATCAAGGTATTGCGCAACAAAGAGATTCCGCTAGTCAAAGTCCTGTGGCGGAACCATGAGGTAGAAGAGGCGACGTGGGAGCGACAGCAGGATGTGATGACTAAATATCCTGACTTGTTTGTATAATTTAATTTTGTGGACAAAATTCTGAATAAGGAGGGTGAGATGTAATACCCGGGTTGTACGGGATTTTATATTATAATATATATGTTGGTATTTTCGTAAATACGTCAAATCAGATCCGTTTTACGAAAAGAAAAGGTCATTTCAATCCTAACGATTAATAGGAATTTTAGGAAATTTACGGGATTTTTCGGAGTAAGAACGCTATATTCCGAGTAATAACCTCTATCGTAATGTAAAGGACGTGTTAGTAAAAATAGTAAATGAGGTCTGATTTGCGAATTGACAGTTTCATTAAATCCCAAATAATAAGTTGGACTTATTAGTGAAATAAGGAAATTTGGAAAGTCCGAATCGTTGGACGATTAACGAAACGAGTGACGAAACTAATATAAAAACAATGCAAGGGCAAAACGGTAATTTGCCAAAGTAAATTTATAAAAATAACCTAAACTCCTTTTCTCCTCACTTCTTCCTTCCTTCTCTGTTTCACGAAAATGACATAGAGCATTTCTCTCCCTCGGCCGCCGACGATTTCTCATTCCGACCTCCGATCCGACCTCCGTTCGTATAGTTTTCTTCGCGATTTCTCCTCCTTTCGCAACCCTAGGTATGAGCCTACAATCTTAGAGCTTTTATTTCGACGTTTACGACGTTTTAGGCAATTAGGGTTTCGATTAATTTTCGTTAAAAAATGCGAATTAGGGTTCGTAATTAATAGGTTAGCCGTGATTAAGTAGATATTAAACGTATTAGACGTTATTGGACGAAGTTAAATCAATTTGTGAAAAAGGTAAAATTTGTAGATTTTCAGGTTTTTAAGGAAAAACTCGTTAATTGAGGTTTTAGATTATCGAGCGTTAATTGACGTTATAAACGCTTCGATTAGCTTGAGATTTCGCGCGCTCAAGGTAAGTTCTCGTGACTTACTCTGGCCGATTAGCCTACACCGTACGTCGATGTCGCGTCGAGGATCATTGGAGTGTTGTTTGTTTATACGTTTTGGTTGGGTAGTTAGGTTAGTTGTCTATAGGTTTTGTTTATTTGTCTTGATGGTATGTATGTTGATTGCTTACTTTCTGCTTATTAACTGTTCATGCCTCACGTATTTCAAATGTCATGAAAAATGAATTTCCACACGGGTTTTTAAGAAAAGAAACGAACATCTGTAATTAATCTACGTAATCTGTATCTGTATCTGGTTACGCGAGGTGGGGCTCAGGCATGGCTGTAGGGTTTGTGAGCGTGTACCCCCCTCCTCTAGGTGGAAAGTGGTAGTTCGACCGCGGAATGTATCCTTTCCATTTAGAGGGTTGATATCTCGGTAACAATCTGTCTGCGACGTAATAAAATTGAATCTGAATCTGTATCTGTATCTGTATCTGTATCTGTTTTCTGAAAGGCATACGCACGCATGCATCTGCATTTACGAAGCTTACTGAGATTTCATTATCTCATAGATGTCTGTATGGTGTAGGTGACGTTGTAGGTGACGTCGAGCCAGGTGAGGACGACGTTCTTCCTCCTGACATATGATGCAGTTGACGGAGAATGGCCCATGGGAGTGTGCTGAGCAGTCGGTGCGTTTTGACCCGTGGGGATGTCTGCGTAAGTATTTTAGGGGATTTAACGAATGTATAGATGAACAGATTAGGATGTTGGATCTGGCTAGATGTTAGGTTTATGTTTGATGTCTTAAACGTTTTTTTAGAAATCTGTTTATAATCTGTGTTTTTATAGTTGTTACTGGAACTGCTTGGAATTTGAAACAGGAGGATTAGATAACTTTTAAACGTATCCATGCAGTTCATTTTTATGAAAGTTTAACGTGAATTCAGGATGTTTAATTAGGGTGTAAAGATGTATGAAAATGTGGGAAACTGCTCTCTGGAATCTCGGATTTCAGAGAGAAGTCGCTGCAATACAGCGACTGGTGGCTGTAATATGCAGCGACTGATCGCTGCATAATGCAGCGCCTGTAGCGATTAGTCGGCGCTTTTTTTTTCCTCTGCTTTCCGGTTTTGCCCTCCCATGTTTGATAATTGTTTTATTTGTTTTATTAAACATTATTTCTAGTTTTAATAAATTGAATTGAAATATGTTTTAAATGAATTTCGATTTCAATTCTGGTTTAGATTTCGGTTTGACTTCCGCTTAAGTTTAATTAAGTAAAAAAAAATATAGTACGAGAAATACGGGTATAGTACTAGGGATGCTACAGTTTTAATGGATAGTAGACATAGAGAGTTTTACAGAATGGGGATGAACGTCGAAATCCGTTGAAAAACGAGGGAGTTTTGGTCGATTGAAATTGGACGATAAAATTTGTGAGAAAACCGGGTTTTAAGGGTTTTAAACTTCAAAATGGTTTCTTGTGGTTGGTTTTAGTTTGAGTAATTCATTAGGAATTCTTAGGTTGGTACTAAGTGAGTTATTCTTATTTGTTAGGTTGACGAGTGGGAAATTTAGCTTGAAGAAGTGAAAGATTACGGGCGGAGCAACAGGTAAGTAGTGGATTGCTTGTGTTTTGCCTTCGGGCCTACACCATGTAACGGTAGGAAATTGTTTGTTTTTTTGTGTGGTTGCTTTGTCTTGTTTTTGGTTTGTGTGGTTGCTTTGTCTTGCTTTTGATTAAGCATTTGTGTGGCATGCATTATTGTTTCGAACAGCAAAAAACACGAGTTTTGTGTATGGTTTTGAATGGTGAGTTGGAAATGTAAAAGGGGTAGTGTGAGTGTGAAACATAAGGGATTGTGTGAGCTTCAAATGTAAGGGAAATAGTGTAGTGCCCTCTTGGGAGCGAGACTCGGAGGGAGACACATCTTGGGAGCGAGACTCAGATGTGTAATAGGTGATTGGGGTAGGGCCATCTTGGGGGCGAGACTCGGATGGGTATGCATCTTGGGAGCGAGACTCGGATGGGTATGCATCTTGGGAGCGAGACTCAGATGTGTACTAGGTGATTGGGTAGTGCCCTCTTGGGAGCGAGACTCGGAGGGAGATACATCTTGGGAGCGAGACTCAGATGTGTAATAGGTGATTGGGGTAGGGCCATCTTGGGAGCGAGACTCGGATAAGTATGCATCTTGGGAGCGAGACTCGGATGGGTTTGAGCGAGACTCAGATGTGTACTAGGTGATTGGGTAGTGCCCTCTTGGGAGCGAGACTCGGAGGGAGACACATCTTGGGAGCGAGACTCAGATGTGTAATAGATGATTGGGGTAGGGCCATCTTGGGAGCGAGACTCGGATGTGTACTAGGGAATAGGGTAGTGCCATTTTGGGAGCTAGACTCAGATGTGTGTTGGGTTGTGTGAGAGTCATGTGTGCATGTTTATAATTGTTATCCCCTACTTGCTAAGCGTAATCTTACGTGTGTGCGTGTTCTATGGTGTAGGTAACGACGCAGTTACAGGTGAGACAAGTGGGTGAGTCAGGACTTGGGAGCAATTGGAGACGCATGGGGTGTGCTGGTGCGGGCAGTTGTCGGGGCGTATCGACCATGGTCTTCGGGAGGTGGAAAGAATTTGTATTTTTGGTAGTTTTATGGAATTGTGGTTGTGTGACATATGGTGTTAAATAGCATTTGTAAATGTGTTTAGGGATGGTTTTGATATGTTTTATGAAACGTTTGTTTTTTTTTTTTTTTTTCAGGATTTCGGTTTTAGAAAATTTAGGTGTTATGTTGCTCGATTTTTTTTAAAGAATCGGTGTTCGTTTTAACCACTTTTACGCTTTCCGCTTATGTTTTCGAGTCAAAATTTTATCGAATTTTAGTTTAAACTTTGTTTTAAACGTGGGATGTGTGAGCCAAGTAGCGCACTGAGCCGAAGAGGGTTCGGGGGCATTACATGGCGCCTCATGCGTGCCAACTTGAAAATTTTTCAAAAATTTTTTCGTTTCAAATATGTTTTAACCCGACCTTTTTCAACACATTTGGCACGTATTTTACGCATGTTTTCCAACTATTTTTTAGGATTCGAAAAAACCAAAAATCGAGTTAAAATTTTATCAAAAATTATTTTAAACGTCGTTTTAAACGAGGGATTGGTTAGCAAAGTAACGCACCGAGCCGGGGTGGGTTCGGGGGCGTTACACCATTTGTATCTGAAGATGCGGAAGACTCCCTATTTGAATCAATACTCTTGTACACATTCAATGCCGAACCAACTAATTTAGTTTAACCACACTACCGTGGAGGTTCAACCTTCATCATGGATCTTCCTTTAGAAATAAATCCTTGGCATGAAACTGAAAGTTGTGACAATGTGGTGAGGACATCGCCCTAAACTCCTCTAATAGGTTGAGATATCGCCTTTGATGCATATTCATATCTCAACTTAAATTTCATCTAAGTACTCGACTTCTTTTGACTATTTTCAAACAATCATTCAGAAAGAATGTTATTAGACATAGTAGTCTTATTATCCATAACAGTGGAACCATGCAAAACATACAAATTTGCAAACATTTTGTGTCCATTTAACATGACGAGATCACCCCACTGATCTTTGTGACTCCAATTACAATGTTGTACTTGTACCCTTTCAAATCAAGAATATTCAACGAGATCGTATTTTTTCCAATCGAGAATACGTTGCACATTACCCAATATCCTGATAAATCCATCAAACACTCTGATTCTAACGGTAGCAATACCAACTATCATACACGGTGTGCTGTTGGCCATCAATCTAACACCCTTTGACATTGTCTGTATGTTGAAAACAAAGTTCAATTGAAACACATATGAAACGAAATTGTAACACCCGGAAAATTCTTATACGTGCATAGCCTAGTTAAGGTATATCAAGGGAGTTAACATTATACTAGGGCTATTCTTATTATATGTGTTAGAAAGGGAAGAGAGTTGACAAGTCAAAAGATAAAGGAAGTTTGAAAAGTCAAAGTATGTATGAACCAATGGGAGGAAAAAGTAAAAACTAAATTGTGAGAAAAGTGAATGAAAAAGGGGCATTTCTTTTGGTGTTCCCTGTCTAATTCAACTTCAGAAATTCCAACTTCTTTGCAGTTTGAACAGTGCTGTTAAAATACTTCTCATAGAAAATGTCCTTGAATTGTGACCAAGGCATCGCCAAGACATCAGTGGTGGTCTCTATTGTTTCCCACCAGAGTTGAGCATCATCAGCCAAATGAAACGTTGTCAACGTGACCTTGTCTTCTTCTCTAATGTTGGCACACCTAAACGTACTCTCAATCTTTCTAAGCCACCCTTTAGCAATAATCGGATCAGACGACTGTCCATCAAACGTGGGTGGTCGTAGCCTCCTGAATCTATCCCGAAAATGTTCATTGCTAGAACTCGAGTTGGCACTTCCTTGTACCTCTCGGTTCAACAGCACTCCTAACTGATCGGACTGCTGACGAACTAGGTCTATTTGCTGACGCACCAAATCTATCAGCTGCCTAATCACGGTAGGATCTTCTTCACATCACGGATTCGGTATCTTTCTTGGTACTCTTGGTCTTCCTGGTCGTCTAGACATCTTACTAGATTTCCTGCACAGGGTTAACTACTCTCATAAACATCTAATAACTAAGGCTAACATAAACACTTACAGTTGTTGGACTACTCCCATGCGACGATCGACACTGATGAGTAATCTTTTGAACGGTTTAACTGAATGTCTCTGATACCATACTGTAGCCCCCCGAGTTATCTGAACCCGGTTCGCTACACAAGATACTGAACCGAACTATGACTTTTTGAGAAAATTTTAAAATTTCATTCAACGATTAAGATTTGACTCTTAAAATGTTAAAACTTGCAGCGAAAAAATCATCGTATATAAAAAAAAAACAATATTTATTAAATAGCTAAAAAAATCGAGACGGTTGGTTGAAAGAGGAAAGAAAACAGAATACATCGACCGATCACTAAACGACAAAAGTCTTTTACTTGCAAACAAAACAGAACACATCGACCGATTATTAAACGACAAACACCTCTACCGCATAGACCACGTGATATCCATGCGATTGAAATAATTCGCAAGACGACGTCTACCGCTCACAAACGACAAACATTCTCAGCCTACATCTTCCGATTACAAAAAAAAAAACGACAAGGCTACTAAAGACTTATGCCGAAGACATCTACCGATGGCTTCTACTGGAGACATCTTTCGATGGCTTCTTTTGAAGACATCTTCCGATTACAAAACGACAAATTTTCTCCTACATCTTCCGATAGATATAATATTCGACATCACCCGGTCACAAAACGACCAATTCTAATACTCATATCCACCGATGGACTACATCCACCGATAGACAGAACTCTCGACTTCTATCGATAGACGTCATCTACCGATAGATCAAAAATACTCAACATCTGCCGAACGACATCATCTACCGATAGATCAAAACACTCAACAAAATGGCATAGCAACAATTTCACTCTAAACAAAGAAAACTCCGACTACCAAAAGAATTTGAGCATTTTACTAAAAATCCTTCAAAACTACTTAAATCCATGTATTACTCCAAAATTTTATAGAAACCACTATTAAAACTAACAGAGTATCAATATTAAAAAAGTCTTAAATTGTATCCAAAACATCAAAACTACTACTGTCACTAAAACTCTCAACATACTTAAATTGAATCATGGTTCACTAAACCTTCTCATCTACTAACACCAGTTAAACCGCCCCATCAGTTCACCAGGTCGAGGCATGAATGAGCTCCCCCAACCAGCCTATTCCTCAACATGCTCTGAAAACACACATGCAGTCACTTCTTCACCTACATCACAAAACTCATCTATTAGCCTAATGCTAAGTAAGTAAAGCAATAATGAAATGGAATGCTGAAACAAAATTCCTAAACATGCAGTTTCTACTTTCTCATCACAGTTGCATATGCATTCGTTTCTGATCTGATCCCCTTGTGAAATTGGGAGTTGGATCACTTCTCCCAAAGTTATACATCCTCTCTAACGATTAAGGGGCGGATTAGTTCCCTTAACAAACTGTTCAGATCCCCCTGTGAAATTGGGAGTTGGATTACTTCTCCCAAAGTATAAATCCCTTCATAAGTTAAGGGGCAGATTAGTATCCTTAATAGCTTATCTGTTTCAGTCTGTTCATTCCTCACCATGCCATTTCATGTAAATTCATTTTCGCATGCTTTCAAAAAAATATGATGCATGACATACAAACACATTCAAGCACACATAAATCCTACTGTTTTGTGATGTAGGCCCGAAGACACAAGCATACTTCACTTACTTGGTCTCCTGAAAATCACTCGGCTGTAAGCTACTTTAGAAGCTCGCTCACCTAAAGTCATAACAGTACATTAATCAAACCTTCACTAAACTTCACCAAGAATAAATCAGAAGTTTGAGGAAACCAGTTTGAAACCCTGCTACCCGTGCATTCCAATTTATCACCAAAACTCGAACCTACTATCAATCACAGCATCCTCAAAATTTCTCACATTGTACTCCCTCAGTTACCTAACTGCTAAAATGCAAGAAAACGAGGAAAAACTTACCTAGGTTAAAAGAGAATAGAGCAAGAGAATCGCCAAAAGGGTTCTGCTAGAGAGCTATAGGCCGAGAGAGGCATGATAAATAAAATAGTGGCGGCTACAGTGCATTAAACCCAAACCTCTCTCCTTAAATACGTTATCCACTCTTAAATTTTCTATTACCCGTTATGCCCTTGCCTAGTCATCTATTAACCGTACTTTAATTATTGTCATTTAAAGTGTTCCATTAATTTAAAAGAATTGAGAACGTGTACGATAGAACCGGGTGTTACAATCTACCCTCCTTAAAAGAATTTTGTCCTCAAAATTCAGTACCAGAATAATTCTAGATGTTGGTCCATTATATTTTGCTGGCGCTCCCAAGTTGTCTCCTCTATGTTCTAGTTATGCCATAAGACTTTCACCAGTGGAACTTCTTTGTTGCGCAACACTTTCACAGCATAGTCTAGGATCCTTACTGGTTTCTCCACAAAGGAAAGAGTAGGATGAACTTCAATACTCTGCTGTTCCACAATCTGTGATGGGTCTCGTACACACTTCTTCAACATGGAAACATGGAACACATTATGGATTCCTTCCATAGAGGTTGGTAGCTATAATTCGTAAGCTGCCTTTCCTATCCTTTTAAGACTAAAAAGAGGTCCAATAAATCTGGGGTTCAACTTGCCTCTTACCAAATGTAATATCCGGCTGTACGGATTATTATTATTTTAATGTAAATGGCATTTTTGGTAAATATGTCAAATCAAGTCCATTTTTTGAAAAAAAAGCGTTATTATGATCCTAATGATTTATAAGGATTTTAAGAAAATTTTGGGAATTTTAGGAATTTAACGCTAATTTTACGAGAATTACGTTTCTCGTAATATAAAGGATACTTTGGGTAAAAATAGTAAACGAGGCCCGTTTTGCGAACGGACAGTTTTAATGGAACCCTGGTAATAAGTTGGAATTATTGGTGAAATAAGAGAATTTGGAGAAAACGAATCGTTAGCTAATTAACGAAACAAAGGACGAAACAAATAGAAAACAAAGGAAAGGCAAAATGGTAATTTACCAAACTAAAATTTTATTAAAAACACCAACTCTCTTCTTCTCCACGCCATTTCCTCTTCCTCTCTGTTTCTTTTCTCTCCTCCCTGCGGCTTCCCTTTCTCCTACCGGCGATTCCTCACGTCAGACCACCGTGCTTCCTCCGTTTATCCTCCATTCTTCGTGTTTTCTCTTCCAATCGACGCTCTAGGTAAGGTTCTATGGTTTTGGAACTTTAGATTTCGGTTTTTAGCGATTTAAGACGATTAGGGTTCGTTTAGGGTTTCGTTAAAAACACGATTTAGGGTTCAAAATCCATAGGTTTACCGTTGTTATCGATATAATAAACGTATTGAGTGTTATTGGACGAAGTTACTTGATTTAGGACAAACGTTAAAGTTTTAGGATTTTCGAGTTTGTAGAAAATGCTCGTTAATAGAGGTTTTGAAGTATCGAATGTGTAATGTTAGCAAAAAATGCGTTAGTAAAGTTAGTTAGAACTCTAAGGAATTTTCTTAGTTAAGGTTTCGTTAAATTTGGACGTTTAAATATTTTAAATTCGTTTTGACGATAATAATGTGAAATTTGCTCTAGGTGAACGCTCGTGGACGGAGCTTGGATTTCATCGAACACGAGGTAAGTTCTCGTGATCTTCTCTGGCCAATTGGTCTACACCGTACGTCGAGGACGTCTCGAGGAGTTTTGGTGACGTGATTGTTTAAATGTCGTAGGTTGGGTAGTTTAGGTTCGGTTATTTTATAGGTTGATTGTTGAGTTTTAATGGTATTTGTTGTGTTTTAATGGTATGCTCGTCAATTATGTTATATTGTTTATATTGAACTGTTCATGCATCATGGTTTTAAAAAAAAATGTCATGAAAATGAATTTACGCACGGATTTCATGAAAAGAACATGCATGTAAAGACAAGTAAAGTATCACAGTAAATAACCATGACAGTGGGTTATCGGGGATGAGGTTCAAACTTGGCGTTCTGTGGTGAGCGGGTTTTCCTCCCTTCAGATGGTGTGGGCTGTCTAACCGCTGGACGTGCTCTATCCATCTGTCGAGAGTTTCCAATAACCATAGACTGACACGTACGGAAATATGCATTGACATGGACGGTTTTCATAGCACTGAGCATACATGAACATGCATTAGTATTTACGTAGAGCTTACTGAGATTTTTATCTCATAGGTGTCTTTATGGTGTAGGTGACATTGATCCAGGTGAGGAGGAGTTCCCTCTACCAGATGATCGTACAGATTGAAGAAGAATGTCCGTGGCAGCGTGCTGGGCAGTCGACGCGTAAATGACCCGTGGGGACCGTATGTAAGTGTTTTGGGACAAAATGGATAGAATATGTATAGGATGCTTAAATGACGACTTTTATTTTGAAATTCTAGAACTGCTTGGTTGTTTTAAATTTTCATAGGGGATTTTGTACGGTTTTCAAATATATCCACGCAGTTCGTTTTCAAGAAAATTAATCACATTTTAAATACGTTTGAGTCGTTATTTAGGGTGATTCGGTGAATGTGAAAAGGATGAGGATATGAGTGAGTTTATATTTGATGTTATTGTGTTGGTTAGGGTGTATGTTTAAGTTGTATTTGTGTAGTTGGCGCAGGAGAAAAAGAAAGAAAGAAAGAAAGAAAGAAAGAAAGAAAAGGAAGGAAAAGGAACGAAAGAGAGAGGGAGGCAGAGAGGAGGGCAATTGATCGCCTGAGGAGGGGATCAATCGCCCCTCTTGGATCGCCACTCCCTGGAACTCCAAGGAGTGTGGCGATCAATCGCCCCAAACTGTGGCGATTGATCGCCACTGGCATTTTGGCAACAGGCGATTGTTAGCCTGTTGCGATCGCCTACGGGCGATTGATCGCCCCTTTATGGGCGATCAATCGCCCCTGTATATATAGGATGAATTATCCTTTTTGCCCCTCGACCGATGCTCAATGGTTTTGTGTAGTTGGCGCAGGAGAAAAAGAAAGAAAGAAAGAAAGAAAAGGAAGGAAAAGGAACGAAAGAGAGAGAGAGGCAGAGAGGGTGGCGATTGATTGCCTGAGGAGGGGATCAATCGCCCCTCTTGGATCGCCACTCCCTGGAACTCCAGGGAGTGTGGTGATCAATCGCCACAAACTGTGGCGATTGATCGCCACTGGCATTTTGGCAACAGGCGATTGTTAGCCTGTTGCGATCGCCTACGGGCGATTGATCGCCCCTTTATGGGCGATCAATCGCCCCTGTATATATAGGATGAATTATCCTTTTTGCCCCTCGACCGATGCTCAATGGTTTTGTGTAGTTGGCGCAGGAGAAAAAGAAAGAAAGAAAGAAAAGGAAGGAAAAGGAACGAAAGAGAGAGAGAGGCAGAGAGGGTGGCGATTGATTGCCTGAGGAGGGGATCAATCGCCCCTCTTGGATCGCCACTCCCTGGAACTCCAGGGAGTGTGGTGATCAATCGCCACAAACTGTGGCGATTGATCTCCACTGGCATTTTGGCAACAGGCGATTGTTAGCCTGTTGCGATCGCCTACGGGCGATTGATCGCCCATTTATGGGCGATCAATCGCCCCTGTATATATAGGATGGATTATCCTTTTTGCCCCTCGACCGATGCTCAATGGTTTTAATTGTTTGTTTTTTTTTATGTTTTTAATTATTTTACATATTTGTTTTAATTGTTTTTAAGACACTTGTTTTAAGCTTTATTTCCGCTCGAACATTAAGTTTAAAGTTTTAAAATAAAATGAAAAATTTATACGGGAAATAGGGGTACAGTGTTAGGGTTGTCACTTATGGTATCAGAGCCCCCGGGTTTAAAAATAGGTTCTGTAGACTGCTCGACTTCACAGCCACTACGCGGACATTCTTCATCAACTGTAAGTATGTTTATAGTTTTAATTTATTTCTAGTTTCTTAGAATATTTGTTTTAACTTTTATATAGGAGTATATAATTATGGTGCGTCGAGCAAAAGACCGAGATGACCGAGACGATACAATAGACACTTTAAAGGACTTTATTGCACAACAGTCCCAACATATGGAGCGTCAAGCCCAACAGATGGAAAGGCAGTCCCAACAGCTGGGCATCTTAATTGACCGCGAGGGCATTAGAGCTCGTGAGGCGGCGACTCCTAGTAATAAGGGGATGGAGAGATTCCAGAAGCTCCAACCTCCTATATTCAACGGACAGTCTACGGATCCCTCTTCAGCTGAGGAGTGGGTTCGAACCATGGAGGACATGCTGGCCTATGCTAGCATTGAAGACGGGGAGAAGGTTGCGTTGGTGACCTACCACCTAGCCTTGGATGCTCGATTTTGGTGGGATTCCATCAAGGCTACCACGGACGTGACTATTATGAGCTGGTAGCGGTTCAGAGAAGTATTTTTGGATCCCAGCAAAATTCAGGTGGTCAGAGATTGGCCACAGCCGAAGAACGTACGTGAGGTGTGTGGATTTCTCGGATTAGCTGGTTATTATCGGAAGTTCATAGAGGGATTTTCGAAGATCGCACTTCCTCTTTCACGATTGACTTGGAAGAACGAGAGATTTATATGGTCGGCTGCCTGTGACAGTAGTTTTATGGAGTTAAAGCAGAGATTGACCACCGCTCCAGTATTGGCGCTACCTGTTGAAGGTGACAAGTTTAGTATTTATTGTGATGCGTCTGGAGTAGGACTCGGTTGTGTATTGATGCAGGAGGGGAGAGTTATTGCTTATGCTTCTCGGCAGCTGAAGCCGTACGAGCAGAATTACCCTACGCACGACCTTGAGTTAGCAGCTGTGGTCTTCGCACCGAAGATATGGAGACATTATTTATATGGGCAGCAGTGCGAGATATTTTCTGACCACAAAAGCTTGAAGTATTTATTTACGCTAGAAGGAGCTGAATATGCGACAGAGAAGGTGGCTTGAGTTCGTCAAAGATTATGATTTTGATATCAAGTACCATCCAGGAAAGGCGAACAAGGTTGCTGATGCTTTGAGTAGAGTGCCTTCACGAGTCAGCCTTCACTAGCAGCAATGTCAGTTACGCTGCGGTCTGAGATCGAGAGGTTCAATGTGGAGATAGTGGCAGAGTTGTCCAGTATGCTCACCAACATTTCTCTTAGGCCGACTATTCTGGATAGGATACGCGAAGCTCAGCAGAATGATACGGAGTGTGAGGAGCTTCGATCGAGTATGACGTTAGGTGACTCGTCGGATTTCCACTTATCAGATGATGGTGTTCTAAAGTTCAGGCATAGGTGGTACGTGCCTAACGACGAGGATCTGAAAAAGGAGATATTGGTCGAGGCACATTCTTCGACATATTCTTTGCACCCGGGAAGTACTAAGATGTACCAGGATTTAAAACAACATTTCTGGTGGCCAAATATGAAGAGAGAGGTCGCAAAGTACGTTGAAACATGTCTAGTCTGTCAACAGGTTAAGGCAGAACATCAGAGGCCGGCCGGAGTGCTACAGCCACTGCCTATTCTAGAGTGGAAATGGGAGCAGATCTCCATGGATTTTATTATGGGACTCCCGAGGACGACGAAGGGCCATGATGGCGTCTGGGTGATTGTGGACCGATTGACAAAGTCGGCTCACTTTTTAGCTGTGAAGATGAGGCCTTCTATGGATCAGCTCGCCGAGCTTTATGTGTAGGAGATTGTGAGATTGCACGGAGTACCAATTTCGATTGTTTCAGACAGAGATCCGGGATTTACTTCGAAGTTCTGGAACAGCCTGCATAAGGCTATGGGGACTCAGCTTAATTTCAGCACGGCATTTCATCCTCAGACTGATGGACAGACAGAGAGAACTAATCAGATTCTTGAGGATATGCTCAGAGCCTGTGTGCTGGAGTTTCAGGGATCGTGGAGCAGATATTTGCCACTGATCGAGTTCTCGTACAACAACAGCTTCCAGGCTACGATCGGGATGGCTCCGTACGAGGCGCTGTATGGTTGGAAGTGTAGGTCTCCGTTGTATTGGGACGAGGTTGGCGAGGCCAGCATCGTTGGTCCTGAGATTCTACAGCAAACGGCAGAGAAGATTGCCGTTATTAGACAGCGTATCAAGATAGCTCAGAGCCGACAGAAGAGCTATGCTGACATGAGACTAGAGGGAACTGGAGTTTGAAGAAGGTGATGAGGTCTACCTTAAAGTTTCTCTGTTTAAAGGCAGTCATGAGATTCGGAAGGAGGGGTAAGTTGAACCCTCGTTATGTGGGGCCCTTTCCTATTCTGAAGAGGATCGGGAAGATGGCATACAGATTAGAGCTTCCGGCTTCTATGGAGGGTATCCACGATGTATTTCATGTATCCATGCTTCATAAATGTTTGCGCGATCCGTCGCATATCATGGAGGCTACAGACATCGAGGTGCAGCCTACTTTGACTTATGTGGAGAGGCCTGTACGTATTTTGGAGTCGTCCATCAAAGTATTGCGCAACAAAGAGATTCCGCTAGTTAAAGTCCTATGGCGGAACCACGAGGTTGAAGAAGCGACTTGGGAGCGACAGGCAAGATATGATGGCTAAGTATCCCGAGTTGTTTGTATAGGCAAATTTTGAGGACAAATAAGGAGGATGGATTGTTATATCTGGTTGTACGGATTATTATTATTTTAATGTAAATGGTATTTTTGGTAAATATGTCAAATCAAGTCCATTTTTCGAAAAGAAAGCGTTATTATGATCCTACTGATTTATAAGAATTTTAAGAAAATTTTGTGAATTTTAGGAATTTAACGCTAATTTTACGAGAATTACGTTTCTCGTAATATAAAGGATACTTTAGGTAAAAATAGTAAACAAGGCCCGTTTTGCGAACGGACAGTTTTAATGGAACCCTGGTAATAAGTTGAAATTATTGGTGAAATAAGAGAATTTGGAGAAAACTAATCGTTAGCTAATTAACGAAACAAAGGACGAAACAAATAGAAAACAAAGGAAGGGCAAAATGGTAATTTACCAAACCAAAATTTTATTGAAAACACCAACTCTCTTCTTCTCCACGCCATTTCCTCTTCCTCTCTGTTTCTTTTCTCTCCTCCTCGCGGCTTCCCTTTCTCCCCACGGTGATTCCTCACGTCCGACCACCGTGCTTCTTCCGTTTATCCTCCATTCTTCGTGTTTTCTCTTCCAATCGACGCTCTAGGTAAGGTTCTATGGTTTTGGAACTTTAGATTTCGGTTTTTAGCGATTTAAGACGATTAGGGTTCGTTTAGGGTTTCGTTAAAAACGCGATTTAGGGTTCAAAATCCATAGGTTTACCGTTGTTATCGATATAATGAACGTATTGAGTGTTATTGGACGAAGTTACTTGATTTAGGGCGAACGTTAAAGTTTTAGGATTTTCGAATTTATGGAAATGCTCGTTAACAGAGGTTTTGAAGTATCGAATGTGTAATGTTAGCAAAAAATGCGTTAGTAAAGTTAGTTAGAACTCTAAGGAATTTTCTTAGTTAAGGTTTCGTTAAATTTGGACGTTTAAATAGTTTAAATTTGTTTTGACGATAATAATGTGAAATTTGCTCTAGGTGAACGCTCGTGGACGGAGCTTGGATTTCATCGGACACGAGGTAAGCTCTCGTGATCTTCTCTAGCCGATTGGCCTACACCGTACGTCGAGGTCGTCTCGAGGAGTTTTGGTGACGTGATTGTTTAAATGTCGTAGGTTGGGTAGTTTAGGTTCGATTATTTTATAGGTTGATTGTTGTGTTTTAATGGTATTTGTTGTGTTTTAATGGTATGCTCGTCAATTGTGTTATATTGTTTATATTGAACTGTTCATGCATTATGGTTTAAAAAAAAAATGTCATGAAAATGAGGTTCAGACCTGGCGTTCCGTGGTGAGCGGATTTTCCTCCCTTCAGATGGTGTTGGCTGTCTAGCCGCTGGACGTGCTCTATCCATCTGTCGAGCGTTTCCGATAACCATAGACTGACATGTATGGATATATGCATTGACATGGACGGTTTTGATAGCACTGAGCATACATGAACATGCATTAGCATTTACGTAGAGCTTACTGAGATTTTTATCTCATAGGTGTCTTTATGGTGTAGGTGACATAGATCCAGGTGAGGAGGAGTTCCCTCTACCAGATGATCGTACAGATTGAAGAAGAATGCCCGTGGCAGCGTGCTGGGCAGTCGACGCGTAAATGACCCGTGGGGACCGTATGTAAGTGTTTTGAGACAAAATGGATAGAATATGTATAGGATGCTTAAATGACGACTTTTATTTTGAAATTCTGGAACTGCTTGGTTGTTTTAAATTTTCATAGGGGATTTTGTACGGTTTTCAAACATATCCATGCAGTTCGTTTTCAGGAAAATTAATCGCATTTTAAATACGTTTGAGTCGTTATTTAGGGTGATTCGGTGAATGTGAAAAGGATGAGGATATGAGTGAGTTTATATTTGATGTTATTGTGTTGGTTAGGGTGTATGTCTAAGTTGTATTTGTGTAGTTGGCGCAGGAGAAAAAGAAAGAAAGAAAGAAAGAAAAGGAAGGAAAAGGAACGAAAGAGAGAGGGAGGCAGAGAGGGTGGCGATTGATCGCCTGAGGAGGGGATCAATCGCCCCTCTTGGATCGCCACTCCCTGGAACTCCAGGGAGTGTGGCGATCAATCGCCACAAACTGTGGCGATTGATTCGCCACTGGCGTTTTGCCAACAGGCGATTGTTAGCCTGTTGCGATCGCCTACGGGCGATTGATCGCCCCTTTATGGGCGATCAATCGCCCCTATATATATAGGATGAATTATCCTTTTTGCCCCTCGACCGATGCTCAATGGTTTTAATTGTTTTTTTTTTATGTTTTTAATTGTTTTACATATTTGTTTTAATTGTTTTTAAGACATTGCTTTAAGTTTTATTTCCGCTCGAACGTTAATTTTAAAGTTTTAAAACAAAATGAAAAATTTATATGGGAAATAGGGGTACAGTGTTAGGGTCGTCACTCCAAATCTCACAACTCCTTTGAATGGTGATACCTTTAGAAAAACTTCATCACCTACTTCAAACTCTAATTCTCTGCGTCTTCTGTCGGCATAGCTTTTCTGACTGCTTTGAGCTGTTAAGATCCTCTGGCGGATGAGGGAAACTTTCTCAACAGTTTGTTGCACAATGTCAGGACCAAGCAACTGTGCTTCACCTACTTCATCCCAGTACAAAGGTGATCGGCATTTTCGTCCATACAATGCTTCATAAGGTGCCATCCCTATTGTTGTTTGAAAGCTGTTATTATAAGAAAACTCCACCAATGATAAATATTTATTCCAAGATCCTTGAAAATCTAATATGCATGCTCGAAGTATATCTTCTAAGGTCTGAATAGTTCTCTCGGATTGTCCGTCTGTTTGAGGGTGAAAAGCTGTGCTAAAACTAAGCTGTGTTCCCATAGCCTTGTGCAAACTCTTCCAAAACTTAGATGTGAATCGAGAATCTCGGTCTGAAACTATGGTATATGGAACTCCATGTAACCTAACAATCTCTTGCACATACAGTTCAGCAAGCTGATCCATCGAGTATGTCATCCTCATAGGCAGAAAGTGGGCAGATTTGGTTAATCGATCTACTATTACCCAGATTGCATCATATCCCTTTGTTGTTCTAGGCAATCCCACCACGAAGTCCATTGTTATTTGTTCCCATTTCCATTTGAGAACTGGTAAGGGTTGTAATGTCCTGCAGGCCTCTGATGTTCAGCTTTAATCTGCTAACAACACAAACATGATCCTACATACTCTGCCACACACCTTTTCATACTTGGCCACCAATAATGCTTTGAGGTCCTTGTACATCTTCGTACTTCCAGGGTGGACGGAAATCTAGAAAAATGTGCTTCCGAAAGGATCTCCTCTCGAAGTTCTTTAATGGCAGGAACAACCCATCTATTTCTAAACTTAAGGATCCCATCATTGGAATAATTGAAATTTGAATTAATCGTAGATTCTACGCTTAATCTGTACTTGTTACACTCATCATCATTCGTCTGGGCTTCCTTTATTCTTTCTAGAATGGTAGGTCTCAAGGATATGGCAGTAAGCATGGCTGACACACTGTGCACTGCTTCTAGATTAAACCTTTAGAATTCTGACTCTAAGGCTAATGGCATATCGAAAATTATAGTTGGGGTTGATGCTTTCACTCTGCTCAAGGCATCGGCCACTACATTAGCTTTGCCGGGATGGTATTTGATCTCAAAATCGTAATCCTTGACAAACTCCAACTACTGACGTTGCCTCATATTTAATTCTTTCTGTGTGAAGATATATTTCAGAGTTTTATGGTCCGAGAATATTTCACAAGTTTTTCCATACAGGTAATGCCTCCAAATCTTAAGTGCAAATACCACTGCAGCTAATTCCAAGTCATGTGTAGGGTAATTCTTCTCATGTATTTTTAACTGTCTAGAAGCGTAGGCTATTACTTTTCCCACTTGCATCAAGACACAGCCAAGTCCAATCTTGGATGCATCACAATAAATGCTAAATTTACCATTCTCGACAGGAAGGATTAATATTGGGGCATTGGTCAGTTTCTGTTTCAAAGTCTGAAAACTGGATTCGCATTCCTCAGTCCATGCATACTTAATGTTTTTCCTGGTTAACCGGGTGAGGGGTGTTGCAATCTTTGAAAATCCTTCGATAAATTTTTTGTAATATCCTGCTAATCCAAGGAAACTCTGAATATTTGCAGCACTCTTCGGTTGGGGCCCCTCCTTAACTGCTTGAACCTTGGCTGGATCGACAGATATTCCATCTCTAGAGATCACGTGGCCAAGAAAGTGAACTCTGTCCAACCAAAACTCACATTTGGAAAACTTAGCATAAAGTTGGTGCAGCCTTAGTAATCCTAACACCAAGCTCAAGTTCCTTGCATGCTCATCCTTAGTACTAGAATATATTAGAATGTCATCTATAAACACAATGACAAACTTGTCCAAAGACTCATGAAACACTCTATTCATAAGATCCATGAAGGCTGCCAGTGCATTAGTCAATCCAAAGGACATAACCAAAAACTCATAATGTCCATACCTTGTGCGAAAGGCAGTCTTTGGGATATCTTCAGATTTAACCTTCAACTGGAAATAACCGGACCTAAGGTCAATCTTAGAGAAAACTCTTGCACCATTAAGTTGGTCGAATAAATCGTCAATCTTTGGCAATGGATACTTGTTCTTGACAGTTAGCTTATTTAGTTCCCGATAATCAATGCACATCTGCATCGATCCATCCTTCTTTTTGACAAAAAGGACAGGTGCACCCCACGGTGAAAAGCTAGGGCGTATGGACCCTTTCTCTAACAGATCCTCCAACTGCTTCTTTAATTCTTTAAGTTCTGTTGGTGTTAGTCTATATGGATTTTTAGACACAAGCTCGGCGCCGGGGTAAACATCTACAACAATTTCAATTTCCCTATCTGGTGGTAAGCCAGGAAGGTCATCCAAAAATACTTCTGGAAAGTCTTGGACGACTAAGATATTTTGAGGATTTGCTTTTCCTACAAGTTGTGTGTCTAAAGTGCTAGCTAAGAAGCACAAATACTCTCCATATGGGGAAGGTCTGGTGTTAATAGAAGTCATTACAAACATTTCCTTATTCTTTTTCAAAGCTTGAAAGGTATGTTTCAAACTACCAGGGGGGTGGAAGCTAACTATTCCAGTCCTACAATCAATTGTGGCATGGTGCTTAAACAACCAGTCCATCCCTAGAATTATATCAAATCCCATTATATCCATAATAATGAGATCAGCAGGTAAATTCTTGTTTCCCACTATCACCACACTATTAAGCATCACTCGGGTAGAGTGCACGCATTCACCATAGGGTAACGTGACATTAAACATATGTTCAGATGGCGTAGGTTGTACATCTAGCTTAACAGCAAATGCAGATACTATAAATAAATGTGTTGTACCAGAATCTATTAAAGTAAATGTAGCACCCGGTTTCGCTTAACCAGTTTACTTTATTAAATTATAGTGAATATTTTAAGGATGGGATTGGGAAGTTTAGTGATTAGGTCAATAAATGAGTGAGTAAGGGCATGGTGGTAATTTGAGATTTTATGTTGGATAATGTATTTAATGGAGGGTTCAATGAGGTTTAGCCGCCATTGTTTTCTCATTTTTTTTCCTTTCTCGGTATTCAGCTCATACTCAAGCAGAGCTCCAGGCGATTTTCCCCTCCAACCTTCATTTCTCGGACTAGGTAATTCTTTCCTTTTTGTTTTCTTAAGATCTGAGTGGCTAGATAGCATATGAGTGCAATGTATGTACCTTGTTAATGTTGTGAGTGAGTTGAGTTCGGGTTTAGTGTTGAGCCGAGAATGTACGATGACCAGAGCTTCCAAACTAGCTCCTTAGGTTTCTGAATGATATAGGATCAGGCTAGTGATGATCTAATCGGTATTCCGTTTATGACATTAGGTGAGCAGGACTTTCAGTGTAGTTGAAACCGAGCGAATTTCCAGGAGACCAGGTAAGTAAAGTTTGCTTGTGCCTTCGGGCCTACATCACAAAACATTAGGGTTTGTTTGTTGGAATGTGTTGGTATGTCATGCATCATGTTTTAAAAAGTATACGAAAATGAATTTGAGTGCATGTTTGCATGGTAAGGATTGAACATATAGAAACAGCTATGTGAATCAGTTTTACTGTTAAGGGAAATAATCCGTCCCTTAATGAGACAGTGGATATTTATACTTTGGGAGAGTTGATCCAACTTCCAATTTCATAGGGGGATCTGAACATGTGAATCAGATTTACTGTTAAGAGAATTTATCCGCCCCTTAATGAGTTAGTGGATGTTTATACTTTGGGAGAGTTGATCCAACTCCCAATTTCACAGAGGGATCTGAACAGAAACGATGAATGAATAACTAAGATGAGAAAGTAGAAATTGCATGTTTAGGACTTCATATTTTAGCATTTCATTTCATTACTGCTTTACTTAGCTTCATTTCATACTGCTTTACTTACTTAGCATTAGGCTAATAGATGAGTTTTGTGATGTAGGTGTTGAGGAAACTGCAGGTGATTTCCTTGAGTGCATTGATGAATAGATGTGGTTGGAGGAGTACATCCATGTTTCGGCCTGGTAAACTGATGAGGCGGTTTAACTGGTGTCAGTGGTTTTGAAGGTTTAGTGGACAATGAGTTCAATTCGAGTATGTTAAACTCTCTGATGATGGAAGTTGCTTGATGTTTTCAAAAGTACCTTGAGTTCTCATGACATTAGTAGTTTTCAATGGTTTGAACACATTTTGAAACTTACTGATAGTGCCACCTTGCTGATTTAGTATTGTTTTTACTGGATTCGAGTAATATAAGGATTTGAATTGTTTTCTTTTGAATGGTTTCAGTAAAGTGAATAAACCCTTCTCTGTGGTTAGAGTTGTATTGTATGGCAAGAAGTTTTTGGTGTGTCGTTTTGTTCACTATCGTTAGATGAATTCTATCGGTAGATATCGAGTTACAGTTATGTTGTCTATCGGATGATGTCTCAGTAAACTCATCGGCGGATGCGTGCTGACGCCATCAGATGATGTAGGTTTGATTCTATCGGAAGATGTCTTCAGAAAAGCCATCGGATGATGTAGGTTTAATTTTATCGGAAGATGTCTTCAGAAAAGCCATCGGATGATGTAGGTTTAATTCTATCGGAAGAAGGGAATGAGAGATTTTTGTCATTTTTGCCGTCGGTAGATACGAGTCGCAAAACTTGTCGTTTTGCTATCGGTTGATGTTGGATAATTGATTTATCCGGCTGACGTCATCGGTAGATGCAGTCCACCGAGAGATGTCTTTTGTTTCCAACTCTTCTGGTCCACGTCGTCGGTAGAAGCCTTTTATTTGTTGTTTCTGCTTCTTCCGTTGACTTTATCCATCGGCAGATGCATTTGACTTATGCGACTTTTTTAAGTATTTCACGATTTAAACCTCTATTCCTTTTTAGCCGATTATTTCTTACATTTGAAACAATGTTCATAGTTTTGTTTAACTCTATTGTTGTCCAAATGATTTCCGCTGCAAGTTTTAAATGTTTTGAAGTTTTAGAAAAAAAAAATGTGTCAAACCCAGACTTTCGAGTGAAATTTTAAATTTAGTTCAAAGTTTCTTAGTTAGGTTTGAGCTTTGTGTAACGAGTCGGGTTCAGATAACTCGGGGCGTTACAGTATGGTATCAGAGACATTCAGTTAAACCGTTCAAAAGATTACTCAACAGTGCCAATCGTTGCATGGAAGTACTCCAACAACTGTAAGTGTTTATCTTAACCTTAGTTATTAGAAGTTTAAGGGTGTACTTAACCTTGTACAGGAATATAGCAAATGTCTAGACGACCAGGAAGACCAAGATTATCAAGAGAGATACCAAGTCCGAGGCGGGTGGAGGACTCTAGTGTAATTAGGCAGCTGACAGAATTGATGCATCAGCAGACTGATATAGTGCGTCAACAGTCTGATCAATTAGGAGTGCTAGTTGAGCCGGGAGACACAAGGAAGTGCCAACTCGGGTTCTAGCCGTGAACATTCTGGAGATAGATTCCGGAGACTGAGACCACCCACGTTTGATGGACAGTCATCTGATCCAGTTATTGCTGAAGGATGGCTTAGAAAGATCGAGAGTATGTTTAGGTGTGCCAATGTTGGAGAAGAAGACAAAGTCACATTGGCCACGTTCTATTTGGCTGGTGAAGCTCAACTCTGGTGGGAAACAATAGAGACCACCACAGATGTTTTGGCGATGCCTTGGTCACAATTCAAGAACATTTTCTATGGGAAGTATTTTAATAGCACGATCCAAACCGCGAAGAAGTTGGAGTTTCTGAATTTGAAACAAACAGGGTCGGTGGCAGAGTACAGTAGGCAATTTGATTCCTTGTCCAGGTTTGCTGGACATTTTGCTCACAAGGATGAGGATAAAGTGTTTAAATTTTTGCATGGACTGAAGCCAGAAATCTACCGAGGGGTTAAATTCTGTGGTATTAAAGGTTTGACGTTCAGCGAAGTTGTGTCCACTGCTCAGGAAGTGGAAGAAGCTGAAAGGAAGTGTGCTAGACCAAAAGAGGTCCCACAAAGGTTTAACTAGCCACACCAACAAAGAGGAACAAAAAGGCCAAGTGAAGGCCAAAATATCCAAGGAACAGGAGGTAAGGTACAGAATGTCAGGAAATTTCCCCAGTGTCCTAAGAGTTTGAAGAACCACCTGGGGGAATGTAGACTGGGCTTTGGGAAGTGTTTCAACTGTGAGGAGGTTGGACACACGTACAAAGAGTGCTCGAAGCCTAGAGTCACCAGATGCTACAATTGTAACAAGGTCGGTCACATTAGTAGAGACTGTCCAGTTCCTAGGAGTGGCCCTGCTATGATTAAACCGAGGATATTCTCCATGATGAAGTCGGGTGAAGAACAGCCTGCTGTGGTGTCAGGTACTATATTGATCAACTATGTGCCTGCTTTTACTTTGATAGATTCCGGTGCAACGCATTCATTTATAGCCTCTACATTTGCTGATAAGTTAGATGTACAGTTTAATCCTTCCATGCATATGTTTAACATTACATTACCCTCTAGAGAACGCATGCACTCTAACCAAGTGATGCTTGACAGTGATGTGTTAGTAGGGAACGTAAGTTTGCCTGCTGATCTTATTGTTATGGATATTATAGGATTTGATGTAATCCTAGGAATGGACTGGCTATTTAAACACCATGCCACAATTGATTGTAGAACTGGAATAGTTAGCTTTCAACCCCCTGGTAATTTGAAACATACCTTTCAAGCTTCAAAGAAGAGTAAGGAAATGTCTGTGATGACTTATATTAACACTAGATTTTCCCTGTATGGAGAGTATTTGTGCTTCTTAGCTAGCGTTTTAGACACACAGCTCGTAGGAAAAATAAATCCTCAAAATGTTTTAATTGTCCAAGACTTCCCCGAAGTATTTTTAGATGACCTTCCTAGTTTACCGCCAGATAAGGAAATTGAATTTGCTGTAGATGTTTACCCCGGAGCCGAGCCTGTGTCTAAAAATCCATATAGATTAGCTCCAATTGAACTTAAGGAATTATAGAAGCAGTTGGAGGATTTGTTGGAGAAAGAGTTCATACGCCCCAGCTTTTCACCGTGGGGTGCGCCTTTCCTTTTTGTCAAAAAGAAAGATGGATCGATACATATGTGCATTGATTATAGGGAATTGAATAAGTTAACTGTCAAGAATAAGTATCCATTGCCGAGAATTGACGATTTATTTGACCAACGTAATGGCGCAAGAGTTTTCTCTAAGATTGACCTTAGGTCTGGTTATTATCAGTTGAAGGTTAAATCTGAAGATATCCCAAAGACTGCCTTTCGCACAAGGTATGGACATTATGAGTTTTTGGTTATGTCTTTTGGATTGACAAATGCACCAGCAGCCTTTATGGATCTCATGAATAGGGGGTTTCGCGAGTACTTAGATAAATTTGTCATAGTATTCATTGATGATATTCTGATCTATTCCCGTACTAAAGATGAGCATGCAAATCACTTGAGTTTAGTGTTAGGAGTACTTAGACAACATAAACTTTATGCTAAGTTTTCCAAGTGTGAGTTTTGGTTGGACAGAGTTCACTTTCTTGGTCACGTGATCTCTGGAGATGGAATATCTGTCGATCCAGCCAAGGTTCAGGCAGTTAAGGAGTGGCCCCAACCAAAGAATACTACTGATATTAGGAGCTTCCTTGGATTAGCAGGATATTATAGAAAATTTATTGAAGGATTTTCAAAGATTACTACACCCCTTACCAGGTTAACAAGGAAAAATGTGAAGTATATCTGGACTGAAGAATGTGAACATAGCTTTCTGACCTTGAAACAGAAACTGACCAACGCTCCAATCTTGACCCTTCCTGTTGAAAATGGTAAGTTTAGCATTTACTGTGATACTTCCAAGATTGGTCTTGGTTGTGTTTTAATGCAGGATGGAAAAGTAATAGCTTATGCCTCTAGACAGTTGAAAACGCATGAGAAAAATTACCCTACACATGACTTAGAATTAGCTGCAGTAGTATTTGCACTTAAGATTTGGAGGCATTACTTGTATGGACAATCTTGCGAGATATTTTCAGATCATAAGAGTCTGAAATATATTTTCACACAGAAGGAACTAAACATGAGGCAACGTCAATGGTTGGAATTTGTAAAGGACAATGATTTCGAGATTAAATATCATCCCGGTAAAGCGAATGTAGTGGCTGATGCTTTGAGTAGAATAACTCCTTCAGTCTCTACATTGATTCTTGACATACCGATAGCTTTAGAGACAGAATTCCAAAGATTGAACCTGGAAGCTGTGTCTAGTGTGTTAGCCATGCTTTCGGCCATATCTTTAAGGCCAACTATTTTGGAGAAATAAAGGAAGTTCAAATGAATGACACTAAATGCAATGAGTATAAGTTGTGCATGGATTCTACTGACAAGTCGGATTTCAACTGCTCAGTTGATGGAATTCTCAAGTTTCGAAATAGATGGTTTGTTACGGCTGATACCAAACTTAGAAAGGGAATCTTATATGAGGCACATTCTTCTAGACTCTCTGTTCATCCCTGGGAGTATGAAAATGTACAGAGATCTCAAGCAACATTATTGGTGGCCAGGTATGAAAAGAAGTGTGGCAGAGTATGTGGAGTCCTGTCTGATCTGCCAGCAAGTCAAAGCTGAATATCAGAGGCCTGCTGGAACCTTGCAACCTTTGCCAGTTCCTGAATGGAAATGGGAACAAATAGCTATGGATTTTGTTATAGGATTACCTAGAACAGCAAAGGGTCACGATGCAATTTGGGTAATAGTCGATCGTTTAACCAAATCTGCTCACTTTCTGCCAATGAAGATAACATACTCGATGGATCAACTGGCTGAGTTGTATGTGCATGAAGTTGTTAGACTGCATGGAGTTCCAAGCACCATAGTTTCAGACCGAGACTCTAGATTTACATCTAAGTTCTGGAAAAATTTGCACAAGGCTATGGGAACCTAGCTTAGTTTTAGCACAGCTTTCCATCCTCAAACAGATGGACAATCCGAAAGGACTATTCAAACATTAGAGGATATGTTCCGTGCATGTGTCTTAGATTTTCAAGGTTCGTGGAGCAAATACTTGTCCTTGGTTGAATTTTCTTATAACAACAGTTTTCAGGCAATAATAGGTATGGCACCATACGAGGCATTGTATGGACAAAAGTGCAGATCCCCATTGTATTGGGATGAGGTTGGAGAAGCACAATTGATTGGTCCTGACATTGTACAGCAAACAGTGGAGAAAATTGCTCTTATCCGACAAAGAATCTTGACAGCTCAAAGCCGGCAGAAAAGCTATGCAAACAAGAGACGAAGAGAACTGGAATTTGATGTTGGTAATGAAGTTTTCCTTAAGGTGTCACCTTTCAAGGGAGTTGTGAGATTTGGAAAGAGAGGGAAGTTGAACCCCAGATATATTGGACCCTTCTCAATCTTGAAGAGGATTGGGAAGTCAGCTTATCAACTACAGTTACCAGCCTCTTTGGAAGGAATCCATGACGTGTTTCATATCTCCATGCTTAAGAAATGTGTACGAGACCCTTCCCAGATTGTAGAACAGCAGAGTATTGAAGTTCATTCTACTCTTACATATGAAGAGAAATCGGTAAGGATCTTAGACTGTGCAGTGAAGATATTACGCAACAAGGAGGTTCCACTAGTGAAAGTCTTATGGCACAACCAGAACGTAGAAGACACCACTTGGGAACACCAGCAAGACATGATGGACCAACATCCAGAGCTATTCAGGTATTGAATTTTGAGGACAAAATTCTTTTAAGGAGGGTAGATTGTAGCACCCGGTTTCGCTTAACCAGTTTACTTTATTAAATTATAGTAAATATTTTAAGGATGGGATTGGGAAGTTTAGTGATTAGGTCAATAAATGAGTGAGTAAGGGCATGGTGGTAATTTGAGACTTTATGTTGGATAACGTATTTAATGGAGGATTCAATGAGGTTCATCTCATACTCAGCAGAGCTCCAGGCGATTTTCCCCTCCGACTTTCATTTCTCGGACTAGGTAATTCTTTTCTTTTTGTTTACTTAAGATCTGAGTGGCTAGATAGCATATGAGTGCAATGTATGTACCTTGTTAATGCTGTGAGTGAGTTGATTTCGGGTTTAGTGTTGAGCCGAGAATGTACGATGACCAGAGCTTCCAAACTAGCTCCTTAGGTTTCTAAATGATATAGGATAAGGCTAGTGATGATCTAATCGGTATTCCGCTTATGACATTAGGTGAGCAGGACTTCCAGTGTAGTTGAAACCGAGCGATTTCCAGGAGACCAGGTAAGTAAAGTTTGCTTGTGCCTTCGGGCCTACATCACAAAACATTAGGGTTTGTTTGTTGGAATGTGTTGGTATGTCATGCATCATGTTTTAAAAAGTAAACGAAAATGAATTTGAGTGCATGTTTGCATGGTAAGGATTGAACATATGGAAACAGCTATGTGAATCAGTTTTACTGTTAAGGGAAATAATCCGCCCCTTAATGAGACAGTGGATATTTATACTTTGGGAGAGTTGATCCAACTTCCAATTTCATAGGGGGATCTGAACATGTGAATCAGATTTACTGTTAAGGGAATTTATCCGCCCCTTAATGAGTCAGTGGATGTTTATACTTTAGGAGAGTTGATCCAACTCCCAATTTCACAGGGGGATCTGAACAGAAACGATGAATGAATAACTAAGATGAGAAAGTAGAAATTGCATGTTTAGGAATTCATATTTTAGCATTTCATTTCATTACTTCTTTACTTACTTAGCATTAGGCTAATAGATGAGTTTTGTGATGTAGGTGTTGAGGAAACTGCAGGTGATTTCCTTGAGTGCATTGATGAATAGATGTGGTTGGAGGAGTACATCCATGTTTCGGCCTGGTAAACTGATGAGGCGGTTTAACTGGTGTCAGTGGTTTTGAAGGTTTAGTGGACAATGAGTTCAATTCGAGTATGTTAAACTCTCTATGATGGAAGTTGCTTGATGTTTTCAAAAGTACCTTGAGTTCTCATGACATTAGTAGTTTTCAATGGTTTGAACACATTTTGAAACTTACTGATAGTGCCACCTTGCTGATTTAGTATTGTTTTTACTGGATTCGAGTAATATAAGGATTTGAATTGTTTTCTTTTGAATGGTTTCAGTAAAGTGAATAAACCCTTCTTTGTGGTTAGAGTTGTATTGTATGGCAAGGAGTTTTTGGTGTGTCGTTTTGTTCACTATCGTTAGATGAATTCTATCGGTAGATATCGAGTTACAGTTATGTTGTCTATCGGATGATGTCTCAGTAAACTCATCGGCGGATGCGTGTTGACGCCATCAGATGATGTAGGTTTAATTCTATCAGAAGATGTCTTCAGAAAAGCCATCGGATGATGTAGGTTTAATTTTATCGGAAGATGTCTTCAGAAAAGCCATCGGATGATGTAGGTTTAATTCTATCGGAAGAAGGGAATGAGAGATTTTTGTCATTTTTGCCGTCGGTAGATACAAGTCGCAAAACTTGTCGTTTTGCGATCGGTTGATGTTGGATAATTGATTTATCCGGCTGACGTCATCAGTAGATGCAGTCCACCAAGAGATGTCTTTTGTTTCCAACTCTTCTGGTCCACGTCGTCGGTAGAAGCCTTTTATTTGTTGTTTCTGCTTCTTCCGTTGACTTTATCCATCGGCAGATGCATTTGACTTATGCGACTTTTTTAAGTATTTCACGATTTAAACCTCTATTCCTTTTTAGCCGATTATTTCTTACATTTGCAAACAATGTTCATAGTTTTGTTTAACTCTATTGTTGTCCAAATGATTTCCGCTGCAAGTTTTAAATGTTTTGAAGTTTTAGAAAAAAAAAATGTGTCAAACCCAGACTTTCGAGTGAAATTTTAAATTTAGTTCAAAGTTTCTTAGTTAGGTTCGAGCTTTGTGTAACGAGTCGGGTTCAGATAACTCGGGGCGTTACAGTAAAATAAGGTATAGAGTTGATCAATGTAGTACCTGATACAACAGCGGGCTGTTCCTCACCCGACTTCATCATGATGAATATCCTCGGTTTAATCATAGAAAGGCTGCTCTTAGAAGCTGGGCAATCTCTGCTAATATGGCCGACCTTGTTACAATTATAGCATCTGGTGACCCTAGGCTTCGGGCATTCTTTGATCGTGTGTCCAACCTCCTCACAGTTGAAACACTTCCCAAAGCCCAATCTGCACTCGCCCGGGTTGTTCTTCAAACACTTACGACACTGGGGAAATTTCCTAACATTCTGTATTTTCCCTCCTGTTCCTTGGCTATTATGGCCTTCACTAGGCCTCTTTATTCCTCTTTGTTGGTGTGGCAGGACAAACTTTTGTGGGACCTCCTTTGGTCCAGCACACTTCCTTTCAACTTCTTCCACTTCCAGAGCAGTGGACACAACTTCGCTGAATGACAAGCCTTTAATACCACAAAATTTAACTCCTCGGTAAATTTCCGGCTTTAGTCCTATGCACAAATTTGAACACCTTATCCTCAGTCCCTGTGAGCAAAATGTCCAGCAAACCTGGACAGGGACTCGAATTGCCTACTGTACTCGGCCACAGACCCTGTCTGCTTCAAGTTCAGAAATTCCAACTTTTTTACAGTTTGAACAGTGCTGTTAAAATACTTCTCATAGAAAATGTCCTTGAATTGTGACCAAGGCATCGCCAAGACATCAGTGGTGGTCTCTATTGTTTCCCACCAGAGTTGAGCATCACCAGCCAAATGAAACGTTGCCAACGTGACCTTGTCTCCTTCTCCAATGTTGGCACACCTAAACATACTCTCAATCTTTCTAAGCCACCCTTCAGCAATAACCGGATCAGAGGACTGTCCATCAAACGTGGGTGGTCGTAGCCTCCTGAATCTATCTCCAGAATGTTCATTGCTAGAACTCGAGTTGGCACTTCCTTGTACCTCTCGGTTAAACAGCACTCCTAACTGATCGGACTGCTGACGTACTAGGTCTGTTTGCTGACGCACTAAATCTGTCAGCTGCCTAATCACGCTAGGATCTTCTTCGCGTCATGGGTTCGGTATCTCTCTTGGTACTCTTGGTCTTCCTGGTCGTCTAGACATCTTACTAGATTTCCTGCATAGGGTTAACTACTCTCATAAACATCTAATAACTAAGGCTAACATAAACACTTATAGTTGTTAGAGTACTCCCATGCGACGATCGGAACTGATGAGTAATCTTTGAACGGTTTAACTGAATGTCTCTGATACCATACTGTAGCGCCCCGAGTTAATTGAACCTGGTTCGCTACACAAGATACTAAACCGAACTATGACTTTTTGAGAAAATTTTAAAATTTCATTCAATGATTAAGATTTGACACTTAAAACGTTAAAACTTGCGGCGAAAAAATCATCGTATATAAAAAAAACAATATTTATTAAATAGCTAAAATAATCAAGACAGTTGGTTGAAAGAGGAAAGAAAACAGAACACATCGACTGATCACTAAACGACAAAAGTCTTTTACTCGTAAACAAAACAGAACACATCGACCGATCACTAAACGACAAACACTTCTACCGCACAGACAACGTGATATCCATGCGATTGAAATAATTCGACAGACGACGTCTACCGCTCACAAACGACAAACATTCTCAGCCTACATCTTCCGATTACAAAAAAAAATGACAGGGCTACTAAAGACTTATGCCGAAGACATCTACCGATGGCTTCTACTGGAGACATCTTCCGATGGCTTCTTCTGAAGACATCTTCCGATTACAAAACGACAAATTTCCTCCTACATCTTCTAATAGATATAATATTTGACATCACCCGGTCACAAAACGAAAAATTCTAATACTCACATCCACCGATAGACTACATTCACCGATAGACAAAACTCTCGACTTCTACTGATAGACATCATCTACCGATAGATCAAAAATATTCAACATCTGCTGATAGACATCATCTACCGATAGATCAAAACACTCAACAAAACGGCATAGCAACAATTTCACTCTAAACAAAGAAACTCCGACTACCAAAAGAACTTGAGCATTTTACTAAAATCCGTTCAAAACTACTTAAATCCGTGTATTACTCCAAAATTTGGTAGAAACCACTATTAAAATTAACCGAGTATCAATATCAAAAAAGTCTCAAATTGTATCCAAAACATCAAAACTACTACTGTCACTAAAACTCTCAACATACTTAAATTGAATCATGGTTCACTAAACCTTCTCATCTACTGACACCAGTTAAACTGCCCCATCAGTTCACCAAGTCGAGGCATGAATGAGCTCCCCCAACCAGCCTATTCCTCAACATGCTCAAAAAACACACCTGCAGTCACTTCTTCACCTAGATCACAAAACTCATCTATTAGCCTAATGCTAAGTAAGTAAAGCAATAATGAAATGGAATGCTGAAACAAAATTCCTAAACATGCAGTTTCTACTTTCTCATCTCAGTTGCATATGTATTCGTTTCTGATGTGATCCCTTTGTGAAATTGAGAGTTGGATCACTTCTCCCAAAGTCATACATCCTCTCTATCGATTAAGGGGCGGATTAGTTCCCTTAACAAACTGTTCAGATCCCCCTGTGAAATTGGGAGTTGGATCACTTCTCCCAAAGTATAAATCCCTTCATAAGTTAAGGGGCGGATTAGTTCCCTTAATAGCTTATCTGTTTCAGTCTGTTCATTCCTCACCATGCCATTTCATGTAAATTCATTTTCGCATGCTTTCAAAAAAATATGATGCATGACATACAAACACATTCAAGCACACATAAATCCTACTGTTTTGTGATGTAGGCCCGAAGGCACAAGCATACTTCACTTACCTGGTCTCCTGGAAATCGCTCGGTTGTAAGCTACTTTAGAAGCTCGCTCACCTAAAGTCATAACAGTACATTAATCAAACCTTCACTAAACTTCACCAAGAATCAATCAGAAGTTTGAGGAAACCAGTTTGAAACCCTGCTACCCGTGCATTCCCATTTATCACCAAAACTCGAACCTACTCTCAATCACAGCATCCTCGAAATTTCTCACATTGTACTCCCTCAGTTACCTAATTGCTAAAATATAAGAAAACGAGGAAAAAATTACCTAGGTTAAAAGAGAATCGAGCAAGAGAATCGCCAAAAGGGTTCTGCTGAAGAGCTTAAGGCCGAAAGAGGAATGATAAACAGAATAGTGGCGGCTACAGTGCATTAAACCCAAACCTCTCTCCTTAAATATGTTATCCACTCTTAAATTTCCAATTACCCTTATGCCCTTGCATATTCATTCATTAACCCTACTTTAATTATTGTCATTTAAAGTGTGCCATTATTTTAAAAGAATTGAGAACTGGTTCGATAGAACAGGGTGTTATAAAGTAGTCGAGCTATAAGGTGCAGAAGTTGTAGGAATTTTCATTACTAGATAGGTTATTAGGGGTACCTGGTAGATGATTTGGGCCGTAGCGTAGTTGAGATTCAGCGTGGCAACCCAAAAGTTAGAAGGATATTTTGGGGCAATTAAGTTGAGAAATAATAAGGCCACAAATTTTGAGGACAAAATTTTTGTAAGGAGGGTGGATTGTAACACCCGGAAAATTCTTATACGTGCATAGCCTAGTTAAGGTATGTCAAGGGAGTTAACATTATACTAGGGCTATTCTTATTATATGTGTTAGAAAGGGAAGAGAGTTGACAAGTCAAAAGATAAAGCAAGTTTGAAAAGTCAAAGTATGTATGAACCAATGGGAGGAAAAAGGTAAAAAGTAAATTGTTGAAAAGGGAATTAAAAAAGGGCATTTCTTTTGGGTGTCCACGTTGGAAAGAAAGAAGGGAAGGAGTGTGGGTTAATGTGGCTGAAATTTAAAAATTTAGTGGAAGAAAAAAAAAAGTGGAAAAAAAAAGTTAGGTTAAAAAGATAGAAGTGTAAACTTGTTCCATCGTCTTCATTCCTTCCGTTCTCTCCACTGAACCAGCCCGCCACTGAAGCTTCTTCCTCCTTCCTTTCCAGAGCTCACCAGGATATTAAGGTAAAAAGGGAATAGGTTTGGTGTGTTGATATGTTTAGGTGTTGATATTTGTGTTGTAAGGGTATGTTGAGTGAGTTTAAGTGGGAGGTGGAAAACCCGAGGTGAGAGAGTTCCGAAAAATTACTTTCCTTGGATGGGTTCTTCCTTCTTGGATTTTTTTTTTTTTTGTTTTTTTTTTTTTGTTTTTTTTTTTTTATTTTTTTTTTTTTTATTTTTTTTTTTTTTTTTTATTTTTTTTTTTTTTTATTTTTTTTTTTTTGTTTTTTTTTTTTTTTTATTTTTTTTTTTTTTTTTTTTTTGTTTTTTTTTTTTTATTTTTTTTTTTTTGTTTTTTTTTTTTTTGTTTTTTTTTTTTTGTTTTTTTTTTTTTGTTTTTTTTTTTTTGTTTTTTTTTTTTTTATTTTTTTTTTTTTGTTTTTTTTTTTTTGTTTTTTTTTTTTTGTTTTTTTTTTTTTATTTTTTTTTTTTTTTTATTTTTTTTTTTTTATTTTTTTTTTTTTATTTTTTTTTTTTTTATTTTTTTTTTTTTTGTTTTTTTTTTTTTATTTTTTTTTTTTTGTTTTTTTTTTTTTATTTTTTTTTTTTTGTTTTTTTTTTTTTGTTTTTTTTTTTTTGTTTTTTTTTTTTTATTTTTTTTTTTTTATTTTTTTTTTTTTTGTTTTTTTTTTTTTATTTTTTTTTTTTTATTTTTTTTTTTTTGTTTTTTTTTTTTTATTTTTTTTTTTTTATTTTTTTTTTTTTATTTTTTTTTTTTTGTTTTTTTTTTTTTATTTTTTTTTTTTTTTATTTTTTTTTTTTTGTTTTTTTTTTTTTTTATTTTTTTTTTTTTATTTTTTTTTTTTTATTTTTTTTTTTTTGTTTTTTTTTTTTTGTTTTTTTTTTTTTTATTTTTTTTTTTTTTTTATTTTTTTTTTTTTTTTTTTTTTTTTATTTTTTTTTTTTTATTTTTTTTTTTTTATTTTTTTTTTTTTATTTTTTTTTTTTTTATTTTTTTTTTTTTTGTTTTTTTTTTTTTTTTTATTTTTTTTTTTTTTTATTTTTTTTTTTTTGTTTTTTTTTTTTTGTTTTTTTTTTTTTGTTTTTTTTTTTTTTATTTTTTTTTTTTTGTTTTTTTTTTTTTATTTTTTTTTTTTTTTTTTTATTTTTTTTTTTTTATTTTTTTTTTTTTATTTTTTTTTTTTTTTATTTTTTTTTTTTTTTATTTTTTTTTTTTTATTTTTTTTTTTTTTATTTTTTTTTTTTTATTTTTTTTTTTTTTTGTTTTTTTTTTTTTGTTTTTTTTTTTTTATTTTTTTTTTTTTATTTTTTTTTTTTTGTTTTTTTTTTTTTGTTTTTTTTTTTTTATTTTTTTTTTTTTTTTGTTTTTTTTTTTTTTTTTGTTTTTTTTTTTTTTGTTTTTTTTTTTTTTGTTTTTTTTTTTTTGTTTTTTTTTTTTTGTTTTTTTTTTTTTATTTTTTTTTTTTTTTTTATTTTTTTTTTTTTTTATTTTTTTTTTTTTTTTTGTTTTTTTTTTTTTATTTTTTTTTTTTTATTTTTTTTTTTTTGTTTTTTTTTTTTTTATTTTTTTTTTTTTATTTTTTTTTTTTTGTTTTTTTTTTTTTTTTGTTTTTTTTTTTTTGTTTTTTTTTTTTTTGTTTTTTTTTTTTTTATTTTTTTTTGCTTCGGGTTGTGTTGAGTTGTTGTGTGGTGTGGCAATAAGGCACCTTTCGGTGCAGGCAATAAGGCACCTTTCGGTGCAGGCAACTAAGGCACCTTTCGGTGCAGGCAATAAGGCACCTTTTGGTGCAGGCAATAAGGCACCTTTTGGTGCAGGCAATAAGGCACCTTTTGGTGCAGGCAATAAGGCACCTTTCGGTGCAGGCAATAAGGCACCTGTTGGTGCAGGCAATAAGGCACCTTTCGGTGCAGGCAACTAAGGCACCTTTCGGTGCAGGCAATAAGGCACCTTTCGGTGCAGGCAATAAGGCACCTTTTGGTGCAGGCAATAAGGCACCTTTTGGTGCAGGCAATAAGGCACCTTTCGGTGCAGGCAACTAAGGCACCTTTCGGTGCAGGCAATAAGGCACCTTTCGGTGCAGGCAACTAAGGCACCTTTCGGTGCAGGCAACTAAGGCACCTTTCGGTGCAGGCAACTAAGGCACCTTTCGGTGCAGGCAATAAGGCACCTTTCGGTGCAGGCAACTAAGGCACCTTTCGGTGCAGGCAATAAGGCACCTTTTGGTGCAGGCAATAAGGCACCTTTTGGTGCAGGCAATAAGGCACCTGTTGGTGCAGGCAATAAGGCACCTGTTGGTGCAGGCAATAAGGCACCTTTCGGTGCAGGCAATAAGGCACCTTTTGGTGCAGGCAATAAGGCACCTTTTGGTGCAGGCAATAAGGCACCTGTTGGTGCAGGCAATAAGGCACCTTTCGGTGCAGGCAATAAGGCACCTTTCGGTGCAGGCAATAAGGCACCTTTCGGTGCAGGCAATAAGGCACCTTTTGGTGCAGGCAATAAGGCACCTTTTGGTGCAGGCAATAAGGCACCTGTTGGTGCAGGCAATAAGGCACCTTTTGGTGCAGGCAATAAGGCACCTTTTGGTGCAGGCAATAAGGCACCTTTTGGTGCAGGCAATAAGGCACCTTTCGGTGCAGGCAACTAAGGCACCTTTCGGTGCAGGCAATAAGGCACCTTTCGGTGCAGGCAATAAGGCACCTTTCGGTGCAGGCAACTAAGGCACCTTTCGGTGCAGGCAATAAGGCACCTGTTGGTGCAGGCAATAAGGCACCTTTTGGTGCAGGCAATAAGGCACCTTTTGGTGCAGGCAATAAGGCACCTTTCGGTGCAGGCAACTAAGGCACCTTTCGGTGCAGGCAATAAGGCACCTTTCGGTGCAGGCAATAAGGCACCTTTCGGTGCAGGCAACTAAGGCACCTTTCGGTGCAGGCAATAAGGCACCTTTTGGTGCAGGCAATAAGGCACCTGTTGGTGCAGGCAATAAGGCACCTTTTGGTGCAGGCAATAAGGCACCTTTTGGTGCAGGCAATAAGGCACCTTTTGGTGCAGGCAATAAGGCACCTTTTGGTGCAGGCAATAAGGCACCTTTTGGTGCAGGCAATAAGGCACCTTTTGGTGCAGGCAATAAGGCACCTTTTGGTGCAGGCAATAAGGCACCTTTTGGTGCAGGCAATAAGGCACCTTTCGGTGCAGGCAATAAGGCACCTTTCGGTGCAGGCAATAAGGCAACTATTGGTGCAGGCAATAAGGCACCTTTCGGTGCAGGCAACTAAGGCACCTTTCGGTGCAGGCAACTAAGGCACCTTTCGGTGCAGGCAATAAGGCACCTTTCGGTGCAGGCAACTAAGGCACCTTTCGGTGCAGGCAATAAGGCACCTTTCGGTGCAGGCAATAAGGCACCTTTCGGTGCAGGCAATAAGGCACCTTTTGGTGCAGGCAATAAGGCACCTTTTGGTGCAGGCAATAAGGCACCTTTTGGTGCAGGCAATAAGGCACCTTTTGGTGCAGGCAATAAGGCACCTGTTGGTGCAGGCAATAAGGCACCTGTTGGTGCAGGCAATAAGGCACCTGTTGGTGCAGGCAATAAGGCACCTTTTGGTGCAGGCAATAAGGCACCTTTCGGTGCAGGCAACTAAGGCACCTTTCGGTGCAGGCAATAAGGCACCTGTTGGTGCAGGCAATAAGGCACCTTTTGGTGCAGGCAATAAGGCACCTTTCGGTGCAGGCAATAAGGCACCTGTTGGTGCAGGCAATAAGGCACCTTTCGGTGCAGGCAACTAAGGCACCTTTCGGTGCGGGCAATAAGGCACCTTTCGGTGCAGGAAACTAAGGCACCTTTCGGTGCAGGCAATAAGGCACCTTTTGGTGCAGGCAATAAGGCACCTGTTGGTGCAGGCAACTAAGGCACCTTTCGGTGCAGGCAACTAAGGCACTTTTCGGTGCAGGCAATAAGGCACATTTCGGTGCAGGCAATAAGGCACCTGTTGGTGCAGGCAATAAGGCACCTTTCGGTGCAGGCAACTAAGGCACCTTTCGGTGCGGGCAATAAGGCACCTTTCGGTGCGGGCAACTAAGGCACCTGTCGGTGCAGGCAACTAAGGCACCTTTCGGTGCAGGCAATAAGGCATCTAACGATGCAGGCAATCTTTAAGGCATCGCGAGCGATGCAAGCAAAACTGAGTGTTATAAACTGCATGTGTTATGATGTTAAGCATTGTGTGTTTTGCATTCATAAATTCCCTACCTACTAAGCGTAAGCTTACGTGTGTGTGTGTTCTATGGTGTAGGTGACGACGCGGGTTCAGGTGAGCTAAGTGAGTGAGCCAGAGCTTGGGAGCAGTCGGAGATGCATGTGGCGTGCCGGTGCGGGCAGTTGTCGGAGCGTCTCGACTATGGTCCTCAGGATGTATGTGGGATTTGTATTTCGATAGTTTAGCTTAGATTTCAGGTTGTGTGGATTAGGTATTTTAGGGGTTGTGGTTCATAGTTGGGATTGATATTTTGTGGTTGATTTTGTGAGATTTGTTTTGTGTAAATACTTGTGGATTGATACTGGGGTGATTTTGGGGTAAATCATGGTTTTAAATGTTTGTTTTTCAGGTTTTCGAATTTAAAGAACTTTAGCCGTTATATTGTCGATTTTTGTTAAAAGTCTATAACGTCGGGTTTACATTCTCTATTTTGTTCGTTATTCAGTTTAAGTCGGTTTTTAAAGATTTTTACGAGACGTAGAGTTGAGGGTGTCGGGAATGTGTGGATAAATTTTCAAGTGATTTGGAGTGTTTGGCTTGGGAAAATATGAAGAAATGTGGGAAAAAGTCAGAAAAGTTCAAAAAGGGTGTTTTTGGGCGAGAAAAACTCGAGCCGGCCCGATCGATCGGTCCTGGGCGCCGATCGATCGTGGTCGGGGTGTTTTTGGGCGAGAAAAACCCTAGCGGGCCCGATCGATCGGGATGAGCACGATCGGTCGTGGTTGGGTGCGCATGGGGCGCGCGCGGCGCCAAGTGCGTGCCCAACACGTTGTTTTGAAGAAAATTTTTTTTATTACCTATTTCTACTATGTTTTAACCCGATCTTTTCCAACATATTTTAAACGTATTTTGCGCACGTTTTCCAATAAAAATTGAGGGTTCAAAACACCCAAAAATCGAGTCGAAAGTTTTACGAAAATTATTTTAAATTATGTTTTAAACGCGGGGTTGGTTAGCAAAGTAACGTACCGAGCCGGGGTGGATTCGGGGGCGTTACAGAAATGGTTTTGATTTTTCTTCTGACACAACTAGAAGATCTCTATTGTCATAGTTTTCCTTTACAACGATAGCTTCACCAGATGTCATCAGTTATTTTCCCTTCTCATCAGCTTTCTTAATTTCATTCAACAATTTACGACACTCAGATTTAATGTGGTAGGTTCTATCATGGTTTCTTGACTTTGATATGCCCTTCGAATCCTTAACATTATTACTACAAATGTTGTTTAACTCTTATGTTCTACCCTGAACAAAAAATCTCACTTTTACTTATTTAGATCTAGTAAAAATCTTCATATTTTTCTTTAATAACAAGGCACTATAGACTTCTTCCAAAGTTCAAGTATCAAGAATGTAAAATGTAGTCTCTGTGTAAGCACCATATGTAACACCCGAGTCAACGGCCAGGTGATTTTTCTTAACTGTATGAATGATGAATATGATCAATGACTATGAATAATGAATATGAACAAAGACTATGAATGATGAATATGATCAATGACTATGAATAATGAATATGAACAAAGACTATGAATGATGAATATGATCAATGACTATGAATAATGAATATGAACAAAGACTATGAATGATGAATATGATCAATGACTATGAATAATGAATATGAACAAAGACTATGAATGATGAATATGATCAATGACTATGAATGATGAATATGATCAATGACTATGAATAATGAATATGAACAAAGACTATGAATGATGAATATGATCAATGACTATGAATAATGAATATGAACAAAGACTATGAATGATGAATATGATCAATGACTATGAATAATGAATATGAACAAAGACTATGAATGATGAATATGATCAATGACTATGAATAATGAATATGAACAAAGACTATGAATGATGAATATGATCAATGACTATGAATGATGAATATGATCAATGACTATGAATAATGAATATGAACAAAGACTATGAATGATGAATATGATCAATGACTATGAATAATGAATATGAACAAAGACTATGAATGATGAATATGATCAATGACTATGAATAATGAATATGAACAAAGACTATGAATGATGAATATGATCAATGACTATGAATAATGAATATGAACAAAGACTATGAATGATGAATATGATCAATGACTATGAATAATGAATATGAACAAAGACTATGAATGATGAATATGATCAATGACTATGAATAATGAATATGAACAAAGACTATGAATGATGAATATGATCAATGACTATGAATAATGAATATGAACAAAGACTATGAATGATGAATATGATCAATGACTATGAATGATGAATATGATCAATGACTATGAATAATGAATATGAACAAAGACTATGAATGATGAATATGATCAATGACTATGAATAATGAATATGAACAAAGACTATGAATGATGAATATGATCAATGACTATGAATAATGAATATGAACAAAGACTATGAATGATGAATATGATCAATGACTATGAATAATGAATATGAACAAAGACTATGAATAATGAATATGAACAAAGACTATGAATGATGAATATGATCAATGACTATGAATAATGAATATGAACAAAGACTATGAATGATGAATATGATCAATGACTATGAATAATGAATATGAACAAAGACTATGAATGATGAATATGATCAATGACTATGAATAATGAATATGAACAAAGACTATGAATGATGAATATGATCAATGACTATGAATGATGAATATGATCAATGACTATGAATAATGAATATGAACAAAGACTATGAATGATGAATATGATCAATGACTATGAATAATGAATATGAACAAAGACTATGAATGATGAATATGATCAATGACTATGAATAATGAATATGAACAAAGACTATGAATGATGAATATGATCAATGACTATGAATAATGAATATGAACAAAGACTATGAATGATGAATATGATCAATGACTATGAATAATGAATATGAACAAAGACTATGAATGATGAATATGATCAATGACTATGAATAATGAATATGAACAAAGACTATGAATGATGAATATGATCAATGACTATGAATAATGAATATGAACAAAGACTATGAATGATGAATATGATCAATGACTATGAATAATGAATATGAACAAAGACTATGAATGATGAATATGATCAATGACTATGAATAATGAATATGAACAAAGACTATGAATGATGAATATGATCAATGACTATGAATAATGAATATGAACAAAGACTATGAATAATGAATATGAACAAAGACTATGAATGATGAATATGATCAATGACTATGAATAATGAATATGAACAAAGACTATGAATGATGAATATGATCAATGACTATGAATAATGAATATGAACAAAGACTATGAATGATGAATATGATCAATGACTATGAATAATGAATATGAACAAAGACTATGAATGATGAATATGATCAATGACTATGAATGATGAATATGATCAATGACTATGAATAATGAATATGAACAAAGACTATGAATGATGAATATGATCAATGACTATGAATGATGAATATGATCAATGACTATGAATAATGAATATGAACAAAGACTATGAATGATGAATATGATCAATGACTATGAATAATGAATATGAACAAAGACTATGAATGATGAATATGATCAATGACTATGAATAATGAATATGAACAAAGACTATGAATGATGAATATGATCAATGACTATGAATAATGAATATGAACAAAGACTATGAATGATGAATATGATCAATGACTATGAATAATGAATATGAACAAAGACTATGAATGATGAATATGATCAATGACTATGAATAATGAATATGAACAAAGACTATGAATGATGAATATGATCAATGACTATGAATAATGAATATGAACAAAGACTATGGATGATGAAAGTGCTATTTTGTCGTCTAGCGATCGGCAGATGTAGAGTGTTAGCCATCGGATGATGAAAGTGCTATTTTGTCGTCTAGCGATCGGCAGATATAGAGTGTTTAGCCATCGGATGATGAAAGTGCTATTTTGTCGTCTAGCGATCGGCAGATGTAGAGTGTTAGCCATCGGATGATGAAAGTGCTATTTTGTCGTCTAGCGATCGGCAGATGTAGAGTGTTAGCCATCGGATGATGAAAGTGCTATTTTGTCGTCTAGCGATCGGCAGATATAGAGTGTTTAGCCATCGGATGATGAAAGTGCTATTTTGTCGTCTAGCGATCGGCAGATGTAGAGTGTTAGCCATCGGATGATGAAAGTGCTATTTTGTCGTCTAGCGATCGGCAGATGTAGAGTGTTAGCCATCGGATGATGAAAGTGCTATTTTGTCGTCTAGCGATCGGCAGATGTAGAGTGTTAGCCATCGGATGATGAAAGTGCTATTTTGTCGTCTAGCGATCGGCAGATGTAGAGTGTTAGCCATCGGATGATGAAAGTGCTATTTTGTCGTCTAGCGATCGGCAGATGTAGAGTGTTAGCCATCGGATGATGAAAGTGCTATTTTGTCGTCTAGCGATCGGCAGATGTAGAGTGTTAGCCATCGGATGATGAAAGTGCTATTTTGTCGTCTAGCGATCGGCAGATGTAGAGTGTTAGCCATCGGATGATGAAAGTGCTATTTTGTCGTCTAGCGATCGGCAGATGTAGAGTGTTAGCCATCGGATGATGAAAGTGCTATTTTGTCGTCTAGCGATCGGCAGATATAGAGTGTTTAGCCATCGGATGATGAAAGTGCTATTTTGTCGTCTAGCGATCGGCAGATATAGAGTGTTTAGCCATCGGATGATGAAAGTGCTATTTTGTCGTCTAGCGATCGGCAGATGTAGAGTGTTAGCCATCGGATGATGAAAGTGCTATTTTGTCGTCTAGCGATCGGCAGATATAGAGTGTTTAGCCATCGGATGATGAAAGTGCTATTTTGTCGTCTAGCGATCGGCAGATGTAGAGTGTTAGCCATCGGATGATGAAAGTGCTATTTTGTCGTCTAGCGATCGGCAGATGTAGAGTGTTAGCCATCGGATGATGAAAGTGCTATTTTGTCGTCTAGCGATCGGCAGATATAGAGTGTTTAGCCATCGGATGATGAAAGTGCTATTTTGTCGTCTAGCGATCGGCAGATGTAGAGTGTTAGCCATCGGATGATGAAAGTGCTATTTTGTCGTCTAGCGATCGGCAGATATAGAGTGTTTAGCCATCGGATGATGAAAGTGCTATTTTGTCGTCTAGCGATCGGCAGATGTAGAGTGTTAGCCATCGGATGATGAAAGTGCTATTTTGTCGTCTAGCGATCGGCAGATGTAGAGTGTTAGCCATCGGATGATGAAAGTGCTATTTTGTCGTCTAGCGATCGGCAGATGTAGAGTGTTAGCCATCGGATGATGAAAGTGCTATTTTGTCGTCTAGCGATCGGCAGATGTAGAGTGTTAGCCATCGGATGATGAAAGTGCTATTTTGTCGTCTAGCGATCGGCAGATATAGAGTGTTTAGCCATCGGATGATGAAAGTGCTATTTTGTCGTCTAGCGATCGGCAGATATAGAGTGTTTAGCCATCGGATGATGAAAGTGCTATTTTGTCGTCTAGCGATCGGCAGATGTAGAGTGTTAGCCATCGGATGATGAAAGTGCTATTTTGTCGTCTAGCGATCGGCAGATGTAGAGTGTTAGCCATCGGATGATGAAAGTGCTATTTTGTCGTCTAGCGATCGGCAGATGTAGAGTGTTAGCCATCGGATGATGAAAGTGCTATTTTGTCGTCTAGCGATCGGCAGATATAGAGTGTTTAGCCATCGGATGATGAAAGTGCTATTTTGTCGTCTAGCGATCGGCAGATATAGAGTGTTTAGCCATCGGATGATGAAAGTGCTATTTTGTCGTCTAGCGATCGGCAGATGTAGAGTGTTAGCCATCGGATGATGAAAGTGCTATTTTGTCGTCTAGCGATCGGCAGATGTAGAGTGTTAGCCATCGGATGATGAAAGTGCTATTTTGTCGTCTAGCGATCGGCAGATGTAGAGTGTTAGCCATCGGATGATGAAAGTGCTATTTTGTCGTCTAGCGATCGGCAGATGTAGAGTGTTAGCCATCGGATGATGAAAGTGCTATTTTGTCGTCTAGCGATCGGCAGATGTAGAGTGTTAGCCATCGGATGATGAAAGTGCTATTTTGTCGTCTAGCGATCGGCAGATGTAGAGTGTTAGCCATCGGATGATGAAAGTGCTATTTTGTCGTCTAGCGATCGGCAGATATAGAGTGTTTAGCCATCGGATGATGAAAGTGCTATTTTGTCGTCTAGCGATCGGCAGATATAGAGTGTTTAGCCATCGGATGATGAAAGTGCTATTTTGTCGTCTAGCGATCGGCAGATATAGAGTGTTTAGCCATCGGATGATGAAAGTGCTATTTTGTCGTCTAGCGATCGGCAGATATAGAGTGTTTAGCCATCGGATGATGAAAGTGCTATTTTGTCGTCTAGCGATCGGCAGATATAGAGTGTTTAGCCATCGGATGATGAAAGTGCTATTTTGTCGTCTAGCGATCGGCAGATATAGAGTGTTTAGCCATCGGATGATGAAAGTGCTATTTTGTCGTCTAGCGATCGGCAGATGTAGAGTGTTAGCCATCGGATGATGAAAGTGCTATTTTGTCGTCTAGCGATCGGCAGATATAGAGTGTTTAGCCATCGGATGATGAAAGTGCTATTTTGTCGTCTAGCGATCGGCAGATATAGAGTGTTTAGCCATCGGATGATGAAAGTGCTATTTTGTCGTCTAGCGATCGGCAGATATAGAGTGTTTAGCCATCGGATGATGAAAGTGCTATTTTGTCGTCTAGCGATCGGCAGATATAGAGTGTTTAGCCATCGGATGATGAAAGTGCTATTTTGTCGTCTAGCGATCGGCAGATATAGAGTGTTTAGCCATCGGATGATGAAAGTGCTATTTTGTCGTCTAGCGATCGGCAGATATAGAGTGTTTAGCCATCGGATGATGAAAGTGCTATTTTGTCGTCTAGCGATCGGCAGATATAGAGTGTTTAGCCATCGGATGATGAAAGTGCTATTTTGTCGTCTAGCGATCGGCAGATATAGAGTGTTTAGCCATCGGATGATGAAAGTGCTATTTTGTCGTCTAGCGATCGGCAGATATAGAGTGTTTAGCCATCGGATGATGAAAGTGCTATTTTGTCGTCTAGCGATCGGCAGATATAGAGTGTTTAGCCATCGGATGATGAAAGTGCTATTTTGTCGTCTAGCGATCGGCAGATGTAGAGTGTTAGCCATCGGATGATGAAAGTGCTATTTTGTCGTCTAGCGATCGGCAGATGTAGAGTGTTAGCCATCGGATGATGAAAGTGCTATTTTGTCGTCTAGCGATCGGCAGATGTAGAGTGTTAGCCATCGGATGATGAAAGTGCTATTTTGTCGTCTAGCGATCGGCAGATGTAGAGTGTTAGCCATCGGATGATGAAAGTGCTATTTTGTCGTCTAGCGATCGGCAGATGTAGAGTGTTAGCCATCGGATGATGAAAGTGCTATTTTGTCGTCTAGCGATCGGCAGATGTAGAGTGTTAGCCATCGGATGATGAAAGTGCTATTTTGTCGTCTAGCGATCGGCAGATATAGAGTGTTTAGCCATCGGATGATGAAAGTGCTATTTTGTCGTCTAGCGATCGGCAGATATAGAGTGTTTAGCCATCGGATGATGAAAGTGCTATTTTGTCGTCTAGCGATCGGCAGATGTAGAGTGTTAGCCATCGGATGATGAAAGTGCTATTTTGTCGTCTAGCGATCGGCAGATATAGAGTGTTTAGCCATCGGATGATGAAAGTGCTATTTTGTCGTCTAGCGATCGGCAGATGTAGAGTGTTAGCCATCGGATGATGAAAGTGCTATTTTGTCGTCTAGCGATCGGCAGATATAGAGTGTTTAGCCATCGGATGATGAAAGTGCTATTTTGTCGTCTAGCGATCGGCAGATGTAGAGTGTTAGCCATCGGATGATGAAAGTGCTATTTTGTCGTCTAGCGATCGGCAGATATAGAGTGTTTAGCCATCGGATGATGAAAGTGCTATTTTGTCGTCTAGCGATCGGCAGATATAGAGTGTTTAGCCATCGGATGATGAAAGTGCTATTTTGTCGTCTAGCGATCGGCAGATGTAGAGTGTTAGCCATCGGATGATGAAAGTGCTATTTTGTCGTCTAGCGATCGGCAGATATAGAGTGTTTAGCCATCGGATGATGAAAGTGCTATTTTGTCGTCTAGCGATCGGCAGATATAGAGTGTTTAGCCATCGGATGATGAAAGTGCTATTTTGTCGTCTAGCGATCGGCAGATATAGAGTGTTTAGCCATCGGATGATGAAAGTGCTATTTTGTCGTCTAGCGATCGGCAGATGTAGAGTGTTAGCCATCGGATGATGAAAGTGCTATTTTGTCGTCTAGCGATCGGCAGATATAGAGTGTTTAGCCATCGGATGATGAAAGTGCTATTTTGTCGTCTAGCGATCGGCAGATATAGAGTGTGATGTGGAGGTGTTAGCATCGGATGATGAAACGTGCATTGCGTCTAGCGGCATCGGCAGTTCGTCGGAGTGTTAGCCATCGGAGAGTGAGGGTCCTTGGTTTAGTGACCGGTCATGTTTTAATTATGCACGTGGGGAGCACAGTCTATCGGATGATGTTCCCTATTTCACGGAAGATTGAAGTATATTACCCTCGCCGAATATGTAAATAATAACTTGTCGGTTTAGTGATCGGAGTGATTAGAGCTTGTAAGGCTAATCGGAAGATGTCATAGAGGACACGTGAATTCAAGTCTATCGGTGGAGGTTTTAATTGGTCACACGAGCTGCACTGATGTCGGGTCGATGGCGGATTCGCATCTGCGATAGGTGTTTAAATGAGTCATGAGGGGTGCACCGTGCACATCGGACAATACAATGTCTATCGGTTGATGCATGCAGACCCATGCAACTTCTACGTCGATTGGAAGCATGTACGAGGGACTAACTTTCCAACCATTAAGTTGAAGTCTTTAAGCCAGTTAGGTATACTGTTATTAAAGAAAAAAAAAGAAGGAGAAAAGAGTTCAAATATGAGTTAAAGTTTTATGTAAAGTCAAGAATTTCGTGGCGATCCTCCCTGGGTCGTTACACCATACAAAGTAGAAAATGAGCACAGTAGAATCAACTTCAAATTCTCTTCATCATACTTGTATCTCATAGTTTTCAAATTAGAAACTATTTCCTTAAATGTAATCAAGTGTTCAATAGAACTATCTTCTATCAACTGATTAGAATATAAATGTCACTTCGGATTCAGCTTACTTGTTATTCTTCATACACAACTACTTTAATTTTGACCATAATACTACGACAATTGTCTTCTCCATAACATCTTGCACAATCTGATTTGATAAATGCAGACGAAATCAAAGATAAGCCTTTATCCAGCAATGAAATTTTAAAATTTAAGGAATTCTCGCACCCATGGTTATGGACCCGAATCCATTATAATGGAACATTTGCTTTTCAAGCCAAAAAATATGGCTTCAACAAAATATTCAACTGAATGAAGCCGAAAAAAAAAGTTATCCCAAACGATAACAAAATCTGCTCCCAAAATATCATAACAAATATGAAATTAAGCACAAATAATCAAAATCAACAAAACTCACCTAGACAAGCAAATGTTTGTCCAGCCAATAACTCAGTCTCAAATTAACTAATTTTAAAAATTGAGTTTTTCCAAAAATTCAATATCAACATTTCCCAACACAGTTTGAACCAAGTTCAATCTCCATGAATCTACATGCCAACAACAATGCGAAAGCTAAAAAAAAAAATTGAAGCTCAACTTTGATTCCATATCGATAAAGTGGTAAAACTTTGACAATGACAGCCTTATGAACGGATGCATTGAATGAGTAGCTTTGAAACTAGAAAAAATTGGAGCTTGCTCCCATGTAGCTTTGTTAGGTTGAAGACAAAGGCTTATATGGGAACAGACTAACTAGCAACTTGATTCTTTTATTTGGAGTTGCAACAGAGATTGACAAGGGGAGGCACGACCTTCTGTGTGACAGCTTCTGTACAGGGCTCTAATAATAATGTTTGTTTGGAAATGCAACCGTAGACAAAAATCAAATGGGCATCTTGGCTTCTTTGTGGCGAAGAATGGTTGATTAGTTGTTTCTATGCTTGGTTGATAACGGCAAATGGTTGACTTCTTTGGCAAGATCTATTCGCTAACGACTTGAGAAAGGTTCTTCATCCTTGTTGAATAAGACGATGCTACTCGCGAGGAAAACAAACATTTTTTTTTTGAAAAAAATTGTAAACCCAAAAAAAAAAATTCTATTTGAGATAGTTAGGAAACACAGGTTCTGTAAATTCTTAACTTTGCTCTAATACCAATTGTTGAAAATCAATCGATAATTGAAAAAGGAAAAATGCATAAACGAGACACTGAGATTTACGTGGAGAATATTTTTTTGGGTAAATGATGTGTTATACCCACGTACATGACCTGCTTTTTAACTTCTAGCATTTTCTTTTATTTTAAAATAATTCTGTTGTATTTTACTTGTGACTTTGGCTTATGTATGATTTTTCCATTAATTAGATGACTATTAGAATTAGATTTTGAGTGCTTTGTTAGGAAGTATTTAGTTTTGATATTGAAAAAGACGTTGAATTTTCTCTCTAGAACTATAAGTCACAATCTTCCCATCTTTCTTGAGTGAGGTGTCTACAAGTTTTTTTATATCTTTAGTTCTTATCTCTTTAAGATAACAAGACAATGTTTTCTATCTTCTATCAATATTATACCATTGATTCTTGTCTCTTTATAGATAAAGGGTCAATGTCAGCTAATCGTTTTGTTTTCGAAACTGATTTAAAATGATTTTTATTATTTTTTATGGATCTCACTATTATTGGTGAGATTTATATCATTTGGCATCAGAGGACAACTCTAAATAAGATTTCATCTATGTTTTATTATTTATTGTTATTTTCTCTTTCTTGATTGTCCTTTTGTGATGACCCGAATATACATGTATGGATACGATGGCTGCACGAACCGGAACCCGGATGGCGGTACGTCCGCGCGGGCGAACTGGAAGGTGACAGGTCGTAAAAAGGGGGTCGTCACAATCCCACATCGCTTAGGGAAGTATGTGGAAATGAAACATATGTAAAGAGACCCTTCCAACATAGCAAGACGCGTTTTGGAGCACGATTGGCAATGGATCCCATAAGAACTGCGAAGTTAAAAGTGCTTTGGCGAGTGCAATTCCAGGTTGGGTGACCTTCTGGGAAGTTCTCGCCAAACAAAGCCGTGAGGGGAGGATATTGGGCTGCGGCCCAATCCCCAGAGCGGACAATATCTTGCTGGGATAAGGGGTCGTTACACCTTTTTCTTTCATAGATTTGGTCATGATTTATTGGTTGAAATAAAAGGAGAAAAAAACTAAACAAAAGAAAGAAGAAAAAAAGGATAATACAAAAATGACTACACGGAGTGAAGTTGTTTTAAACTTGTCGATTCATCAAGAGAGGCATTGCCAGTCGACAAAGATGCAAACAATGAGCGTGTTACACATGCTGAATTTAGTTTACTCGTTAAACAAGTAAACAAGATCACTCAATAATCATCAAATTGTATACCAAGCAAGAGTTTGAGTAAATGTGATTATTATGAGGAAGAAATAGATTTCAAAATTTCTATTCCATCTTTTAGAGGAGCCGATAGGGAAGACGAATACAAGAGTGGGAAGATGTAACGCCCCGAGTTTTCTAAACTCAGTTCGTTACTCATAAACCCGAACATAACTAGAAAATTTTGGACCAAATTTAAAACTTCGCTCGAAAGACAAATTTGAACGTTTGCTAAAAACACAAAAAAACTTGCAGCGGAAAATCTTTGAGCAAAGCAAAGTTAAACAAAACTATAAAACAGTGTTCGAATAATCAATTAAAATATTAAGAAAATAATTCGGCCGGAAGAGATGAGGACTTAAGCGTGAAATACTTAAAGTTCATAAAAGTCAAACACATCATCTGCTGAACAAAGTCAACGAAAAGAGCAGAAACAAAACCGAAGGTTTCCACCGATGATGTCAACCGGATGAATCGTTCATCCATCTTCTGCCGATCACAAAATGACAAGTTTTGTGTAACACCCGACAACTTCAACCAGGTGACTTCCTAAACTGTATTAACGGTCACGAATATTCAATCTTCACGGTTTAAGGTTTTATGCCAAGCTTAATTAATTACATGTGGATCTAAACTAGGTCGAGTGGCAAAGTTGTAATAATGGAGGATTGATGCCAGTATTTAAAGAAAAAGGAAAGGATTCAAACCTCATTTAAACCACTGTAGCCGACATCCCCAATTCCCGACGATTTCTTCTCTCCCAAGCTCTCGCTCTCTGTCAGCTGGAAATCCCTCCTTCGACGATCGGTTTCCTTGCTGCTTCTCGGCTACTTTGTGCTCGAGGTGAGGAAGTTGGAAGAGAAAGGAACTCAAATTGCTAAGGAGACCAGGTAAGTGAATGAATAGGTTTCTTGGTCATTAGGGCCCTACGTCAAAGGATGCTAGGTAGAAACTCATATGATGAATAGAAGTTTCCCTTATGTTACTGTCTATTGTTTATGCTGATGATTAGCTCAGTGGTAAAGTTTCATGTCGAATGGTACTCAGTTCTGTAGCTTGATGATTTAAGAATTTTCATGTCCATGCATCATGAATGTTTTATGCATATGAAAATGTTTTAAGAGCATGTCTTCGCATGAACAAGATAAGAATATAAAATTTATGCAACGTGAATTAAGAGAGGGTTGGGGGCGGTTTGGCGTATGTCACTGTCCAAAAGAAGGACCATGATACGACCCACAAGGTAACTATGTGCACTCTCACTGTCAAACCCCCTTTACCGGCACAAATCCCCTCTTAATCCACACAACTTAAATGAAGAATAGATCAATGACTATGAATGAAGAATATGATCAATGACTATGAATGAAGAATATGATCCATGACTATGATTGATGAATATGATCTATGACTATGAACGATGATTACGAGTAAAGATTTGAATAAGAAAAGACTTATGAGCATATGATTTCTCAAATTATTCATTCATGCATCCATGTTCGTGTTGCATTCCTTACTAAGCATTAGGCTTATAGTTAAACCTTATGATGTAGGTGAAGAGTTAGCAGGTGAGGATTCCCAGTCCAGAGATGATGTTTAAAGCTGGTTGCCGGAGGATGCTCAGTATGACAGTGCAAGGCTAGGCAAGCGACTAAGACCCCTGGTTATGCTCATAATATGTTGGTGAAGTTTATGATAAACAAATGCTTAAGAAAAATAGAATTTCTTATAACTATGAGATTTAGATTTGAATGATTTGACTTAAGAGTATGATGATGATTTTAAAGATTATTGAATGGGTTGTTTTGCTTAAGCCTTCCGCTATGCGTATTTTGGACGAGTTTATGATTCTTACTCCTTGAGGTTTATAGTTACTAAGATAAGATTTGGGTGAGTTGTGGTATTTTCTATTGGATGAAGTTGTTAGATGATTATAGTGTTTTCTGCTGTGTGACAGAAGCTGGATAAAGCAATCATCCGGCTGACGTCATCGGCAGATGTAGAGTGTTTAAGTTACCGGATGATGTAAGTGTTATTTCATCGCCCAGTGACCGGTAGATGTAGAGTGTTTAAGCCATCGGATGATGAAAGTGCTATTTTGTCGTCTAGCGATCGGCAGATGTAGAGTATTTAAGTTACCGGATGATGAAAGTGCTATTTTGTCGTCTAGCGATCGGCAGATGTAGAGTATTTAAGTTACCGGATGATGTAAGTGCTATTTTGTCGTCTAGCAATCGGCAGATGTAGAGCGTTTAAGCCATCGGAAGATGTAGGTGTAATTATGTCGTCTAGTGATCGGTGGATGAGGTGTATTAAAGTCACCGGATGTTGAAAATGTTATTTTGTCGTCTAGTGACCGGTATGTGTTGTATTGTTGATGCTGAACGAGGTTAATGAATCACGAGTGAAGCACGTGCCCGTCGGATGATATCTCCTATCTAATGAAGTTTTAAAGGGTCATGTGCTAAGCTCGTGTTCATCGGAAGATGTCCTCTGTTAAGTGGTGATAAGTGAGTCACGCGACGAATCGGATGATGAAATCTTTCTCTACCGGAAGATGTGAACCCCATGCTTGTCGTTTAGCGACCGGCAGGTGCAAGTTTAGTTCTCCATCGGTAGATGCAGTCTAAAGGTTTAAGTTTCCCTTACCAACCGATACACATTGTACTGTTCGCCGGCAGATGTGTAATGTTTTCCTTTCCCGAACAAGGCCTGATGAATTGCGTATGACATCTTGAGTTAGATTATGATTCAAAAAAAAAATAATAATACCTTACTGATAATGAATCATGTGTGAGTAATAAGAATAAAATGATTAAGAAAGATATGGTTTATGTGACGACCCCTCTGGGGTTGTTACATTTTGCTACTCGCATCTACCGATGACGTCAGCCGGATGATTCGTTCATCCAGCCTTTGCCGACCACAAAACGACAAATCTCTTACTCACGTCTTTCGAAAGAACAAACTACGTATACCGACGACAATACTTCTACTACATCATCTGATAGGTTTAATACCCGACATCCACCGATCACTAAACGACAAAACTTCTACTACATCATCCGATAGGTTTAATACCCGTCATATACCAATCACTAAATGACAAAACTTCTACTACATCATCCGATAGGTTTAATACCCGACATCCACTGATCACTAAACGACAAAACTTCTACTGAAGACATCTTCCGGTGACGTCAGTCGGATGATTCAATCCTCCAACATCCACCGGTGGACAAAACACCCAACTTCTATCGATAGACAACATCTACCGGTAGAGAACATAGCAACATTTCAACTACTCTTTTACTATACCACACAACTCTAACTACAGAAAGAAATTTGCTTACTTCACTGAAACCATTCAGAACTAACCCAAATCCTTATATTTACTCAGAAATCCAGTAAGAGCTAACGTTAAAACAAACAGAGTGCTATTATCAGAAAAGTCTCACCAACGTATTCAAAAATATTAAAACCACTTCTGTTAGGAGAAAACTCAACAGAATTTAAAATGAATCTTGGTTCACTAAACCTTCACTTCTATAAGCACCAGTTAAACCGCCTCATCAGTCGCCAGATCAATGCACGTATGCACCCCTCCAACCTGCCTAATTCTCAGCAAGCTCGGAGAACACACCTGCTATCTCTTCTTCACCTACATCACAAAACTCATCTATTAGCCTAATGCTAAATAAGTGAAGCAATCATGAAATGAAATGCTGAAATGTAAATCTTAATCATGCAGTTTCTACTTTCTCAACTCAGTTGCATTCACATTCATCGTATTCTGATCTCAATATTCCATTGGGAGTGAGATTAACTCTCCCAAAGTCATAAATCCTCTTCATCAATTAAGGGGCGGATTAATTCCCTTAACAACTATCATGATCCTCAGGTTCCCTTGGGAGTAGGATCAACTCTCCCAATGTTATAAATCCACTTCATCAATTAAGGGGCAGATTAATTCCCTTAACAGCTATCACGATCCCCAGGTTCCCTTGGGAGTGGGATCAACTCTCCCAATGTTATAAATCCACTTCATCAATTAAGAGGCGGATTAATTCCCTTAACAGCTATCATAATACGTTTTGTTCATGCCTTACCATACATTCCATGTAAATTCATTTTTGTATTCTTTCAAAACATGATGCATGACCAAACTGAAAACATTCAACATGCAGAAAACCTACTGTTTTGTGATGTAGGCCCGATGGCACAAGCACACTTCACTTACCTGGTCTTCTGGAAAAACGTCTCGGTGTTTTGCCACTTCGAGAGCTCACTCAATCCTAAAATCATGGACAGATTATCGATTAGACTTTTACTGAACCCCATTCTACACTATCCAGAAGTCTAAGGAAACAAGTTTAGGAGCTTAGTTCGTTGTACATTTCCGATTACCACAAAGACCCTACCCAGTTCGCTCACAGCATTCTCGGAACTCACACTTATACTCTCCCCTAAACATCGACAGCTACCAATGCAACAAGGAATCGAAATAGAACTCACCTAGTTTAGGAGAAAATCGAATGGAAGAATCGCCTAGAGAGCTCTGCTGCTTGAGCTGAAGACCGAGGGAAAAATAGGGGAAATAGTGGCGGCTATAGTGCATTAATCACAAAGCCTCTTTCCTTAAATAGGTTATCCATTATAAGTTCTCAATTTACCACTATGCCCTTACTTAGTCACTCATTAACCTAATTAATATTTCTCTCAATTTTCTCCACAACATGCTTATTATTAAACAACGGAATAGAAATTGGTTTAATAGAACTGGGTGTTACAGAAGAATAGGTCAATGAGATCTTTGAAAATAACAATTATCCAGATAAGTTTAAGGTGAAACTCACTTCATAGGGACTCACAGAACAAGCCTCTCTACGATAGAGAAATCTAAATTTCTAGATAAAAAAGATGAAGAAGTAGTCACAAACACATAAGAGATGATGAAAAGATTTATGAAAAGAAGATTTGCTCTAAAATATCTCTTATTAGGGTATACACCCACCTCAATTTATCTTGATAGAGGTAATACTTGTCGGAGAATACATCCTTTTGATCAAGAGATAATGAGCAGTGCATTATATGCTTCGAGATCAGACATAAAATTTTTTGAATCATATTTAGAAAAAAAGCAACAAAGAGAAGAAAATGTTGAAATCTCTTTACAAGAGGAAAAATCTATTATAGAAAAATTAAATGTTGTCGTCAACAAAAAGGTGGATGAATCAAACTCGGAGCAAAAAACGTTTACTATGCTAGAACCGTGAGTTCTAAAATGACTACAGAGAAAGATTGATGTAATGATAGGGCTTCCAAAATATAACAGAAAGGTTACGGAGCTTGTCAGTATTGTTCTGAATGGTTTTCTGAAGGAATCGTCGATTGAATTGAGTGATGGATTTTTACAGAACAAATGTGTTGATACAAGAATGAGATACAATTGTGTTGAATATTCTTTGCTACCCCTTGGAAAATTTTTCAAGACACCACAAAAGTTCAAAGTTCCAAATAATATTTTGTGGCTTAAATATGTAAGTCAACTGCTTCCAAATGGGACTCAATTCGCATCAACTAACAAGAATAATCAATCAATCATTCATTCAACTATTCAAATTGTTTGACATCGTTATCTTCATCATTGGTAGAAAGGGAAGGAGCGATCGAATTGAGGCCAAATTCTCTTTTAACCCTGAGAAGTGATGGGTTACGTTCTTAGCTTGCTTTTTAATTTCTAACATTTTTTTATTTTAAAATAATTTTATTATGTTTTACTTGTGACTTTAGCTTATTTACGATTTTTGCCATGAATGCGATGACTATTATAATTAGAGTTTCTCTACTTTGTTAAAAGTATTTAGTTTTGATACTGAAGAAAACTTTAAATTTTCTCTCTAGACTTATGACTCACAATCTTTTTATCTTTTTTTATTGTGGTGTCTACAATCTATCTTATATATTTGGTTCTTATCTCTTTAAGATAACGAGTTAAGATTTTCTATCTTCCATCAATATTATATTTTTGGTTATTGTCTCTTCAGAGATAACGGGTCAAGATCCGCTAATCGTATTTATTTTTTAAACTGATTTACAATGATTTTTTTTATTATTTTCTTTAGAACTCACTCTTATTGATGAGGTTCATTGTGACAGCCCCCGACCCGATCGGGGTTCGAGGAGCCATCACTCCGGACATTTAACAGAAAACGGGACACATATTTTTTTTTTTGAATTAACAGACAAGCAGACTGAACTTTTTAAAACAAACCAACCCTTAAAACTTTACAGAGAGAGAAAACATTCTCTAGATTTGAAAGTAAAATAGAAAACAGTAACAAAAAAAAAAATCAGAATGCAGAATGAATGACAGAAGAAAAGCAGGAAGGCTGGAAACAGGGAGAAATGAAAACAGTTCTGGAATTCTCACTAAGACTTGACTTCGACTTAAACAGGGTTCTGGCAGGCAACGAGAGGATTGGAACACCAGAATTTGAACGATGAAAATAAACAGACAGAAATGAACGACTTGACATGTAGTGGAAAACCTAATAAAAATGGAAAACAAAACTTGAAGTTATGCTGGAAGAAAGGCTACAGTGAATGACGGGTTTGGGTGATAGAGAGCAAAAGAAGTAAATAAACTGGGCGAAAGACGTAAATTAAGCAGAAGTGGACTGTTCACCGGCATATGTGAACTACAGGCAGAAGATTACTGTTCACCGGTAGAGGTGAACTACAAGTAGAAGATTACTGTTCATCGGTAGAGGTGAACTGTGGGTAGCTGACGTCAGGCGGAAGATGAAAATAAACTGGGCAGAAGATGTAAAATGGATGACATCACCAAAAGATGTAGGCAGTGAATACAAACGGAAGATGTAAGGTGAATGATGTCACCAGAAGAAGTAGGCAACAGATGCAATCAGAAGATGTGATTTTAAAGGCAGCGGTGGATGCAGGCAGAAATGCACTGTTCACCAGTGGATGTGAATTACAGACAAAAATGAGTTCACCGATGGATGTAAATTTAAAGACAGCAGTGGATGTGCTTTGAAAAGGCAACGGTGGATGTGATTTTTAATGCGGCGGTGGATGTAACCGGAAGACGTAGTTTTAAAGACAAAATTTGACAGCTTTTAATAGGAAGACATACGAACAGGGAGCATAAAAACAGATAGCATAAAAGTTTCAAATTCTCAAAAACTGATTCAGAACATGATTTTCGGACATAACAGGAAACATGACGTAAGTTTAAGAAAATCAATCTGCATGGATAGCTCTAAAACCTGAGACCACCCATGCATGAACTAATCAGAGGAAACTCAATGCAGTTCTAGAATATTTCTAAATATATAGATACAACTGCCAAATACAGAGGTTTTAGACATCACTACAGATTCCATACGTCGTTTTAAAAAGAACACAAAAGCTGTACAGAGTTGAACCTACACTTCAAATATTTTTAAAACTTCGACAGATGTTACAGAACTTGACATAACTTCAGAAAGTACATTCTCACAGAGTTAACTCTTGTCTGACTGCAACAACCAAACCCCATGAGCTCGATCCACCAACTACATCAAATCATTATCTTGAGGCACAAAGTCCTCATTCACGGGTTCAGTACCTACATCAAGGAGTTCACCTATGAGTCTAAAACTCAGTAAGAACATATAAATGCAGTGATGCATATGCTATGCATGAATTTTCAGAATACAGTGACAGAACATTACATTACGTTTCACTGGCAGAGGGGTATAAGTGGGGCTTATAGGGGAACTGGCAAGTGCACGACAGGCACAAATAGATATACAGAATATAACAGAACAGAACAATAGGCCAGTCCCCGTCCCACACTTAACCAATACATTACAGTCAGATTTTATCTTTCTTAACTTCAAAACGTGTGCAGAAGACATTTTTGCATGAGCTTTCGGGAAAAACGTGTATGCATGAACTTTTATAATTCTTATGATTTAAACAGCAGACAACAGAACCTAGAGAGAAAAACAGACGACTTGAAATACAACTCCACCTTATCTACCCGAAACCTCCCGACAGAAGTAAAACCTAGAGTCTCCGTGATGTAGGGTCTTGGGGGCCAATCTACGGATATGAACTTACCTGTTTGCTACGGAGTTGAGAGTCTTGAACGTGTTGCCTCGGTGATGCACGGACCTATGACGTGCACGAAGTGGGAAAATTAACAAGCTGCAAATGCTAACTAATAATTTAGTAAAATAAGCTTCAAACTCCATTCAAACCTTTAGAAAACAAAACAACGTGTTTTCATGTAAAAACAATGAGTTCACTCCAAATTATCGTAACCTCAGACTCCAACAAAACTCACATTTTAACTTATTCAAACTCGTTAGCTTTAGCAGATGTTTACCTTAGGCAGAGAAACAGAAGAAAACTGAGAAGATCGAAGGAGCTTCGAAGGGTGTTTGTCGCCTGGAAGAAAGAAAACAGAGGGGCAGTGGAAGGAAGCAGATGAGAAAATGAGGGTTTCACGTAGGAGGAAAGAGAAGAAGAACATGGCTTCTTCAACAAGTTGCCAGGTGTCACTCAACCATTGGCCTCCTCCCACCAACCTTAATTGGCTCCCTATTTTGCCCTTCTATTGGTTTTTAACTAAATTACTATTTAGTTCCACAAATCGGTTTTACGAATCACACATATTCAATTGAAAACATCGGCAAATTCGTAAAAACACGCATTGTATAAATATTCCCATTAATCCCGTTTAATAATTCAAAGAATATTTACATGGCAAATTTGTCGGTTGTTACATTCATATTAGAAAAATCATAAATAGAGACTCAAGAAACAATATATAGAATAATATAATAAACTCTTATGTGGATTATGAGCTTGACCAGGGCTAACTAAAATTTGAGTCACAACATTTATCAATCATATCTTTCATTAGATTATTATTTAAATTTGTTTATTTTTGTGCATTTTGATGAATTTTTATTAATCTTATTTATTGAATTCAATGAATTTTAAAAGCCAATATAATTGTTTATTTAACTTTATGTCAAAATCTTATCAGTTTTCTGAGAAACCCTCGTGATAACTTGTTCCATGCTTGTATAATACTTAACTTATAATTTTTTTGCTTGTCACAATAATGAACATTTGTATTAGTTTATATTTTCACTACAAAACAAGTAGGTCTAAAACTTCATTTAGAAGTATAATGGAAAGATGTAACTGACTAATTTGCGAAGTTATAATTGTTAGATTATAAATTAACATCTTTTATTAGATTATAAAATATATTTCATAATTTTCATTAGGAGTAAATGATTCTTTTATTATTAGCTATTGTAATTCAATTCAAACATGTCTTTCACTTGCACGAATAAGAATTCAATTTATATGGACATGATTATTAAAAGATGTCAAACATTTTGTGGAAACATGTCCAGATTTGTGAGTACTTCTCGAACCACAACTCAAATTAGTGAGAAAATATCTATGGACTTTATTACAGGTCTGCCAATATCAAAAGAATATTCTACCGTATTATGTGACAAGTTATCGAAACTGACTCACTTTATAGGATTGACAATATCATATTCAGCCTTGAAAATTGCAGAAATTTTTGCTCGTACCATTTTCAAGTTAAACAAAGTGGTACAAAACTATATACACAAGTGCTTACCATCCTCAAATGGATTCTCAACGCAAAAGTGACTAACGAGATTTAGGAAAACATACTTGAGCAGTTTTACTATGAATTTTTTAAATTGTAATTATTTAAGAATTTCAAGGATAAAAAAATGAAAAACAAATTATTTTATAACTGAATTTTAAAGGGTTGGGAAATTAGTTTTTGATGTCACACTTACAAGATTAATAAAATCATTGTTTTGTTGCTAAACTCTTAATAAATGTTGATAATTACTTGTAAACTTTTTAAATACAATTCATGTTAAAAAATATATAACAGATTAAATTATTCTTCGTATACAAACTTAACCTTTTTATGATTGTTGGTAATCCATTATGGTATCATAGTTAGAGATTCTAAGTTTAATCTTGACATAGTCAAAAAAATTAATCCCATTTAAAAAATCACATGTAACGACAAAAAAAAAAGGATAGATCTCTCAGTCATTTTGGCTTATGGAATTAACTATTCTTATTTATACATAGAGTCTAAGTTGAAATTAGCCGAGTTGAGATCAAAGATTAGAAGGTGACTCGGTTCATTTTCTAACTAGCGATTTAGGTTTGAATTTACAACTATGAGTTGAGACAAATTATGAGGTTGCAAACTTTAAGTAATGTATGTTAGTTTTTGGATTCTCTCGCACGGTGGAACTATCAGTGTTCATAACACAGATAACGTATGTAACCTATGTATCATGAAAAATAATTTATCATGAACATAAATGGATCGTTGTTGTAACACCCGACATTTTAGCCATGTAATTATTCCTTGAACTATTAAATGGGATATATATATTGGCCATTAATGAAGTGCGTATTTCATTAGAGTTTTGTGATACCCCAAGTGGATGTCTAGAGAAAACGGATCGGTGAATTTAACTAATAATTCAATTGGAAAACTAAACTAAAAATCAACCAAAATAGAACACCTTGGTTAGAAACCAAAGGGAGGGCAAATTAGGTAAACCAATTAAGGTTGGTGGGAAGAAGCCAATAGTTGAGTGACACTTGGCAACTTGTCGAAGAAGCCATGTTCTTCTTCTCTTCCCTCCTACGTAAAACCCTCATTTCTCATATGCTTCTTTCCACTGCTCTCTGTTTTCTCTCCTCCAGGCGACTGCAACCTTTCCAAAAGACCTCATTTCTTCTGTTTTCTCCAGTGAAGGTAATCATCTGCTAAAGTTAACGAGTTTGGATAAGTTAGATATGAGTTTTGTGGAAGTTTAAGGTTACGATATTTTGAGAAAACTCACTGTTTTTGGATGAAAACACGTTAGTCTGTTTTCTAAATGTTGGAATGGAGTTTGCTATATATTCTACTAAGTTATTAGTTAGCATTTGCAGCTTGTTGATTTCCCTTTTCATGCACGTCATAGGTTCATGCATCACCGAGGCAACACATTCAAGACTCTCAACTCTACAGCAAACAGGTAAGTTCATACCCATAGGTTGGCCCTTAAGGCCCTACATCATGGAGGCTCTAGGTTTTTACTTCTGTCGGGAGGTTTCGGGTAGAGAAAGTTAGATTTAAGTTCTGAGTTATCTGTGTTTCTCATTATGTTCTGTTGTATTATTTCTGTTGCCTGCCGTTTTACGTTTAAGCACTATAAAAGCACATGCATACACGTTTTTCCTGAAAGTTCATGCAAAATATTTTTTGTACGCGGTTTGAAGTTAAGAAAGATAAAATTTGAATGTAATGTTGTAATGCCCCCGAACCCACCCTGGCTCGGAGCGCTACTTTGCTAACCAATCCCACGTCAAAACATAATTTAAATATAATTTTCATAACTTTTTCGACTCATTTTTGGGTGTTCCGAACCCTCAAAATTTATTGGAAAATGGGCCCAAAAGACGTTTAAAATACGTCGGAAAATGTCGGGTCAAAACATTGTAGAACTAGGGAAAATTTGAAAAAAAAAAAACGAAAATGGGCTCAAAGAGGCGCTGGGCGCCTCGCGCGCTCAGGCAGCGCGCCAGCGCTCTCACTGTACGCGCGCTGCGTGTGGCGCGCGCGCCCGCCTGCGCACTGGGGCGCGCCTGTGCCCCCCACCACGACTGGTCGCGGTCCGAGGCCCGACCGATCGGGCCGCTCGGGTTTTCTCGGACCCCGGCTCGGTTTTCTCGACCCAAAACACTTAAAAACCTTCTATTTTGACCCCTTTTTACCTTTCCCAACTTTTCCTCATATTTCTCCACCCCGAACACCTCCAATAATCATGAAACATTAACCATACCTTCCCGACACATGAACCATCAAAGCCCGTAAAAATTTTAGAAAACCGACTTCAACCGAATATTAGTAAAAATAAATAACGTGACCCGACGTAAATGGTTTTAAAATAAAAACCGACAATATAACGGCTAAATAATTCTAAACCCCGAAAACCTGAAAAACAAATACTTAAAACCACGACTCAACCCAGTTTACACCAGAACAAATCCACAACCATTTACACTAAACAACTCTCACGAACCGACCACAAAATCCCAACTACAAACCAAAATCTCACCAAAACGATCACCTAGTCTCACAATATCAACTACAAACCACAAAATACCCCATTTGCAGAACACCAACCCCACAGCTCCGAAGACTTTGGCCGAGGGGCCCCGACAACTAGCCTGCACCGACGAGCTCCGTGTATCCCCGACTGCCCCTAATCCTGATCCTTGCTATCAAGCTCACCTGAGAATGCTCCGTCACCTACACCACAGAACACACACACACACACACGTAAGCTTATGCTTAGCAAGTAGGGATAACAATTATAAACAAGAACAATGCACACACCACCCTACCCTAGCACAACAACACAACACCACTCAACACGACAACTCAACACAACAACACAACACCACCCAATGCAACTCAACAAACTGACTCAACCTAACACGACAACACGACCAAACAATTCTATTTGCCCGCAACCGAAAGGATGCCTTAGTTGCCCGCCCCGAAGGGCCTTAGTTTCTCGCCCCGAAGTGCCTTAGTTGGCCGCCCCAAAGGGCCTTAGTTGCCTGCACCGAAGTGCCTAAGTTGCCCGCCCCGAAGGGCCTTAGTTGCCCGCCCCGAAGGGCCTTAGTTGCCCGCACCGAAGGGCCTTAGTTGCCCGCCCCGAAGAGCCTTAGTTGCCCGCCCCGAGGGGCCTTAGTTGCCTGCACCGAAGTGCCTTTGTAACACCATGCCTTTTTGCATGTAATTATTTCCCGAACCATTTCTCGGGATTAATTTAATATAAATGCAATATGTGTTTTTTTGGAAAACCAAACTAATGTTTAACTAGCATTACACTAAGTTAAAATGCATTGAAGGGTAAATTGGGGAGAAATTAAGGTTGGTGGGAGAAAACCAATGGTTGAGTGACATGTGGCAGCTTGTTGAAGAAGTTAAGTTCTTCCCCCTACGTGAAACCCTCTTCACTTCTCTTCTCTGCTCTCTCTCTCCTTTCTCCTCTCTGTATTCTCTCTTCCTGTCAACAAACAACCATCGAAGTTACTTCGATCTTCTCAGATCCCTTTCTGCTCCTCCGCTAAGGTAAACATCTTCTAATGCTAACACATTTGGACAAGCAAAAACTATGGGTTATGCTGAAGTTTTAGGTTAAGATAGTTGGGAGAAAACTCTCGGTTTTTGTATGGAAACACATTCGTTGTTTTCTATAAGTCTGAATGGAGTTTACTGCATAATCTTCCAAGTTATTTGTTAGCATTTGCAACTTGTTTAATTTCTCTACATTGCAGCAACAGATCCGAGCGTTCCAGGGACATTCGAACATTCTACATTTTAGCAAACAGGTAAGTTCATACCCGTAGGTTGGCCCTTAAGGCTCTACATCATGGAGGTACTAGGTATTTCTGTTCTGTCGGGTTGTTTTGGGTAGAAAGGTTATAGTCTATGTTCTGAAATGTCTGGCTTCAATTTACTTTCTGTTGTCTTATTTCTGCTGTCTGCCTGTTTAAGTTCAAGCACCGTTCATGCATACACGTTTTCTCTGAAAGACATGCAAATGTTTTCTGTACACTGTTTGAAACTAAACAAGATAAAATCTGACTGACTGTAATGAACCGGTTAAGTGCGAGACGGGGACTGGCACACTGTTCTGTTCTGATTCTGTACTGTTTACTGTTATGTGCCTGATAGTGCACCATGCCTGATAATGCACTCACCGTATCGCCAGCTCCCCTATAAGCTCCACTTATACCATACTGCCACTGAAACGTAATATTCTGTACTGTCACTGTATTTTGAAAACCGCATGCATAGCATTTTGCATCACTGCATATCTATTATATTCTTACTGAGTTTTAGACTCATAGGTGAACTCTCTGATGTAGGTACTGAACTCGATGATGAGGACTTTGTGCCTCAAGATAATGATCTGATGTAGCTGGTGGCCGAGCTCTCGGGGTGGTTGCTGCAGCCAGACCTATTTCTGATCTGAGGTTTAAGTTTTTTTTTTCTGAAATGTTAATATCTGTAAAGTCTCCTAGAAGTCCATGTTTTTGTTGTAAAATTCTTCTTTTGAAGAAATTATGTAAGTATATGTCGTGCCCTGTACTGATCTTCAGGTTTTAAAACAATGTATAGGTTTGATTTCTAAGTTTTTGAAGCCACTGTATTTGACAGTTAAGACTATATTCAAAATATTCTGGAGTTGTTTGGGATATTCTCTGATTAGTCTGTGCATGGATGAATTTCTGGTTTTGGGAATTTTCCATGTATTTTGTTTTCTTGAATCTGTCAAATTGAAAGTATGACTTGCCTATCCTCAGATTTCGAAATACTGTATAGCTTCGGTGTTAAAGCTTTAAAACTGCTGTATTTGACAGTTGGACTCATGCCCTGAATACTCTGAAATGTTTTAGAATATTCTCCTGTTTCAAGATTTGCATGGATGATCTCAAATTTTAGAGTTATCTATGTAGCCTGTTTTTCTCAAATCTGTCTGTTGAAATTTGTCATCTGCAAGTGTGTTTCAGAAATCTTAGTTTTGAATTGGGTTTTGAAGGTTTGAAATCTTTATGCCTTCTGTTCTGTTGCTCCCTGCCTGTATGTCTTTCTGTTAAAAGTTGTCAAGTTTTATCTCAAAAGCTGCATCTTCCGATCCCCTTAGGAATTTCCCTCTGCCGGTCACGTTGTTACCTGTATCTTCCGGTTGACGTCATCCCTCTTCCGGCTGACGTCCCCATCACTCTTCCCGGCTGACGTCAGCACACATTCCGATTTCCCTCTGGCTGGCTATATCATGCCGATGACGTCATCACATATTCCGATGACAGTCATCACACATTCCGATTGCCCTCGGCTGTCTATATCTGTCGATGACAAGTTCATCACATCTTCTGATGACGTACATCACGACATTCCTGATTCCATCTGTTGCCTATATCTGCCGATGAACATTCATCACAGCTTCCGATTGACATCATCTGTTTGTCTTATTTCCGACATCTACCGCCCAGTTTAGTTCACATTCACCGCTGCCCGCGGTGCCCCGCGTGCACGATTATTATATTGCCTTCTGTTTATTTACATACTGGCCGCTGCCCTGTGAGAGAAATGTAATCTTCCGCCCAACAGTGGGTTTGTTGTTTAGTGATTAGTCTTCCGCCAAGCTTTATGCTTATTTTGCTTTCCACTCCAGAGAACGCGCTCTCCCTGAACAATGTTTAGTGTTATGCACTGCAGTTTTCCCTCTCTCTCTGTAGGGCCTTAGTTGCCCGCACCGAAGTGCCTTAGTTGCCCGCCCCGAAGGGCCTTAGTTGCCCGCACCGAAGTGCCTTAGTTGCCCGCCCCGAAGGGCCTTAGTTGCCCGCACCGAAGTGCCTTAGTTGCCCGCACCGAAGTGCCTTAGTTGCCCGCCCCGAAGGGCCTTAGTTGCCCGCACCGAAGTGCCTTAGTTGCCCGCCCCGAAGGGCCTTAGTTGCCCGCACCGAAGTGCCTTAGTTGCCCGCACCGAAGTGCCTTAGTTGCCCGCACCGAAGTGCCTTAGTTGCCCGCACCGAAGTGCCTTAGTTGCCCGCCCCGAAGGGCCTTAGTTGCCCGCACCGAAGTGCCTTAGTTGCCCGCACCGAAGTGCCTTAGTTGCCCGCACCGAAGTGCCTTAGTTGCCCGCACCGAAGTGCCTTAGTTGCCCGCACCGAAGTGCCTTAGTTGCCCGCACCGAAGTGCCTTAGTTGCCCGCACCGAAGTGCCTTAGTTGCCCGCACCGAAGTGCCTTAGTTGCCCGCACCGAAGTGCCTTAGTTGCCCGCACCGAAGTGCCTTAGTTGCCCGCACCGAAGTGCCTTAGTTGCCCGCACCGAAGTGCCTTAGTTGCCCGCACCGAAGTGCCTTAGTTGCCCGCACCGAAGTGCCTTAGTTGCCCGCACCGAAGTGCCTTAGTTGCCCGCCCCGAAGGGCCTTAGTTGCCCGCACCGAAGTGCCTTAGTTGCCCGCACCGAAGTGCCTTAGTTGCCCGCACCGAAGTGCCTTAGTTGCCCGCACCGAAGTGCCTTAGTTGCCCGCACCGAAGTGCCTTAGTTGCCCGCACCGAAGTGCCTTAGTTGCCCGCACCGAAGTGCCTTAGTTGCCCGCACCGAAGTGCCTTAGTTGCCCGCACCGAAGTGCCTTAGTTGCCCGCACCGAAGTGCCTTAGTTGCCCGCCCCGAAGGGCCTTAGTTGCCCGCACCGAAGTGCCTTAGTTGCCCGCCCCGAAGGGCCTTAGTTGCCCGCCCCGAAGGGCCTTAGTTGCCCGCACCGAAGTGCCTTAGTTGCCCGCACCGAAGTGCCTTAGTTGCCCGCACCGAAGTGCCTTAGTTGCCCGCACCGAAGTGCCTTAGTTGCCCGCACCGAAGTGCCTTAGTTGCCCGCACCGAAGTGCCTTAGTTGCCCGCACCGAAGTGCCTTAGTTGCCCGCACCGAAGTGCCTTAGTTGCCCGCACCGAAGTGCCTTAGTTGCCCGCACCGAAGTGCCTTAGTTGCCCGCACCGAAGTGCCTTAGTTGCCCGCACCGAAGTGCCTTAGTTGCCCGCACCGAAGTGCCTTAGTTGCCCGCCCCGAAGGGCCTTAGTTGCCCGCACCGAAGTGCCTTAGTTGCCCGCACCGAAGTGCCTTAGTTGCCCGCCCCGAAGGGCCTTAGTTGCCCGCACCGAAGTGCCTTAGTTGCCCGCACCGAAGTGCCTTAGTTGCCCGCACCGAAGTGCCTTAGTTGCCCGCACCGAAGTGCCTTAGTTGCCCGCACCGAAGTGCCTTAGTTGCCCGCACCGAAGTGCCTTAGTTGCCCGCACCGAAGTGCCTTAGTTGCCCGCACCGAAGTGCCTTAGTTGCCCGCACCGAAGTGCCTTAGTTGCCCGCACCGAAGTGCCTTAGTTGCCCGCACCGAAGTGCCTTAGTTGCCCGCACCGAAGTGCCTTAGTTGCCCGCACCGAAGTGCCTTAGTTGCCCGCACCGAAGTGCCTTAGTTGCCCGCACCGAAGTGCCTTAGTTGCCCGCACCGAAGTGCCTTAGTTGCCCGCACCGAAGTGCCTTAGTTGCCCGCACCGAAGTGCCTTAGTTGCCCGCACCGAAGTGCCTTAGTTGCCCGCACCGAAGTGCCTTAGTTGCCCGCACCGAAGTGCCTTAGTTGCCCGCACCGAAGTGCCTTAGTTGCCCGCACCGAAGTGCCTTAGTTGCCCGCACCGAAGTGCCTTAGTTGCCCGCACCGAAGTGCCTTAGTTGCCCGCACCGAAGTGCCTTAGTTGCCCGCACCGAAGTGCCTTAGTTGCCCGCACCGAAGTGCCTTAGTTGCCCGCACCGAAGTGCCTTAGTTGCCCGCACCGAAGTGCCTTAGTTGCCCGCACCGAAGTGCCTTAGTTGCCCGCACCGAAGTGCCTTAGTTGCCCGCACCGAAGTGCCTTAGTTGCCCGCACCGAAGTGCCTTAGTTGCCCGCACCGAAGTGCCTTAGTTGCCCGCACCGAAGTGCCTTAGTTGCCCGCACCGAAGTGCCTTAGTTGCCCGCACCGAAGTGCCTTAGTTGCCCGCCCCGAAGGGCCTTAGTTGCCCGCACCGAAGTGCCTTAGTTGCCCGCACCGAAGTGCCTTAGTTGCCCGCACCGAAGTGCCTTAGTTGCCCGCACCGAAGTGCCTTAGTTGCCCGCACCGAAGTGCCTTAGTTGCCCGCACCGAAGTGCCTTAGTTGCCCGCACCGAAGTGCCTTAGTTGCCCGCACCGAAGTGCCTTAGTTGCCCGCACCGAAGTGCCTTAGTTGCCCGCACCGAAGTGCCTTAGTTGCCCGCACCGAAGTGCCTTAGTTGCCCGCACCGAAGTGCCTTAGTTGCCCGCACCGAAGTGCCTTAGTTGCCCGCACCGAAGTGCCTTAGTTGCCCGCCCCGAAGGGCCTTAGTTGCCCGCCCCGAAGGGCCTTAGTTGCCCGCACCGAAGTGCCTTAGTTGCCCGCACCGAAGTGCCTTAGTTGCCCGCCCCGAAGGGCCTTAGTTGCCCGCCCCGAAGGGCCTTAGTTGCCCGCACCGAAGTGCCTTAGTTGCCCGCACCGAAGTGCCTTAGTTGCCCGCACCGAAGTGCCTTAGTTGCCCGCACCGAAGTGCCTTAGTTGCCCGCACCGAAGTGCCTTAGTTGCCCGCACCGAAGTGCCTTAGTTGCCCGCCCCGAAGGGCCTTAGTTGCCCGCACCGAAGTGCCTTAGTTGCCCGCACCGAAGTGCCTTAGTTGCCCGCACCGAAGTGCCTTAGTTGCCCGCACCGAAGTGCCTTAGTTGCCCGCACCGAAGTGCCTTAGTTGCCCGCACCGAAGTGCCTTAGTTGCCCGCACCGAAGTGCCTTAGTTGCCCGCACCGAAGTGCCTTAGTTGCCCGCACCGAAGTGCCTTAGTTGCCCGCACCGAAGTGCCTTAGTTGCCCGCACCGAAGTGCCTTAGTTGCCCGCACCGAAGTGCCTTAGTTGCCCGCACCGAAGTGCCTTAGTTGCCCGCACCGAAGTGCCTTAGTTGCCCGCACCGAAGTGCCTTAGTTGCCCGCACCGAAGTGCCTTAGTTGCCCGCACCGAAGTGCCTTAGTTGCCCGCACCGAAGTGCCTTAGTTGCCCGCACCGAAGTGCCTTAGTTGCCCGCCCCGAAGGGCCTTAGTTGCCCGCACCGAAGTGCCTTAGTTGCCCGCACCGAAGTGCCTTAGTTGCCCGCACCGAAGTGCCTTAGTTGCCCGCACCGAAGTGCCTTAGTTGCCCGCACCGAAGTGCCTTAGTTGCCCGCACCGAAGTGCCTTAGTTGCCCGCACCGAAGTGCCTTAGTTGCCCGCACCGAAGTGCCTTAGTTGCCCGCCCCGAAGGGCCTTAGTTGCCCGCACCGAAGTGCCTTAGTTGCCCGCCCCGAAGGGCCTTAGTTGCCCGCACCGAAGTGCCTTAGTTGCCCGCACCGAAGTGCCTTAGTTGCCCGCACCGAAGTGCCTTAGTTGCCCGCACCGAAGTGCCTTAGTTGCCCGCCCCGAAGGGCCTTAGTTGCCCGCCCCGAAGGGCCTTAGTTGCCCGCACCGAAGTGCCTTAGTTGCCCGCCCCGAAGGGCCTTAGTTGCCCGCCCCGAAGGGCCTTAGTTGCCCGCCCCGAAGGGCCTTAGTTGCCCGCACCGAAGTGCCTTAGTTGCCCGCCCCGAAGGGCCTTAGTTGCCCGCCCCGAAGGGCCTTAGTTGCCTGCACCGAAGTGCCTTACACTTTAACCAACTACCATGCCAACCAATGCAACACCACACGACAACCAACCAATGCAACACCACACGACAACCAACCAGTGCCACACCACACGACAACCGACCAATGCAACACCACACGACAACCAACCAATGCAACACCCCACGACAACCAACCAATGCAACACCCCACGACAACCAACCAGTGCAACACCACACGACAACCAACCAGTGCAACACCACACGACAACCAACCAGCGCAACACCACACGACAACCAACCAATGCAACACCACACGACAACCAACCAATGCAACACCACATGAAACCAAACAACCAACCAAACCAGGAGGCACACTCCCAATGTTAAACAATGCAACACATCACTAAGCAAAAACAAATAACCATCACTTACCATTCTATGGTGTAGGCCCGAAGGCAAAAAGGATGACAACCACTACTTACCTGACGTCTCGGTATGTGTTCGCTCACTTTGTCCAACCGAATTTCACTCTCGATCACCTTAAAATCATGAAAACTCAACTTAGTAAATCACTAATAAAATTCTAACGGATCCTAAAACCAAAACTAACAAACACTTCAACCTAAAACTACAACTTAACTCAAAACCCGATTTTTTACTCCAAAATTGACCGTCCAACTTCAAACGGTCATAACTCCCTCATTTTTCAACAGATTTCGACGCGCCACCCCAATTCAGAAACCTCTACACATCTACTATCCATTGAACCACTCAAATTAACCAAACAAAACACTTAGCACCTCCGAAAACCATAGGACAGATTCGGCCACCCTAGTATTCTTATACCGATTTTTGTGTAACACTCCTCCAATCTTCAATCTATCCACTCAAACAACCTAATCTATCCATTCATCAACTAAACCAACCAATTTGGAAGGAAAACAACCAATTGAAAACCAAAATTCGGAATCCCTAACCTAGGGTTTTCAAACATTCACAAAACTCAACCAAAATACACTAAAAACATTTCCAAACTCCATCCAAATGTACACAAACCAAAACCCATGAGAAATTACCTTGGATTGCCTTGAGAAAATGAAGAAGAAAGGAGAGGTGGCGTCGGCTATGGAGGAAAGGAGAGAGTGTCAATGGAGAAGAAGAACCATGAAGAAAACCTAACATTTATTATCCTTTTCTTTCCCCTTTTCTTTATGCATTTAATAACCATTGAAAATTACCATAAAGCCCTCCCTTTCACTCTTTAAATCCAATGCCAAAGCCTCTTTAAATCACCACTTTATCATCCATTTTATTCACACAATTTACTAAAGTTTGATTGGTTAAAAGAATTGGACTTTTCAACTCAAAATTATCCACCAATCACATTTGAGTTTGACTTGTCAACCTCTCCACTTCTCCCTACACTTCTAATACCCTTCAATGTACATTAATCTTGAATAATTAACTATCATGCTTAACCTAGACTAGGGTTACATACGTTTCGGGAAAATTCTAGGTGTTACAAATGTATTGGTTAAGTGCGGGACGGGGACTGGCCTACTGTTTCTGTTCTGTTCTGTTTCTGTTCTGTAAATCTGTTATGTGTCTGTCGTGCACTTGCCAGTTCCCCTATAAGCCCCACTTATACCCCTCTGCTAGTGAAATGTAATGTACTGTACTGCAACCGTATTCTGAAAGTTCATGCATAGCATATGCATCAGTGTATTTTTATATGTTCTTACTGAGTTTTAGACTCATAGGTGAACTCCCTGACGTAGGTACTGAACCCGTGAATGAGGACTTTGTGCCTCAAGATGATGATTTGATGTAGTTGGCGGATCGAGCTAATGGGGTTTGGTTGTGGCAACTAGACATATGTCGTTTTGTGATCAGTATATGTAGTCTGCTCTATCGGAAGAGGTGAGTAAGGGCCTTTTGTCGTTTTGTGATCGGTATATGAAGCTTGTTCGATCAGAAGACGTGAGTAAAAGTTTTGTCGTCTTGTAGTCGGCAGAGGCTGGATGAACGAATCACCCGGCTGACGTCATCGGTAGACGCGAGTAGCAAAACTTGTCGTTTTGCAGTCGGCAAAAGTTGGATGAATAATTCATCAGGCTGAAGTCATCGGTGGAAACCTTCGGTTTTGTCTTTGCCCTTTTTGTTGACTTTGCTCAGTGGATGATATGTTTGACTTTTAAAAACTTTGAGTATTTCACGCTTAAGCCTTCATCTCTTCCGGCCATGTTACTTTCTTAATATTTTTAACAGATTTTTTTTAAACATTGTTTTATAGCTTTGCTTAACTCTATCCTGCTCAAAAGAATTTCCGCTGCAAGTTTTAACGTTTTGAGGTTTAAAAAAAAATGTCAAATTTTGACTTTTGAGCGAAGTTTTAAATTGGTCCAAAATTTCTTAGATATGTCCGGGTTATGAGTAACGAACCGGGTTTATAAAACTCGGGGCGTCACAACACTATCTGTAAATGTTAAAGGCAACTCACACTGTGCTACAAGTTTTGCGATTCCTTCTCTCATTTTATTTTGTGAATACAAAAAAGTGCCATTACCACTAGCATTTAATAATTTTTGTGTAGGATCTCTAACTTGCTCGTTTAAGTGGTACTTTTGATAATGCCTATTTAGTGAGGTAGTTGAACTACTGGAAACATATGCATAATTTTTAATACAATATTTAGATTGAGTCCTAGATTCTACTTTTTCACCAATTTTAATATCTTTCATTACAAAATGTTTACATACTTCAAACGTTTTGTTTCTTTTTTTTAGGTGATGAAGTGGATGTGGATGCTTGTGCAAATGATTGCCCTATTGACAATGCAGGATTTATTTCTCTAATTTCTTCAATATCATCATCATTATTATAATTACGTGGATCCATAATTAAAAATAAATTTTTTTAAATAAATTTCAAATAAGAAAATGATACCACAAAACCAATGTCTAACAACAACTTGTATGTGGTGTGAATTGATCAACTCATGAATAAGAAACCTTCGAAAAAAAATTAATGTAAAAAAATTTTGTTAGTATAACTATAAATATAATTAAAAATTATGTAAATATATGTAAAAAAAATAAACTAAATTTTACCTTGTTGAAGCAAATTGAAGAATGAATTAGAGCACCAAATGGATTGAGAGAAGAGTACAAATTGATTGAGAGCAATCTAAGGAGTAAATGAATTGAATTGAGAGAGATTTAGAGAGATTGGGGTGAAAAAAAATGAAGAGAGGAGGAAGAATTTATAGAAAAAATAGAGTGAAGGAGGAGAGAGAGGCTGAAAGTCTTTCTTGCTTTGTCAACTCTGATGAGAGCAACGGTCACAAGACTGTTGCTGAGAATCTCAGCGACTCAACCTCAGATTGCTCATAAGCACTCAAAGCAAGGGTCTTGTTACAGTTGCATTGCTGAGAATCTCAGGCTTCTCAGCAACGGTCTGTTGACTGTTGAACGCTTGTATGGGGCGAGTAATCGCCATTCACCCATCCCTCTGTTTGTTTTTTGTTTTGAGTAAATGACAGAAATAGAGGCGATCGATCGCCTCTCATTGGACGATCGATCGGCTCTGTTTGTAAAAGTATTTTTGTTGATGTTTATGGCAGAAGCATTGTCGATCGATCACCGTTCCTTCTGCGATCGATCGGCTCTTACTTGCTCCTCATGATGGATGGCAAAGGTAGTGCCGATCGACTACCGAACGTGGGCTATCAATCGGCTTTACCACTGCAAGTGCACAATTTTAGTTGATAGCAGAAGCATTACCGATCGATTGGCGCTCATGGGCGATCGATCGTCTATACCTCTGCGAAACAAAATCACAGACGTAGAACTCCGAAGCCGACCAAACTGAAGGGTAGACGCAAAACTCTGAAGTCGAAGATTTGAAGATGGTCGTACTCGTCGTCATCGGTAGATGTCGATGGAAGACGAAGACGGGTCTATCCATGTAACACCGGGCATTTTGCCTATGTAATTATTCCACGAATAATTAAGCTAAATTACTCTGATATTAATGCAATGACTATTTTTAATGAAATTGTCGACGTGTTTAATTGAACGAGGGTGATTCGTGAGACCGAATCGATTAACTAAATAATGTTTTAGTTAGAAATGCATGGAGGGGTAAATTGGGAAGGAATTAAGGTAGGTGGGAGGGAGCCAATGGATGGTTGCCGAATGTCCATAACTTGCTGAGAAACCTACCTATTGTCTTGTCTTCTCTTCTCTTCTATGTAAACTTTCATTTTAATCCTCTTTTCTGTTTTCTCTCTTCCAGACGACTGAAACAAATCTCCAAAACTTGTTTCTCCTGTTTTCTTCAGTAAAGGTAATCATCTAACCTAGTTAACGAGTTTGGACAAGTTAAGATGTGAGTTTTGTGGAAGTTAAGGGTTATGATATTTTAAGAAAACTCACTGTTTTTGTATGAAAACACGCTGGTTTGTTTTTTAAAGATTTGAATGGAGTCTGGAACATGTTCTACCAAGTTATTAGTTAGCATTTGCAGCTCTGTTTATTTTCTTTACGTGCATGTTTTAGGTCTGTGTATAACCGAGACGTTCAAGACTTGCAACTCTACAGCAACAGGTAAGTTCATGTGTATAAGTTGGCCCTTAAGGCCCTATAGCAAGGAGATACTAGGTTTTGGTTCGGTAGTTAGATCATAGGTTATGCTTTAAGTTAAACGTGTTCTTTGTGTTCTGTTTTTCGTAGTTTTTATTATGTCACCTGTATATGTTGAGTTTAAGTATCATATCTGTTCATGCATCCACGTTTTTTGTAAAACCATGTAAATATTTTCAGCACCAGATTTGAAGTAATGGAAGCTAAAATGTGAATGTAATGTATGGATAAGTGTGGACGAGGACTGGCATCTTGTCATGTACTCCTGTTATGTCCTGTTGTGGCATGTACTCCTGTTGCGCCAGCTCTTCCTCCCACTTATACTTTTCTGTCCGGTGAAACTGTAATGTAACGTTCATGTATTTGAACATGTTCATGCACAGCATATGCATCACTTTGCATTGTATGTTCTTACTGAGCTCTAGGCTCATAGTTGAACTCCCTGTTGTAGGTATGGATCCTCCAGATGAGGACATTATGCCTCAAGATGATGAATTGATGTAGTTGGCGGGATGAGCTCATGAGGTGGTTGCTGCAGTCAGACAAATGTATTTCCTGTGAGTATGTATTTTTTTAAAGTTATGCCAAGTTCTGTACAGCTTTTGGGATTTTAAAACGATGTACAAACTTTCTGTTGATGTATTTAAAACTTCTGTCTGACAGTTGATAGTTGTCTTTTGAAATGTTTATAATCGTTTGGAAATATCTATTTTGTTGTGCGTGGAACGGTTCGGGTTTAGAGCTTTCCAGGCAGTCAATTTTTCTTGAAATTTCCGCCATGATCTCTAAAGTTCATGTCTGTAGACTTTGTTGGAATTCTGGTGTTTTTGTTTTAGAACTCTGTTGGGATTTTTATAATGTATAGGTTTTGGTGTTTAAGTTTTTTAAACCTCTGTCGTGTTCTCTAACACGTTTTAAATTATGTTTTGAATCGGTCTTTGGGGTTTGAGGTTTTTATGCCGTCTGTTTTTATGCTACCGTTTTTATGTAGTTCACTTCTGCCTGTGAACAGTTCACTCTTGCCTGTAGTTCACTTCTTCCTGTGAATAGTTCACTTCTGCCTGTAGTTCACTTCTGCCTGTAAACAGTTCACTCCTGCCTGTGAACAGTTCACTCCTGCCTGTAGTTCACTTCTACCTGTGAACAGTTCACTTCTGCCTGTAGTTCACTTATGCCTGTGAACAGTTCACTTATGCCTGTAGTTCACTTCTGCATGTGAACAGTCACTTCTGCCTGTAGTTCACTTCTGCTGGTGAACAGTTCACTTCTGCCTGTGAACAGTTCACTTCTGCCTGTGAACAGTTCACTTCTGCCTATGAACAGTTCACTTTTGCCTGTAGTTCACTTCTGCCTGTGAACAGTTCACTTCTGCCTGTGAACAGTTCACTTTTGCCGGTGAACAGTTCACTTCTGCCTGTCTTCACTGTTCATCTTCTGCCTTACGTCATCCGCCCACATCATCTGCCCAGTTCACCTACATCTTCCGCCTTGCTTCTTCCGCCCAGTTTAATTACTTCTTCCACCAGTTTAATTACTTCTTCTGCCCTATATCACCCGATCCTGTCATTCACTGTAGCCCTCTTCCACAGTATGTCTTCCAGTTTCATGTTTTCCCATTTTTTTTTAAGTCTTTCAGAGTATTCTGTCTTTATTTCTGTCGTCCACTCCTGCTTTCAAAGGTCTAAATGTTCCTGTCTTATTGATTTTTAATGTTATCCAGTACTTACATTCCAGTGAGGGTTTACCCTCTGTGTAAAGATTTAAAGTTTCAAAAAAAAATGTCCCGTTTCCTGTTAAATGTCCGGAGTGATGACTCCTCGGCCTCGATCGGGTCTGGGGCCGTCACAATCCATGTCCACTGTTGAGGCTTCAGAGAAGGCTCTGAGCTGGGCGCCGGAGCCCGACCTGGGCATCAGTGTAACACCCGTGATTTTTCCTCCTATGTAAGTTGCCCTTAGATTAAGTAATAATAGGGAAGTTTAACCCTAATGTTAGGGTTATACTAAGTAGTTGAGTTAGGAAGTGGTGATTGAAGAGAAAATATTAGAATTTAAGTAGTTCAGGGTATTATTGGTTGAAATAAAAGTAAAAGAAAATGTTTTAAAATAAAAGTGATGGAAAATGAAAGAAAAGAAGAGAGAAAGGTGGTGTCTTCACGTTGGAATAAGGGACATATGAGTGAGGGTTAATTTTATAAAAGATAGAAGTTTGTGGTAAAAATCAAAAAGTAGAAAAGTTGATTTTTATAAAGGTAAAGTAAAAGGTGTAAAAAAAACACAAAATTATCTTCTTTTTCACTCCTCTCTCCCTCGGTTTTTCTCCAGCGCCGTAGTCCTCCATTGTTGATATTTTAAGCTCATTTTTGTTGAATTTAGTTAGGGTTTGAAAAACCCTAAAGGGGAGTTCCGAATTTTCTTTCCTTTGCTGAAATATCTTGCTATATTTAGTGGTTAAAACTTTTAATAGATTGGTTTAGGTTATTTTTGGAGTTAGGATAGCAAATTGGAGAGAGTTGTGTAAAAACCGGTTTTTGGAATCAATATGGCCGGTTCTGTTTTGCTGTTTTCGATCTGGCTAAGTAGTTTGGTGGTTGAATTTGAGTATTTCAATGGATAGTAGACGTGTAAAGGTTTACCGATTGGGGTGGCACGTCAAAATCTGATGAAAAACGAATAAGTTATGGCCGTTTGAAGTTGGACACTAAAAATAGTGAGAAAATCGGGTTTTAGGATTTGAATTGTTTAGTTGGTTGAATTTTAGTTAGTTTTGGGTTTAACATTTCCTTAGAATTTTGTAGAATAATTGCTAAGTTATTTTTCCTATGTGTTAGGTTGTCGAGTGGATAGGTTGATCGGACGAAGTGAGTCATTACGAACCGAGTGGTCAGGTAAGTAGTGGTTGTTTGTGTTTTGCCTTCGTGCCTACACCATGAAACAGTATGGAATTGTTTGTTTGATTGCTTTGTTTTGTTTTTGGTTAAGCATTCGTGTGGCATGCATCATGGTTTTCAATTAAGCAAAACACGAGTTTTCTTGCATGGTTTGGTTGCGAGCGAGAAATGTAATCAGATAAAGTGAACAGCAAAATTATTCTTGATTAGAGTTGCCTTGTCGGGAACAAGTGCTGGAGTGTAGCACCCCGAGGGGACCTCTATAAAAGATGACCGAACACGCATTCTTGATTAGAGTTGCCTTGTCGGGAACAAGTGCTGCAGTGTAGCACCCTGAGGAGACCTGTATGAAAGATGACCGGCTAAAACACGCATTCTTGATTAGAGTTGCCTTGTCGGGAACAAGTGCTGGAGTGTAGCTTAGAGTTGCCTTGTCGGGAACAAGTGCTGGAGTGTAGCACCCCGAGGGGACCTCTATGAAAGATGACCGGCTAAAACACGCATTCTTGATTAGAGTTGCCTTGTCGGGAACAAGTGCTGGAGTGTAGCACCCCGAGGGGACCTCTATGAAAGATGACCGGCTAAAACACGCATTCTTGATTAGAGTTGCCTTGTCGGGAACAAGTGCTGGAGTGTAGCACCCCGAGGGGACCTCTATGAAAGATGACCGGCTAAAACACGCATTCTTGATTAGAGTTGCCTTGTCGGGAACAAGTGCTGGAGTGTAGCACCCCGAGGGGACCTCTATGAAAGATGACCGGCTAAAACACGCATTCTTGATTAGAGTTGCCTTGTCGGGAACAAGTGCTGGAGTGTAGCACCCCGAGGGGACCTCTATGAAAGATGACCGGCTAAAACACGCATTCTTGATTAGAGTTGCCTTGTCGGGAACAAGTGCTGGAGTGTAGCACCCCGAGGGGACCTCTATGAAAGATGACCGGCTAAAACACGCATTCTTGATTAGAGTTGCCTTGTCGGGAACAAGTGCTGGAGTGTAGCACCCCGAGGGGACCTCTATGAAAGATGACCGGCTAAAACACGCATTCTTGATTAGAGTTGCCTTGTCGGGAACAAGTGCTGGAGTGTAGCACCCCGAGGGGACCTCTATGAAAGATGACCGGCTAAAACACGCATTCTTGATTAGAGTTGCCTTGTCGGGAACAAGTGCTGGAGTGTAGCACCCCGAGGGGACCTCTATGAAAGATGACCGGCTAAAACACGCATTCTTGATTAGAGTTGCCTTGTCGGGAACAAGTGCTGGAGTGTAGCACCCCGAGGGGACCTCTATGAAAGATGACCGGCTAAAACACGCATTCTTGATTAGAGTTGCCTTGTCGGGAACAAGTGCTGGAGTGTAGCACCCCGAGGGGACCTCTATGAAAGATGACCGGCTAAAACACGCATTCTTGATTAGAGTTGCTGATTAGAGTTGCCTTGTCGGGAACAAGTGCTGGAGTGTAGCACCCCGAGGGGACCTCTATAAAAGATGACCGAACACGCATTCTTGATTAGAGTTGCCTTGTCGGGAACAAGTGCTGCAGTGTAGCACCCTGAGGAGACCTGTATGAAAGATGACCGGCTAAAACACGCATTCTTGATTAGAGTTGCCTTGTCGGGAACAAGTGCTGGAGTGTAGCACCCCGAGGGGACCTCTATGAAAGATGACCGGCTAAAATACTTAATGGTGGTTCTGGGAATGGCCGTCCTGTACGATTATAGGATGTGAGCCTACCCGATCCACACAGCTTATGACCGGCTAAAATACGTAATGGTGGTTCTGGGAATGGCCGTCCTGTACGATTATAGGATGTGAGCTTACCCGATCCACACGACTTATGAAATGATTAAAGCAACGAACGACAAATAAGCACAACTGAGTGTTAGAAACTGCATGTGATAGGATTGGTTGCATTGTTTTCATAGCATTCGTTATTCCCTACTTACTAAGCATTAGGCTTACATTTTGTGTTCTATGGTGTAGGTGATGAGTTTTACTCAGGTGAGGTAGATGAGATAGCCCAAGACTAGGCAGCAGTTGGTGATGCATGAAGTATGCCAGTGTGGGCTATTGTCGGGGCGTCACGACCACTTCCTCGGGTATTTTGTGGGAGTTTGATGTAGATAGTTTTGTAAGTATTTTGGATTATTGTGAACAGTGATTTTTAAAACTGGTTTGTATATACATACTGGTAGTTTGAAACTATATGTTTTCCGGTTTTGGTTTCAGGTTTTGGTTTATAGAATTTTAGGCGTTATGCCGCCCGTTTTGATTTTAAAATAAATAATGTGGGGTTTACGTTATCTATTTTTCCCATTATCCGTTTTAACTTAGTTTTCCAAAATTTTTACGGGACATGAAGGTTAGGGTGTCGGGAAGGTACGGTTAAAATTTTAGAATTTTTGGAGGTTTTTGGCTCGGGGAAAAGTGGAGGAAAAGAGGTGAAGGTCGGGAGGGGCGCTGGGGCGTGTTGGGCACACGTAGGGCGAGCAGGGCGTCGCGAGCGGCGATCGAACGCGCGCCATCGGCGATCGCCGATCGGCATGCTCTCGGGTACTGTAGCACCCGAGAGGGTGCCGATCGATCGGCGCATTTGCGCCAATCGATCGCCACCACTTGTTTTTAATTTTTTTTATTTTTTTATTCCAACTTATTTTAACCCGACATTTTTCTGACGCATTTTAAACGTATTTTGGGCACCCTTTCGAACAAAAAGTCTACGTAAAACCCAAAAACTGAGTCGAAAAATTACGAAAATTATTTTAAACGTCGTTTTAAACGTGGGATAGCTTAGCAAAGTAGCGCACCGAGCCGGGTCGGTTTGGGGGCGTTACAATCAGAGTTGGGCTTGACAGAGCCATCGGAGAGTTGGAAACTGTCGATTGTCGAGCGTTGAAGAGGGCTCAGGGCCCCAAGCTGGGCTTGACTAGCCAGCTTGCGAGCTCGTCGCTCGTTGAGCCCGATCATCGACGGGCTCACGAGCCAGGATGGCCGAGCTCGGCTCGGCCCGTCTCAGCCCGCTACACTAACGAGCCTCGCAGCCCGCCCGTTTAACATCTCTAACTACACATAAAATGATGAATAGTTTGTATTTTTTTTAATTCACTTATTTAATTATAAATTTTGACAACCGGTGTTCCAAATTCATTTTCCTTTAAAACTCCTATTTGAATTATTATTAATCGTCCATTAAAAATCAATCAAACATCACAGAAGAAACTCTATTACTTTACGCCTTTAATAAATGATTATGAGTTTAAACCCCTTAATAAAATTCTATTAATTCATATCCATTAATCAGGTGTTAACAATTTTAAACAATTTACAAAACTCGACACTCATTAATGATGACCTAAGAATTTCAAGAAATGAAGGATTAATAATACTTTCAAACCTAACTAGTTCACATCTCATTAATAAATTATTTCTTAAACCCTCACGCATCACACATTTTCTTCTTTTTATTTTGTCTTTTCAGGTTCATTTCTTATATTTTCTATTTTCTTTAGTGAACTTCTTGTTTATGTGCCTCTAATTAACGTTTGCACACGATATAGGACTTGGTTTTTTTAAAAAGAATCTTTCACATATCAATCATTGCATGACAACTACACGTATATGAGGCCAAGATCAAGCCAGAGCCCAGGCCCATGACCAAGTTAATTTGGCAAGAATCTTAACATGATTGATGAGGACTCCATTATCACTGCCACATACTGGTCTGGTCAGCAGCTGGTCTTCTTCTTCATCATCTCTAACCGCCTTGTCGCCACTGCATAGACGAGCGACCACGATCTCTCTCTCTCTCTGCTTCTCTCACCTAGCTGTGGAAATGGTCAGAGAAACCCTAGAACCTTCTGCCTCGTCCTTCTCATCATATTCAGTGCCTTCTTCCTCAAACAGTGATGCCAATCTCCTACCACCACCAGAAGATGCTTGGATCCATACTGGTCAAAAATTGCTTCCTCACTGGAAATCTCTTACTCATTCTCACCAGGTATTGAAATCTCCGGTTTCCCAATCTGTATAGTTTCATTTTCTCGTTTGGTGCCCATGCTAGTTCTTTTATTCAGTTTCAGGGCATAAAAGCTTACATCTACTTTGGAACACTGTCTTTTTCTGTAATCAGTTTAAGCATCATAATTGTTCTTTTAATTCGATTTACGAATATCTGGTGTTTTGGTACTTGGTGATCATTCTTTTCTAAAGGTTGTATGTCTCTAGAAGGAGGTTGGAATCAATGTAATGAATATGAGCATTTGGTGTACTAGTTGCAGCTTATAGAACATTTTTCGAGCAATTTTCAATTCATATTTCAGAACTGAACGAGCTAGGCTTTCGTAGGACCATCACATGACAAAATAATAGTGCCAAAAATTTCTGCACATCATTGATCTTAGTTTACTAGTTCATTATGCCAACTTTGATGTAGCAGATATTACCAATTTCAATATCAAGAGTTAACCAAGTAGATGCTGCAAGACTGGATATTGAAATGTCAGCTATGTTGAAAGAGCAGCTGGTTAATGTCTTCTCTTTGATGAAGGTAACTATTATTGACATATATTAGTTGTATGAACATTTCACCATAGACTTCTCGGACTTATTCAAAAAATGTTTCTTGTGTTTGTTGTAATTAGCCAGGAATGTTATTTCAATATGAAGCAGAGCTTGATGCTTTCCTGCAATTTCTCATTTGGCGGTTTTCAATTTGGGTTGATAAGCCTACTCCAGGAATTGCACTCATGAATTTGCGCTATAGAGATGAACGTTCAACAGAAACACCAGGAAACGGTATAATGGTTTTAGTTTTGGATACCTTTCACTTGTCCTGTCTTTCATTTACGCTGAGCTAGCTCATAATAACTGCTATTTTTTTTTCTCAAATTTTTTGAGCTATATTGGACTAGAAATACATAATATCTTTAATTGTTTAAATTCTTAACTAAGCTATTCATAGTTTCAGGATAGGCAAGATTAATGCAAGGACATTGTGTTCCTGTTCTTTTTTGGTGTAGTGTACTCAATTTAGTTCTTTGTGTAACTTTTATGTCCTTCTTTTGCATTTGGATTTGTTATTCTGTGCAGTTAGAACTGGATTGGAAGGATCTGGACTCTCTGTTGGTCAAAAGATTTGGTATTGTGTCGCCACTGTTGGTGGAAAGTATATTTGGGCTCGTTTGCAGTCATTCTCTGCTTTTCGTAGATGGGGTGATTCTGAACGGGTACAGTTTTGCTAGCATGTTGCCTTCTCCCCAAGAAAGTTATTTTTTCTATGCACAACTGGTGATAAATCAAATGTGTTAATGTTTCTCTAAAATTTGTTCAGAGGTCATTTGCTCGGCAAGTATGGGTTTTGTTACAGCGTGTAGAAGGACTTTACAAAGCTGCTTCATTTGGAAACCTACTTATATTTCTTTACACTGGGAGGTATATTTTCCATCATTAACTAATTCACTTCGCAGACTGGCTCCTACTAAAATAGATTACATTCTGAATATATTTTCTTAATCTCTGATCACTATGCTTATATACACTATGCATGCTGATTACGGTAACAAGTGCAAATATAAGTTGTTACAGACTGATGAGAATTAGGAGACATGTGATTAGTGTGAAGCCTTTTGTTGGGTCACTTTGGACGCCTTAATTGTCTAATATACCCAAATCAATAGAAATGTTGAGGCGTATTAGTTGAAGCTCTTCAGTAATCATTTTTGTGTTAATACTACTCTTGTGCAATCATTAGCGGTAAAAAAAATTCTTGGTAATTGGAAGACATTTAATTAATTGTTCTTTAATTTTTTATCTTTTTATTATTATCTTCTTCATACTTCTTATTTGTATGATGTTGATAAATTAATTAGGGGGTAGTTTAGAAAATATAAATTTACTGATGTGGCGAATTCGTAATGCAAAAGGGGAGTGAAAGGTGTGGAGGGGGAGGAGATGGTTATAAATTGTAATAGTGGGGAAGAGGGATAACTTTTGGGATGAATGAATTGATACGACTTAGTTTGCTATGGTATTTTCCATGCCTTTGGCACTCTTGCTAGACTTGAGGATGGATTAGGGTTCTTTGTAGATTTATATTTTTGTTTAATATTCTGTATTGGTTTCCGATTTTCAACATATGCTTTATGTAAACATAACAATTACCATGTAAGAAGATTTTCGGGTGTTGTTGCAATGTCTCGTAGGCTTTCCTAGTAATTGATAACAGCCTCGATACTTCTCTCCTACTCAAATGGCTAAAACTACTCTGCAACCTTATGAACTGAATCTATATAGGAAATCGACTTCATTTTTCTTTATCATCGGGTTTGACTGATGGTATTTTATCTTTATTTATCAGAATCATTCATGACTAGTGTTTCTTTGGAGATAATGTTTTCCATTCCTTATCCAACTTTGTTGATAACAGTCACTTATTAGTTTTTGATGCAAAACTCGACAATATTGAAAAAAGGACTGTACTTATGGGTTGTTTACATATTTAGTTACTTGATCAACCTACTGTTTAAATACTCTATGTGGCTTCATATAGTTTTTGAGGAATGGAGTTTTCGCAAATCTATGGACTATATGGCTACAACAAAATGAAAACTAGGATAAGTGCCGAGTAGTTGAACTGTATGGAGAGTATTAGATACGTTGTTGTAAAATGAGCTTATATGACGACCCACTTTAGAGTTTCTTTCTTGTTGGTGCTTTCCATTTGGAGAGAGACAGAAAATCTTAATTTGTATTTGATAAGGAAGAATTTCCTATCCTCCATCATTTAATCATTTTTTATATCACTATTATTTTTTAATAAAAGGCATATTCTTCATACACTCTGTTTGGTGCAGGTATAGAAGTCTTATTGAAAGGGCTTTAAGGGCTAGGCTTGTTTATGGGAGCCCCAACATGAACAGAGCTGTTAGCTTTGAGTACATGAATCGCCAATTAGTGTGGAATGAATTTTCGGTAACGTCTTCCCTTCTTCCAAATCTTTCTGTTTATGTTCATATAAAACTTGTACGCCAAAAAAATAATAATAAATTTAGAATTGAGCTACTGCAGTTGAGCACCAACATGGGTTACTCTGGAGTTCATTTGTTCTGTTTTATCATCTACACTCAGCTTCCAGTAATCAGCTTCGCGCTAGATCATCTCTCATGTTCTTTGTTAATACTTTGTGCTGATTTGCAGGAGATGTTGTTATTGCTACTCCCTTTGCTAAATTCATCTTCGGTTAGAAACTTTCTGAGTCCATTTTCTAAGAATAAATCCTCAAGCTCCAAAGAGGATGCAAATACCTGCCCTGTTTGCCTGGCCAGTCCAAGCATTCCTTTTCTAGCCCTTCCATGTCAGCACAGGTATGTCATGCTTTTGTGGTCCATCTTGGTTGTATTGTTGTGTAGCTTACAGTTATCCTATTCCGATGAGGTTTTCAAATTTCCTTTGCTCTCCTATGGGCCTTATGCCAGATGATATAATACTCAGTGAATTTTACAGGTCAATTCTTGATTATGCATACTTCCATATTGATTGTGGTGAAAATGGAAGACTTATTATCCTTGTTACTTGACTTGATGCAGATACTGTTACTATTGCCTTAGGACACGTTGTGCTGCAGTTGCATCATTCAGATGTCCCAGATGCAACGAGCCTGTGGCTGCTATGCAGCGACATAGTGGTGCCGGCAATGCAAGTCCCCAGCAATAATTATTCAGATAAGCGAATATATTTAATTACGACCACATTTATATTAGCTACTTAAAGTAGGAAAGAGATGAAAAAGCCGATCATTGAATCTTGTATTTAGTTGAAGGTGCATTCTTTATCATCTGTTCGACACATTTCATAACTCCGATTCTCATTGTTTACTGATTAATCACTGTGAACACTTTTGTGTGGAGTTGTAGAAAGGGACACAAAGCATTATTTTGGTTTATTGTTGTAATGAGATGCAATTGGCTGCCATTTCTGCCTTCATTATTTTGATTTGATCTTTCTGGTTGATGATTTATATGCATAATCTGTACTAATGTGTCTCCCAGCAGGAATTAAGACACTAGGATTTGCAATTGATCATTGAGTACCATTTTCATTGAAGAAAAATTGACCTTTCATTGCCACATAAAAATCTTTGTAGTATACTTGAAGAAAATCGACCTTCCGTCTTGTAGCTGGGAGCATATGGAGCTTTTAGGTTTGCCACAGATTGATCGGATTCCCCAGCAAAATGAGCATTTCTGTGGCTAACGTTCAACCAAACCCCTGGTACAGTCGACTGAACCCAAAGGTAGCAGTCCATTAAATAGAGTAGTTGAAAGAAAATCGAAATATTAAGTAGGTGAATTTTTTACTTCAAAACAAACTGAAACATACTTCTCAAATTCAAACCTCTTTTAAACTCAATATAAACGTTTCTACCTAAATTATTTACGAAACTACCATAGAATAGAATACACAAGTAATTTGAGATACTTTTGAATCATTGCCCCAAATTTAATTATGTGTTCTTCAAATTTAACTACACAAGATTTGGAAAGGTTAGTTTCGAACAGATATATTGTGTATGAATTCATGTGTATTATGAATATATATATGATGTATTTACAAAATTTGTGATGGTTTTTGTAGTACCTATAAAGTTTAATATTTAATGTGTTGTTTTTTGCTGTTGAAGTTTATAGAATGCAACGAAAAAAAAAAAGGAAAGCTTGGATTCAGTGTAAAAATTGGAAAATTATGAACGTCACTCTCTGAATTGACCAGACTTTGGTGTTAACTAGGTCTTTACAGAAGGTGGGTAGGTATTGAATTCTGTTAAAGTTTGCATCTACGCAGTTCTTTGCTGATCTGAATCTTGGAGGAGCTCCCAATCCTTGTTCATTCCATTGTACTATGCCGTTAACTGATTTTTAAATGCACAAGGTTTTTTGAGAGTTTGGTTGTTTATAATAGTTAGAAAGCCGGTAGCCCTCGCAAAGTAATCCAAACTGATACGTATTTGGATGGTTTGACCAATAAGATTTGTTCGATTTGGTTTCGAAATAAAGAAACTTGATTATTTATAAAGAGAACCAAACCAAGCCAAACTACCACATTTTATTCCATGGGAACTATTAGTTGGTTGTGAAATCAAGCTTCTTTTTGCTATCAATAATGAGAATTTCATTCGTTTCTTTTATGATTTTAATTCGAATCGAATGTCCTTTGGCAGCAGCCTGGACTAGAGGAATGGGTGTATTGTCTTATCTGAGAAGTCACATTTTTGTTAGTAATGACTTCGAGCATTCAAGAAGTATTGGAGTCATAAATGGATCAATTCCAATGCTTGCTGCTAAGACTTCATCAGTGCTAATGATGGTTCATGCTTGCTTGTAAATAAATGGAGTAATGGACAGTAAAAAAAACCGTATATGTATTAGTTAAGGTAACCAATGGACCAGTAAAACATTGAAGATATGGTTGATCCCAAAAATAGGCTCAAGGAAACTAGTTTGCTTGAAGAAATAGTTATACGAAGCTGTGGAATGTCGCAGTTTTTGATTTTAGTTTCTGGAGAATTTCGCTATTATTCGCTAAGACTTCATCAGTGCTACTGGACTGGTTGTTATAATAAAATTTCAGTATTATTGCTAGTTGATCGACTTAATTGGGTAGGGAATTTTTAGAAAGGACGTAGATTTTCAAGCTAACAATAAAGAACAACTTAGTTTATTGGTGAAGAACATAAAGTAAAGTTTGAATCATGGCTAATTTCATGCTCTGAGTCGTAGTTTTCTGCCTCTAAAAACTAGCCTGAAGTTTCTTTTCCACCCATGAAGGTGACAAAACTGGATTCATCTCACACTCAACACTCTCTCTCTGCTCTTGCTTCAGGTCTGAGCCCTCCAAGTCCAGGCTGAGATTTTCTCTTGGAAAAACTTTTACTCTCCACACCTTGAATGTTTGATCCAAACTTGCACTACAAACAAGGATCTTCAGCATGTTCTCCGTCTCGGAAAACACGGCCAAGCACTTGACCGGTCCCTGATGCCCTTCGATGATGGAAAGGCATGAATGAAACGTACTTTCTTCGTGCCTCCTCCATATTCTGATCGTAGAATCCTCGGAGCCGCTAAAAATTAAGTTCCCTATCGATACTAGGCAAAGTACAGCGAAATGATGGCCTTGTAAGAATCCTCCGTGATTGTATCGACCCGAGATGATTTCCTTTTCCCAGAAGTTAATTAGCCCGTCCGACGAGCCGGAGTATAGAAAGCAGCTGCCTGGTGACAAGCTCATCAGGGCCATGGCGTTTACCGGCGAACATTGAAACTTGAGGGTCATGGTGAGAATATGTGAGCTTTCTCCAAACACCCTTCTCCAAATTTTGATGCAGCCATCTGAGGAGCAACTAAAAACACAGCCGTCTTCTTGGTTGACAGCAATTGCATTTACTTGGCCTTGATGGGCGACAAATGAATCGACACAACATCTTTCCAACGCGTTCCAAACCTTAATTGTTCTGTCCCAAGATCCTGTATACAACAGCCTATCTGCCTGGTTATAAGCCAGGCAAGAAACACGATCACGGTGCTGTTTGTTGCTTTTTTTCGAAAACGAAAAAGGGTTTCTCGGAGGAAATGTCATTATCTTCTTCGGTCGGAAATTCTCTCCAGTTTTTATGTCCCACATTCGGATTCGGCAGTCGCCGTGGGCTGTGAATAGCATACGTCCATTAGCTAAGATGGCTCTTATTTGACCGGAGGAAGCCGAAATATGGCCCATGCCAGTGCAATCCGGATGCTTCCATGCATGGACTCGTCTACTTTCGGAGCCGACGAATATAAAATCTTTCGAAAGCGCAATCGAGAGAATATTTCCTTCGTACCGATGCAGAGAGGCTATGCAACGATAAACAAGAGGCCTAGATGGACATGCGCTGGAAGGGGACAAAGTCCACGGGGTCTCGGGGCTGGTCGATGATAAGGGGATCGACATTCCGGAAGCGGGTGATGTTCTTGCGGAAACCAACTTCATATCATTGTCACATGCACTTTGATTGTTACCAAAAGATGGTCTCCGAGGTAAAGTGAAACTATTCCGTTCTTCTCCCATCAAAATCCTGAAGTTCTTTTGCCAATGATATTCCATTGCACATAGAAAAATGGTGTAGTTCAAGTCTTGGGAGTGATCTATATTCTGTGGAGGGGGCCATTTCAGAATTTGGGCAATTAAGGCATTGATTTGGTGTCTTGAATTCGTACCAACCACAGAGCAACTAGATATTCTTACTGTTCATTTCTCCTTTCTTGGCTTTTTGAACCTCACATTTTAGAATAGTTGAGAGTATGGCTTTTACATCTCTGACATGATTAATCATCTCAATGAATCTATGAAGCCTTGCATTTTCCATTAGGGTTTCTTGATATAAGTCGGAATCTTCAACAAGTATGACAATATTTGCGGATGTAGTTCATCTTTGGTCGAAAAGTTGCAAAAGCAGACTTGAGTAAGTAAACTAGTTGAGGTCGAGTGCAAGAGTTCAAAGTCCAACTAACACGTAACATTAGGTTATGTACCTCGCGTCAAACGGTCACATAATCATTCACTATGTTCCAGAAGATTGAAAACCAAATTCAGTCATTTTAGTCACCAAGTTTTGATTTTTTCTTTCTCCTCCATCCGCCATCCTCCATCCTCCATTACCCATTAACTTTTTTACACATGGCCTCCTTTTTCAGAGTCTTATTTAAAGCTCTTCCTACCCCCACCTTTCCATAGCCCTTTCAAATTGCTCCATCATTTTTCCTTTCTTATCTTCTGCACAACAATAATAATAACTGTTGTGTTTCTTCAACGCCGGAATGGTCCAAAATGTTTGCAGATCGGGTGTTCTCTCTATTTACGTCGATAACGCATATGATATGCTTGTCGCTTCATGGATTCATCTTTAGATTCCCTACAATGAGAAATCCAGCTGTATTTGATCATCAAGGATAAAGGACTTTCGTAAGGTTTGCATTATATTATTCGGATTTGTGCGCTGTCCATCAAAAATGGCCTCAAAAAATCGAGAAAAAAGAGATTCTTAACGGTTGGTTAGATAACAAATATTGGAATTGAAATTTTATTCTAAAATATTTAGTGTCTCTTTTGGTATACTATATAGATGACATGTTGAGTCCCCTGATTCTCTAAGTACAATATTGTCTGCTTTGGGTTGAATCTCGTACAGATACGTTTTTGGAGTTAATCCAAAATGCGTCCTACTAGGTATGGAAGGAAACTTTACTTATAAACCATACATTTTTCATTCTCTCAAGCAATGTGAAATTGTGCACCCTCATTGGTATGAGTCGAGCCCTACTCGACCTTCTTTGCCTTCACATGACGGACTGTCACATGACCAGATCTACAAATACACGAGGAATATTTTAAATTACTTATTCTCACATATAATTGTATACACCAAATAAATAACAAAGTTATGCAGTAAACAGGGGAAACATCACAAGTTAACAAACCTTATTCTATACAAGTTCTTTTCATTTAAAGCCTTTTTTTTTTTTTAATAATTGTTCTTTGCTATAATTTTTTATTGCGTAAATTCAATTATATTTTTCTGATCTTAGATACATTATATTCCCTATAATTTCGTGTTTAAGAGAAATTATTAGACGTGTCAATCAAATTGACTGATCAAATTTTAACACAGATTCTATTCTTGGCTATAATTTATAGTTTAGTTTTTAATTTATTTTTTTGATAAGAAGTATTGTAACGCGTACAATCTATTTCTTTCTTCTGATAAGTAGTTACAATCTATGATGTTGTTGAATATTAAAGCATATACTTTAAGCGTAACGCATAGAGTCATTAAAGTCAATAACAATCAAGTATTTGTGTTAATGTTCGTATCACGTGTCATGTGATGTGCTCTTGGTAGCCGATAACAAAGAATTCATTATTCATCCTACATAGCTGTTTCATTATATTGTACCTCATTGCATTCCATGTGAGGTTGTGAGAGAGCTTCCCACTTCATCAACTAAAATGGTTGATGGCCGAATAGTGAGTACGAGCAATTTTAGAAGAGTGAGAAAAACAAGCAATGACAAAGATCAAGAACGAAAAAGAAAATGGCATTTTTTAAGTGCTTTAGTCGTAAAGATCGACTGTTTTTTCAAGTGTATCATTGAATATTGTTCAACCTATTCAAAAATATAGTTGGATTATTTCTAATAGATGGGCAAATAGAGTTGATTCATAAAATAATGAAACGAGAAATTGAAAAAAATATATATATATGAAGAATGAAATCTATGAACAAATTTTGTGATTTGAAGGCCTATGGGCCCAATCATTTCTCTACCACCACATATTTCTGACAAAAATCTGGGAAACACTACCCTGATAGAGACTCTCTGTAACGTGCTAGAGTTTAATTTCACAAAATTTAACTGTTAGATTAGATTTCTCCAAATCAAAACCAACTCCTTAATATCAAATTTTATCCCTAAAATCCCTGAATCAGAGACAAATGTGAACCCAATATGCAACTAACAGCCTACCAGCTGTGTGGCTCCTTCGAAAATCGGAAACATACTCGGATTCAGTGAAGAAGTCGCTTGGTGCGTCCCTTATAAATTGAGAACTACCGAAGGGATGAAGGACTCATCTCTGGAAGTTTCAAAACTTCACTTCCTTTGACCTTCGACCATCACTTGCCGCATAGACGCAACTGAAGTCCTTCGAGGAAGCTGCAACTCCGCTCCGAGCAATCGATAGAAGTCTTCAACGAAAATCCCTCACTCTCAGACGAGTTGTCGCAAGCGTTTGAAGGCTCTATTAGCACATATAGTTAGTGTTAGTTTAGTTCTTTTGTAACTAGTGTCATTTCATGTTATCATTACGTTTTTTCTCTTTCATAGATATACTTGTACAAACATTACAGCACTTGTAATTTCAGATTGACAGAATAGTACACATCGTGGTTGATAGCTTCTTCTTCCCTCTGTGCTCTTCTTCCTTCCTTCTGCAAATCTACAGCTTACAAAACTCAACGTGGTATCAAAGCCAGGTTATGGCCTCCTCCAGCTTGACTGTTCCCTCCCCTCCCCTTCCCTCTCCTACAGTCTCTACTTTTTCTCCTCTACCCCCCTTACCCACAGTCAACTAAACACTTACAGTGAAGCTCAACAACTCGAACTACCTGGTCTGGAAGGCACAGCTTCTCAACTTCGTCATGGCTAATGGCATCGAACATCTCCTGGACCCCTCCTCTCCCTCACCTCCACAATTTCTGGATGCCAACTCCACCCAAGTCAATCCTGACCACACCCTCTGGCAACGTTATAACCGCATTATTATGAGTTGGATTTTTGCCTCTCTGTCCGAAGATCTCCTTCCTCAGATTGTTGCTTTCTCCACCGCCGGCGAGATTAGGTCCGCTTTGGAACGCCTTTTTGCTTCCTCCTCCATGGCCCGAATCACAGATTTGCGAAGCCGCCTGCATTCTCTCTCCAAAGACGGCCTCTCAGCCTCTAGCTACTCCCAAAAGTTCACCGCCCTGTGCAACACTCTTGCGGCGGTCGGCGAGCCTGTCACCTACAAAGATAAAATGATCTATTTCCCCAATGGGCTGGGCAGCGAGTACAACGCGTTTGTTACCTCGGTTACAAATCGCGCCGATGAACCTCCGCTCGAAGAGGTCCAAAGCCAGCTCCAAAGTTTTGATTTCCGCTGGAAAAACAAAACCCCGTCATCGCCATTCCGACGCCGGCTCAAATGCAAGCGCATCTCGTCTCTCAGCGCCCCCTTGGCCGTCGTGGAGCTCTCACCCGACTGCCCCTGTTCGGTCTCCATTCTCGCCGGCACTCTTTCAGCGCGGCCATGGTTTTCCTCAGCAGGCCGGGCAATGGCGGCCCTCTCGGCCCACGAACCAGGCCCTACTTCGTTGCCAGATTTGCAACAAACCGGGCCACTCGGCCCTTCGCTGTTACCAGCTTCCCTCTATAGCCCAGCAAGCCTTCTCTCCAGCCCCAGCCCAGGCCCACCTTACCTACTTCCAACCCGCCTCCGCCCCAGCCCAACCCTTTTTCCCTCTCACTCCTACCCGCCCCGACGCCTTATCTCCTCCATCCAACTCGGCCCGCCCAGATACCATCTTCTCCCCTGCTCCTCGCCAGATCTCTCCCGTTCTTCTTCCTACCCCTGCCCTGTCGCCGACAACCCCATGGGTCCTCGACGGCGCTACCCATCACTTCACGCCGGATTCTCAACTTCTCAGCCGCCCTCAGCCCCTCCCTTCTCCATCGCAAGTCGCCACTGCCGAAGGTACTCTCCTCCCTCTCTCCCAATTTGGTTCTGCTTCTATTCCGGCAATAGGCCGATCACTCACTTTACAACACGTCTCTCACTCTCCGAATTTGTCTCACAACTCTTAAGCGTCCTAGCTCTGTTCCTATATTCGTATTTGTTGAATTCACCCGACTTTTACTTTTTTGTCAGGATCTACCACGCACCAGACTGGGTAAACGCCCCGGTTTCTGACCCGGTTTGTTACATAAACCTGAAGAGACTAAGAAACTTGGACCAATTTTTTTTACTTTAGCTCAACAGGCCAAAATTTTGAACATAAACTAAGTCTCAACCTTTACAACTTCAAGCGGAAATCCATTTGGAAATGTAAGAATCCATCGTCCCAAAAAGAATAGAGGTTTTTTTTAAAAAAATCGTGAATACATAAGGAATCGCGAAGTCAAAATCATTGTGGAAGGTAAGAAGCCATCGGCCCAAAAAGAATAGAGGTTTTTTTTAAAAAAAATCGTGAATACATAAGAATCGCAGAAGTCAAAAGCATCTGCCGATGGATAAGTCAATGGAAGAAGCAAGAACAGCAAATGAAAGGGCTTCTACCGATGACGTGGACCAGAAGAGTTGGAAACAAAAAGACATCTCTCGTTGACTGCATCTACCGATGACGTCAGCCGGATAAATTAATTATCCAACATCGTCTGTCGCAAAACGACGATTTTGTGACTCGCACCTACCGTGGCTAACGACAAATCTCTCATTCCATCTTCCGATAAAATAAACTGCATGCACCGCCACTAAACGACAAAGCATAATATCACTCGAGACATCTTCCGATGACTTTACTGGAGACATCTTCCGATGACTTTACTGGAGACATCTTCCGATGACTTTACTGGAGACATCTTCCGATGACTTTACTGGAGACATCTTCCGATGACTTTACTGGAGACATCTTCCGATGACTTTACTGGAGACATCTTCCGATGACTTTACTGGAGACATCTTCCGATGACTTTACTGGAGACATCTTCCGATGACTTTACTGGAGACATCTTCCGATGACTTTACTGGAGACATCTTCCGATGACTTTACTGGAGACATCTTCCGATGACTTTACTGGAGACATCTTCCGATGACTTTACTGGAGACATCTTCCGATGACTTTACTGGAGACATCTTCCGATGACTTTACTGGAGACATCTTCCGATGACTTTACTGGAGACATCTTCCGATGACTTTACTGGAGACATCTTCCGATGACTTTACTGGAGACATCTTCCGATGACTTTACTGGAGACATCTTCCGATGACTTTACTGGCTCTTAAGCGTCTCTAAGCTCTGTCACGATAATTCGGTATTTGTTGAATTTCACCCGACTTACTTTTTTGTCAAGGATCGGACCACGCACCAGACGTGTAACGCCCCGAGTTATCTGAACCCGGTTTGTTAATCATAAACCTGAAGATAACTAAGAAACTTTGGACCAATTTTTTTTACTTAGCTCAACAGCCAAAATTTGACATAAACAAGTCTAACATTTAAAACTTTGCAGCGGAAATCATTGGAATGTAAGAAGCCATCGGCCCAAAAAGAAATAGAGGTTTTTTTTAAAAAAAATCGTGAAATACATAAGGAATCGCAGAAGTCAAAAGCATCTGCCGATGGATAAAGTCAATGGAAGAAGCAAGAACAGCAAATAGAAGGCTTCTACCGATGACGTGGACCAGAAGAGTTGGAAACAAAAGACATCTCTCGGTGGACTGCATCTACCGATGACGTCAGCCGGATAAATTAATTATCCAACATCGTCTGATCGCAAAACGACGAGTTTTGTGACTCGCACCTACCGGTGGCTAAACGACAAAATCTCTCATTCCATCTTCCGATAAAATAAACTGCATGCACCGACCACTAAACGACAAAGCATAATATTCACTCGTACCGATAGTGCAAAATCTACATCTTCCGATAGAATGAGAACTACATCTTCCGATGACTTTACTGAAACATCATCTGATGACTGTACTGAAGACATTTTTCGATAGAATTAGAACTACATCTTCCGATGACTTTACTGGAGACTATTTTCCGATAGAATTAGAATTACATCTTCCGATGACTTTACTGGAGACATCTTCCGATAGACGACATAATTATAACTCAACCTCTACCGGTAGACATCATCTACCGATAGAGAGCAGAGCGACATACCTACTACTCCTTGCTATACAACACGACTCTAACTACAGAAAGAATCTACTTACATTACTGGAATCATTCAAAAACAATCCTAACCAATGCAATACTCAAAAATCCAGCAAGTGCCAACATCAAATCTCAACAGAATACTATTATCAGAAAAGAAAACTCAAAACATTTTCAAAACATTGAAACAACTACTGTCATGAAAATTCAACCTATTTAAATTGAAACATTGCCAACTAAATCTTCACTCCAACAGACATTAGTTAAACCGCCTCATTAAATACCAGATCCGTGGCATGAGTATGCTCCTCCAACCAGCCTATCCCTCAATAAACTCAGAGAATTTACCTGCTGTCGCTTCTTCACCTACATCACAAAACTCATCTATTAGCCTAATGCTAAGTAAGTAAAGCAGTAATGAAATGAAATACTGAACATAAATTCCTAAACATGCAGTTTCTACTTTCTCATCTCAGTTGCATTCACATTCATTCATAAGCTGATCTGATCCCTCGGTTCCCTTGGAAAGTAGATCAATTTTCCTAATGTTATACATCCTCTACTCGATTAAGGGGCGGATGAATTCCCTTAATAGCTGATTTGATCCCTCTGTTCCTTTGGGAGTGGGATCAATTCTCCCAATGTTATAAAATCCCTTCATAAATTAATGGGTGGATTAGTTCCCTTAATAGTTTGTCTGTCACATTCAGTTCATGCCTCACCATCCCTACATGGAAATTCATTTTAGTAATCTTTCAGAAAAACATGATGCATGACATACAAAATCATTCACAAGATACATAACCCTACTGTTTTGTGATGTAGGCCCAAAGGCACATGCATACTTTACTTACCTGGTCTTCTGAAGGTTTGGTTGAAATCTCCTTCGGGAATTTGCTCGAACCTAAATCCATAAACCGATCATTAATTAAACCTTCACTAAACTTCATCCTATTCAACAAGAGACCTAAGGAAACTAATTGAGAACTCTGGTCATAATGCATTCCTGATACTGCACTAAACTGAAACTGACGCTTATCTATAGTATCCTCGAAACCCTCGCATTGGACTCCCTCGGCTATCTAACTGCTAAAATATAAGAAATGGGGAAAAACTTACTTAGATAGAAGAAGAGTCTGGTGGAGGATTCGCCGAGAGCTCCGCTGAGCTCGAGCTGGACACCGAAAAGGAGTAAATGATGAAACAGTGGCGGCTATAGTGCATAAATCTCTAAACCCCTTCCCTTAAATAGGTTATATTTAATTGCCAAATTACATATATGCCCTTGCTTAGTCATCATTAACCTAATCAATAACTCTCCCAATTCTTCCATGAAATTGCACATCATTAATTGATAAGTTAATTCGGTTAATTGAACCGAAACCGGGTGCTACAATCTACCCTCCTTAAAAGAATTTTGTCCTCAAAATTCAGTACCTGAATAATTCTGGATGTTGGTCCATCATGTCTTGCTGGCGCTCCCAAGTGGTCTCCTCTATGTTCTTGTTGTGCCATAAGACTTTTACTAGTGGAACCCATTTGTTGCGCAATACCTTCACCACATAATCTAAGATCTTTACTGGTTTCTCTTCATAGGCAAGGGTAGGATGAATCTCAAGGTCTTGCTGTTTCACGATTTGATATGGATTCCTTATGCATTTCTTCAACATAGAAACATGGAACACACTGTGTATCCCATCCATAGACGCCGGTAGCTGCAACTGATAGGCTGCCCTACCAACTCTCTTCAGAATAGTGAATGGTCCAATAAATCTGGGGTTCAACTTTCCCCTCTGATGGTGTGGCTGGATAAACTTTTGCGAAACCTCCTTTGGTCCGGCACACTTCCTTTCGGCTTCTTCCACTTCCAGAGCAGTGGACAAAGCCTTTGATGCCACAGAATTTGACTCCTCGGTAAATCTCCGGCTGCAGTCCATGCACAAATTTGAACACCTTATTCTCGTTCTTATGAGCAAAATGTCCAGCAAACCTGGACAAGGACTCAAATTGCCTACTGTACTCTGCCACCGACCCTGTCTGCTTCAAATTCAGAAACTCTAACTTCTTCACGGTTTGAACCGTGCTGTTAAAATACTTCCCATAGAAAATGTCCTTGAATTGTGACCAAGGCATCGCCAAAACATCTGTGGTGGTCTCTATTGTCTCCCACCAGAGTTGAGCTTCACCAGCCAAATTGTAACGACCCTAATACTGTACCCGTATTTTCCGTACCATATTATTTTTATTTATTTTTTTTAACCTAATATCTTTAATTAAACACTGGGCGGAACCTAAACCGAAATCGAAACCAAAATCGAAATCGGAATAAAAATCTAAGTTTAAAACCATTTAAAACAACTTAAAACAAATTAAATAAAATCATTATTTAAAACTAATTTCGATTAAAATAAAAGGGGAGGGCAGAATTGACATTCTACCCGAGGAACGGAGACCGCGCTCAATCGCTGCAGCATGCAGCGACTGATCGCTGCATGCACTGCATGCTGCATCGATCGATCTCTGCAACAATGCAGAGATCACCACGCGATCCCTTCTGTTTTCTCTTCTGTTTTCTCTTCTTCTCTGTTTCCTTTATTTTCACAAGTGCTCTCTGGATTCTAGAGAGCAACCAACACGATTCAACCTAACACAATTCAACCTACTCCTAACAAAGTATCAGTTTATAACGTATTTTAAACTCAATCAACCCACAACGGACTTTGCGAAATCCAACTGCATGGATAGCTCTAAAAATCGAGCTTATCCGTATCCAACCTACAACATTTCCAAAACATTTCTATAACGTTTAAATACTGTTTTATAAACAATTTACCCAAAACATTCAAATGTAAACCTATCATCTACCAGAACCAAACATCCTATGACGTCTACACAATTATCCAGCCAAAACATACCAAAATCTATACATACTATCCCCACGGGTTAGGTGAGCCTCGACTGCGCCAGCACACCTCCGCAGCCATCCCCTGTCAACTGAATCATGCCTCAGGTGGAGGGACATCGTCCTCACCTGGTACCTCGAAGTCTATGTCACCTACACCATACAACACACTATGAGATAAAATCCCAGTAAGCTCTACGTAAATGCAATGCATGCTGTGCGTATGAGTTCGATAAATCATGCTTTCTTTTATCTTACTATGCAATGCTCAATAGGTGTCACCGAGATCCTATCCCTCTAACCGAAGAGAGCTCATCCAGCGGGCGGACTACTCTTTCCAGCTAGAGGCAGGGGGTGCACGCTTACAACACGTACAGCCGTGCCTGAGCCCCACCTCGCGTGACCAATACGCCTTTCGGCCAATACGCCTTTCGGCCAATAAGCCTTTTGGCCAATGCTATGCTCAATACGCCTTTCAGCCAATAAGCCTTTTGGCCAATGCTATGCTCAATACGCCTTTCGGCCAATAAGCCTTTACGCCTTTCGGCCAATAAGCCTTTTGGCCAATGCTATGCTCAATACGCCTTTCGGCCAATACGCCTTTCGGCCAATAAGCCTTTTGGCCAATGCTATGCTCAATACGCCTTTCGGCCAATACGCCTTTCGGCCAATACGCCTTTCGGCCAATAAGCCTTTTGGCCAATGCTATGCTCAATACGCCTTTCGGCCAATACGCCTTTCGGCCAATAAGCCTTTTGGCCAATGCTATGCTCAATACGCCTTTCGGCCAATAAGCCTTTTGGCCAATGCTATGCTCAATACGCCTTTCGGCCAATACGCCTTTCGGCCAATACGCCTTTCGGCCAATAAGCCTTTTGGCCAATGCTATGCTCAATACGCCTTTCGGCCAATACGCCTTTCGGCCAATAAGCCTTTTGGCCAATGCTATGCTCAATACGCCTTTCGGCCAATAAGCCTTTTGGCCAATGCTATGCTCAATACGCCTTTCGGCCAATAAGCCTTTTGGCCAATGCTATGCTCAATACGCCTTTCGGCCAATAAGCCTTTTGGCCAATGCTATGCTCAATACGCCTTTCGGCCAATAAGCCTTTTGGCCAATGCTATGCTCAATACGCCTTTCGGCCAATACGCCTTTCGGCCAATACGCCTTTCGGCCAATAAGCCTTTTGGCCAATGCTATGCTCAATACGCCTTTCGGCCAATGCTATGCTCAATACGCCTTTCGGCCAATACGCCTTTCGGCCAATACGCCTTTCGGCCAATACGCCTTTCGGCCAATAAGCCTTTTGGCCAATGCTATGCTCAATACGCCTTTCGGCCAATAAGCCTTTTGGCCAATGCTATGCTCAATACGCCTTTCGGCCAATAAGCCTTTTGGCCAATGCTATGCTCAATACGCCTTTCGGCCAATACGCCTTTCGGCCAATAAGCCTTTTGGCCAATGCTATGCTCAATACGCCTTTCGGCCAATAAGCCTTTTGGCCAATGCTATGCTCAATACGCCTTTCAGCCAATAAGCCTTTTGGCCAATGCTATGCTCAATACGCCTTTCGGCCAATAAGCCTTTCGGCCAATGCTATGCTCAATACGCCTTTCGGCCAATACGCCTTTCGGCCAATAAGCCTTTTGGCCAATGCTATGCTCAATACGCCTTTCGGCCAATACGCCTTTCGGCCAATAAGCCTTTTGGCCAATGCTATGCTCAATACGCCTTTCGGCCAATAAGCCTTTTGGCCAATGCTATGCTCAATACGCCTTTCGGCCAATACGCCTTTCGGCCAATAAGCCTTTTGGCCAATGCTATGCTCAATACGCCTTTCGGCCAATACGCCTTTCGGCCAATACGCCTTTCGGCCAATAAGCCTTTTGGCCAATGCTATGCTCAATACGCCTTTCGGCCAATAAGCCTTTTGGCCAATGCTATGCTCAATACGCCTTTCGGCCAATACGCCTTTCGGCCAATAAGCCTTTCGGCCAATGCTATGCTCAATACGCCTTTCGGCCAATGCAATGCTTTACGTTATCTTTAAAACTCTGTGCGGAAATTCGTTTTCATGCTTTTCTTTAAAACAAGTGATGTGTGAACAGTTCAATATCTTACAGTAAACAAGCAATAATATGTACCATCAAGACTGTAAAGCATAAACTATAAACTCCTAAAACCTAGCTACCCAAACCAAGTAAACATTAAATAAACGCATCTCCAAAATTCCTCGAGACGACATTCGACGTACGGTGTAGGCCAATCGGCCAGAGAAGAATCACGAGAACTTACCTCGTGTCCAAAGCAGCTCAAGCTCCGTCCACGAGCGTTGTTTGTCTGAAGCAAATCACAATATCGATGTTAAAACGAGTTTAAACTATCGATCGTCCAAATTCACAAAACCTTAACTAAGGAAACTTTCCTAAAGTTCTAATCCAATTCATTGAGCTAATTATTCGAGAAATTTACGCTCAGCATCTAAATTCTCTAAAATCCCTAATTTTAACATTTTCACAAATTGATTTAACTTCGTCCAATAACGTCAAATACGTGCTATATATACTGAATCACAGCTAACCTATTAATTACGGACCCTAATTCGCGTTTTTAATTAAAAACCTAACGAAAATCCTAAACGTATAACTCCGTAAAACTCGAAATAAACGTTCTAAGAACGTAGATCCATACCTAGGGTTGCGAAAGGAGGAGAAATCGTGAAGGAAACGGAACGAATGGAGGTCGGATTGTCGAAGAAATCGCCACGGGCAGGGAGGGTTTCGCGAAGTAGAAGCTCTCTGGAAAAATCAGAATTGAAATCGCAGAAGTGTTCTGCGATTGAAGGAAAGTTGATTTTTTATAAAAAAATATTAACTTGACGAATTACCTTTTCGCCCTTCGTTAGTTTTTATTTTAGTTTCGTCCTTCGGTTCAGTAATCGTCCAACTATTCGGGTTCACCAGATCTCCTTAATTCACCAATAACTCCAACTTATTATTTGGGTTCCATTGAAACCGTCCGTTCGCAATTCGGACCCTGTTTACTATTTTTATTAAAACATCCTTATATTACGAGAAATGTAATTACTCGGAATATAACGTTTAATCTACGAAAATTTCCATAATTTTCTTAAAATTCCTATTAATTGTTAGGATCGTAATGACGCTTTCTTTTCGTGAAACGGACCTGATTTGACATAATCACCAACAATGCCATTATATAACAAAATATGAATATACTATATTATATCTGAAATTCGTACACACTGGGTATTACACAAATAGAACGTGGCCAACGTGACTTTGTCTTCTTCTCCAACATTGGCACACCTAAACATACTCTCAATTTTTCTAAGCCATCCTTCAACAACAACTGGATCACACGACTGTCCATCAAGCGTGGGTGGTCTTAGTCTCCAGAATCTATCTCCAGAATGTTCACTGCTAGAACCCAAGTTGGCACTTCCTTGTGTCTTCCGGCTCAACAGCACTCCTAATTGATCAGACAGTTGACGCACTATATCAGTCTGCTGACGCATCAATTCTGTCAGCTGCCTAATTACACTAGAGTCCTGCTACCGCCTCGGACTTGGTATCTCTCTTGGTAATCTTGGTCTTCCTGGTCGTCTAGACATTTGCTATATTCCTGTACAAGGTTAAGTACACCCTTAATGTAACACCCGAGAATTTCCTAATACGTGCGTAACCTTAGATTTGTTGTATTAGGATAGGTTAATTATGCAAGTGTAAGGTGTGCATTGAAGTGTAGTAGAAGTGTATTAGAATTGGAAGGTTTGACAAGTCAAAACACTTTGTGATTGGTGGAGGATGATTGTTGAAAAGTCAAATGGAAATCAACCAATAAGAAGTAAGCATTTAATGATGAAAGTGGAGGGAAACCAAATGCATATCACGTTGGATGAAATGAGGAGAAGAAGAGTGGGGTTGTTATGCAATTTTAAAAAGTAAGGTGGAGGTATTCAAAAAGTGGAAAGAAAGATTAGGTTAAAACTAGAGTTTTCTTCATTTTCTTCCTCATTTCGGTTCTCCTCTCCACAAAGTTTCCAGCCACCATTGAAGCCCTCCAAGTCCTTCAATACCTCAAGGTTTTTCAAGATTTAAGGTTAGTTTTGTTTGGGTTTCAAGTTTTATACGTTAAGGGTTGGTTTGTTGAAGTTTTTAGGGTGTTTGGTGAGAGTTTGCATAGGGTTTGGAAACCCTAATTGGTGAAGTCCGAAAATTGAGTGTAAATGTTAGATCTCTTCCCTATTTTGAGGATTTGGTTGTTGAATGACTTGGTTTAGGTAGATTAGAGGGGTTAGATGGAAGATTGAAAGAGTGTTACACAAAAATGGTTGAAGAACACCATATACCCGATTCTGTCTTTGGGGATTTCGGGCTGACCAAAGTGTTTGTTTGGTTGAATTGAGTGCTTAAATGGATAGTAGACGTGTAGAGGTTTCCGTAATGGGGTGGCACGTTAAAATCCGTTGAAAAACGAGGGAGTTACGACCGTTTGAAGTTGGACGGTCAATTTTGGTGTAAAAATCGGGTTTGGAGTTAAGTTGTGAGTTTAGGTTGAAATGTGTGATTAGTTTAGTTAGAAAAATCCTTACAATTTATTTAGGTTGTTACTAAGTGAATTGTCGTTAATTGTTAGGTGACCGAACATGTGAGTTGATCGGACGAAGTGAACGAGGAAGTATCGAGCAGCAACCAGGTAAGTAGTGGAGTGCGTGTTTGTTGCCTTCGGGCCTACACCATAGAACGGTAGGGATTGTTTGATTGTTGCTATGTTTTGTTTTGTGTCATGCATCGTGTGTCACGCATCATGGTTTTCTAAACTCCGAAATTACGTGTTTTGCATTCTTGAGCGGTGAGGATGAAATGAAAGATAAGAAAAGATTTGCAACGTGGTCGTGAGTATGAATTCCTCGACCTATTCGTGCTTGAAGTGCACAATGGGGTTGGTGCTTGAAGTGCACCCGTGCTTGAAGTGCACGGAGGATTCTACGATCGATTGGGGGATTCTAATGTACGTAATGAGTCGTGAGTATGAATTCCTCGACCTATTCGTGCTTGAAGTGCACAATGGGGTTGGTGCTTGAAGTGCACCCGTGCTTGAAGTGCACGGAGGATTCTACGATCGATTGGAGGAGATTCGGTTGGCCGTCTTGGACTGTGTTGGGACGTGTGCCTCCGGTCTAGCTCCGTGGGTCAAGGTGTGGCCGTCCTGGACTGTGTGGGGGCGTGTGCCTACTTGATTCACACGGAAGTGAAAGATAAAAATGCAATTGAAACGAAAAGAAAGCAACTGAGTGTGTAGAAACCGCATGTTAGGATTGAGTCGAGCATTTAGCGTGTCGTTGTGCATTATTTCCCTACTTGCTAAGCGTTAGGCTTACCTTTTTGTGTGTTCTGTGGTGTAGGTGACGAGTTTTATACAGGTGAGGTTGATGAGACAGCTCAGGATTAGGCCGCAGTCGGAGGAGTACGGAGTCCGCCGGTGCGGGTCATTGTCGGGGCGTCTGGACCACTGTTCGTCGGGTAATGTGGGAGGTGAACATTTTGATAGATAGTTGTTTAGTGTGTAATGTTTTGAATGTTGGGAGTAAGGTAGAACAAATGGTGAATGGTTGGTTATAAACGTTTTAATGTCAGTTGTACAGTTTTGATGTAAATGATTTTATTTTGTGTGTCGTTTTGGTTGAAACTATTTTCGTAATTGTTGTTAATGTTTGGGGATTGAAATGGTATATTTTGGGTTAAATTTTCAGGTTTCGGGTATTTAAAGTTTTAGGCGTTATATTGCCCGTTTTGGTTTTAAAATAACTAACGTCGGGTTATGTTTACTATTTTTGTATTTATTCGTTTTAAGTCGGTTTTCCGAGATTTTTACGGGGCTCGAAGATTTAGGTGTCGGGAAGGTATGTTTAAATTTTCAGAATTTTTGGAGGTGTCGGGAGTGGAGAAAAGTGTAGAAATGTGAAGGGAAGTCGAAAGAGTCGGAAAAAGGGGTATTGTGGTCTTTTTGGGGCCGGAAACCAGAGAAGGTGGCGAGTCATCGCCACCCAAACGCCACCAAATCGCCTCGGGGGCGTTTTTGGGCGAGAATGGCAGAGAGGGTGGCGAGTAATCGCCACCCGGAGGCGAGTAATCGCCACCCGGAGGCGAGTAATCGCCTGTACGCGTGAAGAACGCGGGAAAGGAAGAGGAGGGGGCGCGCTGGAGTGCCCAGCGCGCGCGCACGCGCCAGCGCGTGCGGCGAGTGCCGCGCGCACAGAGCGCGAGCGCCGCGCGCGTAGCGCTCACGCCGCGCGCGGCCTGGGCGCGCCTGATGCCCAGCGCGCGCCCAGCGCCCCTCTTCCCTCAAAATTCGTTTTTTTTCGTTTTTCGCCCAATTTCCAACATGTTTTGACCCGACATTTTTCCAACGTATTTTAACGTATTTTAGACACGTGTTCCAAGAAAATTTGAGGGTTCGAAAAACCCGAACATCGAGCCGGGAATTTTACAAAACCGAGCCGAATATTTTACGAAAATTATTTTAAACGTCGTTTTAAACACGGGATTTGTTTGCAACGTGACGCACCGGGCCCGGGGCGGGTTCGGGGCGTTACACTTAAACTTCTAATAGCTAAGGTTACGATAAACACTTACAGTTGTTGGAGCACTTCCATGCAACGATTGGCACTGATGAGTAATCTTTTGAACGATTTAACTGAATGTCTCTGATACCATTATGTAACGCCCCGAGTTATTTGAACCCGGTTTGTTAATCATAAACCTGAAGATAACTAAGAAACTTTGGACCAATTTTTTTTACTTAGCTTAACAGCCAAAATTTGACATAAACTAAGTCTCAAAAACATTTAAAACTTGCAGCGGAAATCATTTGGAATGCAAGAAGCCATCGGCCCAAAAAGAAATAGAGGTTTTTTTTTAAAAAAATCGTGAAATACATGGGGAATCGCAGAAGTCAAAAGCATCTGCCGATGGATAAAGTCAACGGAAGAAGCAAGAACAGCAAATAGAAGGCTTCTACCGATGACGTGGACCAGAAGAGTTGGAAACAAAAGACATCTCTCGGTGGACTGCATCTACCGATGACGTCAGCCGGATAAATTAATTATCCAACATCGTCCGATCGCAAAACGACGAGTTTTGCGACTCGCACCTACCGGTGGCTAAATGACAAAATCTCTCATTCCATCTTCCGATAAAATAAACTGCATACACCGACCACTAAACGACAAAGCATAATATTCACTAGTACCGATAGTGCAAAATCTACATCTTCCGATAGAATGAGAACTACATCTTCCGATGACTTTACTGAAACATCATCTGATGACTGTACTGAAGACATTTTCCGATAGAATTAGAACTACATCTTCCGATGACTTTACTGGAGACATTTTCCGATAGATTTAGAACTACATCTTCCGATGACTTCACTAGAGACATCTTCCGATAGACGACATAATTATAACTCAACCTCTACCGATAGACATCATCTACCGATAGAGAGCAGAGCGACATACCTACAACTCCTTGCTATACAACACGACTCTAACTACAGAAAGAATCTACTTACATTACTGGAATCATTCAAAAACAATCCTAACAAATGCAATACTCAAAAATCCAGGAAGTGCCAACATCAAATCTCAACAGAATACTATTATCAGAAAAGAAAACTCAAAACATTTTCAAAACATTGAAACAACTACTGTCATGAAAACTCAACACATTTAAATTGAAACATTGCCAACTAAATCTTCACTCCAACAGACATCAGTTAAACCGCCTCATCAAATACCAGATCCGTGGCATGAGTATGCTCCTCCAACCAGCCTATCCCTCAATAAACTCAAAGAATTCACCTGCTGTCGCTTCTTCACCTACATCACAAAACTCATCTATTAGCCTAATGCTAAGTAAGTAAAGCAGTAATGAAATGAAATACTGAACATAAATTCCTAAACATGCAGTTTCTACTTTCTCATCTCAGTTGCATTCACATTCATTCATAAGCTGATCTGATTCCTCGGTTCCCTTGGGAAGTAGATCAATTTTCCCTAATGTTATACATCCTCTACTCGATTAAGGGGCGGATGAATTCCCTTAATAGCTGATTTGATCCCTCTGTTCCCTTGGGAGTGGGATCAATTCTCCCAATGTTATAAAATCCCTTCATAAATTAAGGGGTGGATTAGTTTCCTTAATAGTTTGTCTGTCACATTCAGTTCATGCCTCACCATCCCTACATGGAAATTCATTTTCGTAATCTTTCAGAAAAACATGATGCATGACATACAAAATCATTCACAAGATACATAACCCTACTGTTTTGTGATGTAGGCCCGAAGGCACATGCATACTTTACTTACCTGGTCTTCTGGAAGGTTTGGTTGAAATCTCCTTCGGGAATTTGCTCGAACCTAAATCCATAAACCGATCATTAATTAAACCTTCACTAAACTTCATCCTATTCAACCAGAGACCTAAGGAAACTAATTGAGAACTCTGGTCATAATGCATTCCCGATACTGCACTAAACTGAAACTGACGCTCATCTATAGTATCCTCAAAACCCTCGCATTGGACTCCCTCGGCTATCTAACTGCTAAAATATAAGAAATGGGGAAAAACTTACTTAGATAGAAGAAGAGTCTGGTGGAGGATTCGCCGAGAGCTCCGCTGAGCTCGAGCTGGACACCGAAAAGGAGTAAATGATGAAACAGTGGCGGCTACAGTGCATAAATCTCTAAACCCCTTCCCTTAAATAGGTTATCTACTTTTAAATTGCCAAATTACATAAATGCCCTTGCTTAGTCACTCATTAACCTAATCAATAACTCTCCCAATTCTTCCATGAAATTGCACATCATTAATTGATAAGTTAAATTCGGTTTAATTGAAACCGGGTGCTACAAGACGTTGCTCCGTGGCTGTCTCCATGATGGTCTTTATCATACCCCTTATGTCGCCCCTCTTTTGCTGCTCCAGGCTCGGTCTTCTCCTCCAGGAACTGCTCTGGAGAACTTTTGGCATCACCGATTGGGGCACCCTTCCTCCTCGGTGATGCAACAGGTTCTTCACACCTGTAATGTGGCTTTTAAAATGAACCAGCCATCTTTTTGTACCTCCTGCCAAATGAGCAAGAGTCACCAACTCCCCTTCTCTCTTTCTCAGTCCCATGCATAATCCCCTTTTGATATTGTACACTCGGATGTTATCTCCCATTAAATCAATTACTTGTGATCGATATTTTGTTTTATTTGTAGATGACTGTACTCGCTTTACTTCGCTCTTTCCTTTAAAATTGAAAAGTGATGTGTATCACACTTTTGTTCATTTCTATCAGTTTGTTAAAAAGCACTTCAATGCAAATATTAAAACTTTTCAATCGGATTGGGGTGGTGAATTTCAGGCTCTCACTCCTCTTTTTAAATCCCTTGGCATTCAGCACCGTGTCTCCTGTCCATACCCTAACCAAAATGGTAGAGCTGAACGCAAAAATCGTCACATTGTCGAAATGGGTCTCGCTCTACTTTTTCACCCCTCCGTTCCTCTCCATTTCTGGACTTATGCCTTCCTCCATGCTGTCACTTTAATCAATCTGCTTCCCACTCCTGTCCTCCACCATAAATCTCCCCACGAATCTCTGCTCCATAAAGTTCCTGATTACTTGTCTCTTCGTGCTTTTGGTTGTCTGTGTTTTCCCCTCCTTCGTCCATTCAATCAACACAAACTTCAACCTCGTTCTCGACCTTGTGTTTTTCTCGAGCCCTAGTCCCCATAACAAAGGTTATCTCTGTCTTGATCCCGAGTCTCATAAAATCTATATCTCCCGCCACGTCACGTTTGTAGAGTCTCAATTTCCCTTTGCCTCCACTACCCCCTCTATTTCCACTACCACATCACCCTTTGAAATTTCTATCCCTTCCGTTCCTCCTCTGACTCACACCCCTGTTTCTCCCTCCCCCTCTCTCCCTATTATACCAGTTCCCTCTCCTCTCCCTGTGCCTGACCCTGCCCCTCCTTCTCTCATGCCCTCCTCCCCCATCTCTCAATACCTTCCACCCGTTACCTTACCCCTACCCACTCCCTCCGCCCCTAATACTCATCCTATGAAGACGAGAGCCAAAGCCGGTGTTTTTAAGCCCAGAGCCCTCCTTATGGAGCCTCCCACTGAACCCAAAACCTTCACCCAAGCTGCCAAATCACCTCAATGGCTTGCCGCCATGCGAGAGGAATTTTCTGCTCTCCAGCAAACTAATACTTGGACTTTGGTTCCTCCTCCCTACGGTGTGAAAATAATAGGTTGCAAGTGGGTTTTTAAAACGAAGTTACATCCTGATGGCACAATTTCTCGGTATAAGGCTCGTCTCGTCGCCAAAGGGTATGATTAGACTGAAGGTGTTGATTATGATGAGACTTTCAGCCCCGTGGTCAAACCTACTTCTGTTCGACTCGTGCTCTCTTTAGCTGTGTCTTCTCAGTGGCCTATTAAACAACTTGATATCAGTAATGCTTTCCTCCACGGTGATCTCACTGAACATGCAACAACCCCCCCGGTTTCGTTGCTACCTCATCTCCCTCGGCCGTTTGCTTACTACATAAAGCCCTCTATGGCCTCAAGCAATCTCCGAATTATGCTTGTGTATGTGGATGATATCATTTTGACAGGTGACTCCCCGCCATTGTTAGAGCAGTTTCTCAGCTATTTGCATTCTCAGTTTAAAGTCCGGGATCTTGGGCCTCTATCCTACTTCCTGGGCATCTCTGTCACTGAGACCTCTGCTGGTATGCATCTTTCTCAGTCTCGATACATCATGGATCTTCTCCACAGAGCCAATATGGCAACTTGCAAACCGGTCCCGACTCCTATGGATGTTGGACCGATCCTCTCTTTACAGTCTGGCACCCCTCTTCCGGATGGTTATATGTACCGTAGCATCTTTGGCGGTTTGCAATATTATTGTCTTACGCGTCCTGATATCGCCTTTGCCGTCAATAAAGTTTCCCAGTTTATGCATGCTCTGTCTGACGCTCACTGGAACGCCGTAAACCGCATCTTGCGCTATCTTCAAGGTACTCTTCATCTCGGCATCGTTTTTAAGCCCTCTGCAACTGTTCATTTAACGTGCTATACGGATGCCGATTGGGCTTCCTGCCCAGATGACCGTAAGAGCACTAGTGGTTTCTGTATTTTTCTCGGCCTGAATCTCGTTTCATGGTCCTCTACTAAACAGCGTGCGGTGTCTCGTTCCAGCACGGAATCCGAGTATCGCAGTGTTGCCAACGGTGCAGCCGAGATTCTTTGGATTCAATCTCTACTACAGGAACTCGGTATTACTTCCCCCAGCCCACCCCTCATACTATGTGACAATCTCAGTGCTACGTATCTGGCGTCCAATCCCGTCCTGCACTCTAAATCCAAGCACGTGGAGATCGACTACCACTTCGTTCGGGAAAAGGTTCTTCAAAAGCGGTTGTTGGTCAAAATCACCCCTTCGGAACATCAGTTGGCCGACGCCTTCACCAAACCTCTACCCCCGGCTTTGTTCAACAGCTTTCTCTCCAAGATCTTCAGCCATCGGCCTTGATCTTGCGAGGGGGTATTAGCATATATAGTTAGTGTTAGTTTAGTTCTTTTGTAACTAGTGTCATTTCATGATATCATTATGTTTTTTCTCTTTCATAGATATACTTGTACAAACATTACAGCACTTGTAATTTCAGATTGACAGAATAGTACACATCGTGGTTGATAGCTTCTTCTTCCTTCTGTGCTCTTCTTCCTTCCTTCTGCAAATCTACAGCTTACAAAAATCAACGAGCTCCTCTCTTATCAAAACCTTTTGCAGAACTCTGACAAACCCTTCACCGATGACGTAGCACGAACTTTCGGCACGAAGCAGTTCCCTTTGATGACGAACACACTCCCTATGTGCTCGGTGAGAGAGAGGAAGAAGAGGAGCGGAGGAGGAGAAGATCCAGGTTTTATTTTAACCCAACTCAAACCATTAAAGATCTAGTCCAACCGAACCGAACCTGTTCAGCTGCACCAGAGCCGGTCCAGCCAAATCGGACCCAACCCAGTTTTAATAAAAATCGACCCCAACAAAGCTAGATTGCTTTAAGGACTGTCAAAATCAATTTAAATTGTTCCTCAAGACGTCCAAATCCATCAGAATTCAATTCTTGTTAAATCTATAATTTTATCTATAAGAAATTTCTTCCAAATTTCTTTCATGGGATATTTATAAAGACCTGAGAAAGATTTTAACCATGACAATATTTTAGGCAAGGAAATTTATTAGAAGGCTTGGAAAATCCCTATAACCTTATTCTCTTGAAATCTAGGTAAGTGAAAACACTGAGTTTTCAACGTTTTTGTTATTTGTCGTACATCTCAAAATTTATTGTTAATTTTTTTATATTCATTTTATTATTTGATTCTGATATTTGGATACACATGTTTAGGCTTTTGACATAAGATTGTATAAAGATAAAAATGGTACATATTGCATGTTAGTATGAATGTATAAATCTGTTGAAATTGACGAAAGTATGAGATGACTAATGAAAGTTTGAACGTATATGAGATGACTAATGAAAGCTTGAAATAATGGTACACGAGATGTCTAATGAAAGCCTGAATGCTTGTTGGAAATTGAGGGTTCCAATCAGTATGTAACTCTTAAGCATAGATTCAGTACCATCTGAAATTAATTCACACATGTATGTGTTTTTACTTACATATCTTATCTCATAGTTTGTAATTTTAAGATGTAAGTGAATTTTTATCTGAGAAAGAAATGACCCTGATCGAGAATCTTCCAAAGGCAGACAAACATATAGAGGAAGATAATATTTTTGGGTCAAAGAAATGAATTTAATTTCATGTTTTAGTTTTATTTGAAGATATTTCGTATTTTTCTTTATATTGTAATTTTTAATAAATTATGTTGATATTTCCATTTTAAAGTTTATGGAATTTTTTGTTAGCGTATGAATTTTTAAATGGACTATGCATTTATTTCAAATTTTGACAAAACTATTGCATGATTTACTAACAGTCAATTTTCCTAATAAATGTAGATAGTTATTTTAAAAGCTTTCGTGTATTTAATATTTTTGTTAATATTAAAGGCTTTCAAAATTCAGAAATTTAGGATTTTTAATGATTGATTTTAAATCTAATTTATTAATCAATTTGGGGAAAAAAGAGGCACGTTAATGGTGAAACTCACCGAAAGTAATGCATCTAATTGCCACCATGACTTGAAAGCAGTTTCAAGAGCTTTTCTATGAGAAATATTTTGCTGACTCTATGACAGATGTGAAGATGGAGGAATTCATGGCTTCAAAGCAAACAAGACATGGGGTTGACTATTTGCATAAGTTTTGGGCAACTTTCTTAATATGCCCCTCACATAGCTAGTAATAAAGTTTTGAAAGTGGATCGATTCATCCAAGGATTAAGAGTAGAGATATTTAAAGATATCAATCTTATTATTTCAAAGAACACTCAGTTTGCATTCGTGGTGGAAAAAACATTAGTGCGGAGATACGATAGTAGAAAGTCATCAAAGCCCAAAAATATAGGAGGTTTAGTCATGAAACTCGGACAACCAGGAATAGACTTCCGCAACAACAACAAGTTGGCTCTAAAGTGACTAATGATGAATAGATCTGTTGAAGTACCTTTCAAGTATATTAAGATAGAACCCATGACGATCTCTACCACGCCCACGTATCCCACATGAGAGAAGCCACATTATGAAGAATGTTGTGCAAAGATGGGGGCTTGTTTCAAGTACGGTTAAAAAGGACATTTCTTTAAGGATTGTCCACTAAACGCCAGGAAGCAGACCAAGACAACTGTTAGAGTTTTCCCATGACTACAAGGAAACTGAAGGGAATATATCTGTGGTGATAGGTTTAGTTTTAATTTCTGGCATATCTTCTTGCATATTAATTTATTCAAGAGCGACTCATTCTTTTATATCCGTTGAACACTGTAAGAAATTAGAAAGGAAGGTAGAATCTCTAGAGCATAAGTTTGAAGTAGCTACACCTTCGAGCAATATAATGTATGTTGATTCTATTATTCAAAGGTGCGATATTCGTATTGAGGAGAAACATTTGGTGGCAGACCTAATTATTTTGGCAATGCGCGATTATGATGTTATTCTTGGAATAGATTGGCTAACAAAAAACTATGCAACTATTGACTGCCACAAAAAGATAATGAGATTTCAATTGCCTAGAGGAGCCAAAAAGCCATGACCTTGGATAACGTGTCAATAGTTCGTCAATTTCCTGATGTCTTTTTTTATGATTTGACAAATTTTCCACGTGCAAGAGATATGAAATTCAGTATAGACATTCTACCTGGAACAACGTTGATCTCTAAAACTCTTTATAGAATGTCGCCAATCAAATTAAAGGAGTTAGAAGAGCAACTTGAGGAATTGCTAGAGAAAAGATTCATTCAACTGTGCTCTTTAGCGTGGGAGCACTAGTGCTATATTTGTGAGAAAGAAGGACAACATGAAGATGTGTATCGATTATCGAGAACTTAATAAAGTTACCATAAAGAAAAAAATATCCACTACCAAGGAATGATAACTTATTTGATCAATTAAAAGGTGTGGCAGCTTTCTCGAAAGTTGATCTTACATCTGGCTATCATCAGCTAAGAATCAAGGTGGAAGATGTGTTCAAGACCGCATTTTGGACTAGATATGGTCATTATAAGTTTTGAGTTATGTCATTTGGATTGAGTAATGCACCAGCCGTATTTATAAACTTAATGAATGAGATATTCAAGGTGTTTTTGGATGACTTCTTGATTGTTTTTATCAACACCATCCTCATCTACTAAAAGAATAAGAGGAGCATGAAGATCACTTGAGGATTATTGTATCAACTTTGAGACATGAGAAGTTGTATGAGAAATTCTCCAAGTGTGAATTCTAGACGGAGAAAGTGGCTTTTTTTGGCCACATAATTTCAAAGATGGTGTATAAGTGGATTTAGGAAATATTGAAATAATTAGTAAGTGGTCACAAACAAAAAATGCAGTTGAGATAAAAAGCTTCCTTGGTTTTGCGGGTTATTACCGAAGATTTGTAGAAAGATTTTTAAAATTAGGCAACGCACTTATGAAGCTAACTTGAAAGGGTGTCAAGTATTTATGGATCGAAGAGTGCAAACAAAACTTTAAAGAGCTAAAGAAGGGATTGATTTTGGCACTAATACTTACTATATTGTCTGAATTGGAAAAATATGTGGTGTACATTGATGCTTTAAAGTATGGATTGAAATATGTTCTTGTGCAAGAGAAAAGTGGTACTGTATGCATCTAAACAATTGAAGGATCACGAGAAGAACTACCCATCAGGATTTAGAGCTCGCAACAGTGGTTTATTGATAAGTGTGTATTTTACACCTTATTTGTACTCTTTTATACTTGATTCGATAAGTTTTTTCTCAAGTGTTTAAGAGGATTTAACATTTTTGGTGTAAATACGCAGATAAATGAAATATAGCAGGTTTGAAGTTTCAACAAAGAAAATTAGATGATTCTGGTGCATCATGACGCAAAATTTGACAATTTTAGAGATACAAGCCCGAGAGAGTGCCGATCGATCTCCCTATTGGAGGCGATTAACCTCCTATTTGAGCCAATTAATCTCCTACACAAGGGGATCAATCGGCTAATGCGTTAAAAAGTCGACGATTTTGAAGTTATAAACCCGAGAGGGTGCCGATTGATCTCTATATTTGTGACGATCCTTAACTTCCGTACTTTAAAAGCGGTAAAAATTTAAAACTTTCTTTTTGACTTGAAATACCCGTTTGAAAATCCGTAGCGGAAGACTTTATCGTGCGTGTAAGACCTTCGTTAAAAACCCAATTTAAACGTTAAACCCAAATATGTATAACATTTCTTTTTTTACTCGGCACTGTTAATGTGCACGAGGCGCGAGAAGTAGGTGCACGTGGGTAGTGCACAAAGCGTGTACAGGTAGCGCGCGAGGCGTGAGCAGCGTCACTCGACTGCCAAATAGGCAGAGCGAGGGCGATTGATCGCCCCTCAAGTTCTCTCGTCTAGTCGATGGCCAGAGCAAGCACTGATCGTTCGCTGCTCATGGGCAATCGATCGGCTCTAGCATTGTTCACATGAACAGTGTCGAGTAAAAAAAAAAGTATTTACATATTTGGGTTTAACGTTTAAATTGAGTTTTTAACGAAGGTCTTCCACGCACGATAAAGTCTTCCGCTATGCATTTTCAAATGAGTATTTCAAGTCAAAAAGAAAGTTTTAAATTTTACCGCTTTTAAAGTACGAAAGTTAAGGGTCGTCACAATATTTGAGGTGATTAATCTCCTGTCTAAGCCGATTAATCTCCTACACAAGGGGATCAATTGGGTGACGCATTTTAAAAGATACGATTTGGGGGAGTTTTTAATCGAAATAATCTCAGCCGTTGATTATATGGACACCGAATTTACTTCAAAATTAGGTTATAAATCAAGGTTATCCTATTCACTCCATCGGCGTCTTCTGGGGAAGTTACGCTATCATCTGGTATTGTTTTATGGATTCCGCTTGAATTTGTTTTTGCTTAGCGAGAGATCTACAGGTCCAAAGGTTATCAAGTTGTGGTAAAGTTGAAGTACAAAGATCAAACTCTTTGTAGTAGGAGATGTTAGGTTTTTGATGAATAATGAAGGCTCAAATATTCACAAGTGAACGAACAACATTTCAGAGTAAATGACTCTATTTGGGTTGTACAATAGAGTGAGCTTCTACTAGTCTCGTGCACCCATTGCCCTCTACTATTCATTTGGGCTCTACAATAGGCTTGTGCGGGTTAAGTTGAGGGCCACCATTCTAGGCATCTGTATACCGTGACTAGCCATATGTGTGAAGCTTCAATTTAAATTTTAGACTCTATGAGCGTACTTCTGCAAGATTCTCTAGGTGTCTACATCTATCTCTGAGCATCCGCAAATAAAATTTCAAAAAACACTACATCGGGACTAGGCTTTTGTAGGTTCCTCTGGGCACCCATTGTGATTGTGTGCTCTACAGGTTCGAACGTTTGCACTTCTATTCTAAATTGTTTGACGTTTTGGACTATTTTCGTAGATTCCACTAGACTTCCGTTGTTGGTGTTTGTAACCAAAACACTTCACGTGACTGGATGTACACGAGTTGCATATTGCTCGGGACCGACCATCCGCATTTCATATCAGGGTGCTTGCATAGAGTGATCTTCAATACTTTAATATTTTCCAATTTAGTTCTACATAATAATTTTATCATTTGTTGTATAGACTTAATAAAAATAGACATCCAAATACTCACTTTTAAGAGCATTTTCAAAAGTTATATATTTTATATACTTTCTAACATAATCCATTCAAACAACAATTTAATTCAATAATCATAAATAACTTAGAATAATATACTAAATTTATTCCATTCATCACGAGAAAATTATACTTAATATCAATTAAGCCAACAATCTTTTTTTTTTTATAATGACCACACTTATTTTAAGTTATGCATTTAAATTTACTAAATCCCCATTAGTTAATGCATTAAAGATGAATTAACATACTTCCCCTAAATATTTGCTCAAGGATTAGATTAAATTTTACTTATATATGTTCTCTCTCTATAAGCTATTCTCTCCTCCATATATAATTCATACAAAATGCAACTCATATGATTCTTCTTCCCATACATAATTCTCTCCCCCTTTTTAGTTATCAAAAAGATGATTCAGTATCAAAGAAAAAATAGGACAAGAAAATAATGCATTAGAGCAGAATATATCAGAGCATATAGATAAAGTAACATACTTCTCCTTATTATATGTCAATTATTTTGATTTAAAATCTAAAAGTTCTATTTTCTTTTCATAAAAAACTCACTCTTTGTGTACTTTCTCCCTTTAAAAAATAACAAGGCAGAGTAATCCTTGTATTCTCTCTTTCTCCCATAGTCAACATAAAAACAAATTCATGTATCAACAATAGTAACCAAGTCTAGAGAACATATAGACCAAGTGCAGTAAGATATACCAAAAGGTATATCAAGGTAATAAAAATCTCAAAGTGAAGCAAAACATCCATCATAACAAAATTAATCATCAAAACAAATATACCCCAAGTCCTAACTTAACTAAGTATGGAAAGTCTACAAACCAAAAATAACCAAGTACAAAAACAGAAAAATGACCAAGTCTACACTTAGATGTCAGAAGCATGGTCGGCATTGGAGGATGGAGGGTCACTAGAATCTCCTAGAGGTTGAGGCTCTATAGAGAAGGTGTTGGTCCAACAATTATTTTTAAGTTTCTTAAGACAATGATTGATAGTGTCATATCTTAAAATACTTTTGCCTCGAAAGCACACTAATGAGGAGGCTTGATCTCGAAGACGATTCTTAATATTATTATTGAAACTATAGAAGTATGTTATCAAGAGATTCCATTTCTCTTCAACAGTCGACAATGAACAATGAAGTGGTGAATGGCTCAAGCCTTAACATTAATTCCTTAGAATTTAAGTAAGTCATCTTGATTTTCTTCAATAAGAACTATTTCTAATTCATTTGACAGAATCACTTAAGATAAACTTGCCACTTGATTATTTGCCTCCAAGTTTAGAATCTTCATATCCTTCTCTAACTCATCATTATGTGATGACATTATCTCATCAAAGGTAACACACATTGACTCTTCCACAACACCAGTTCTTTTATTGGATACTTCATATACTTTACTACTTGAGGAATGACTTAAAGAAATCCCATAGTGTAACACCTCCGAACCCGTCCCGGCTCGGTGAGTTTTTTTGTAAACAAATCCCACGTTTAAAACAAATTTTAAAATAATTTTTGAAAATTTTTTGACTCGATTTTCGAGTTTTTCAAACCCTCGAAAATGGTTGGAAAACGTGTGTGAAATACGTGCCAAACGTGTCGAAAAAGGTCGGATTAAAACATAATTGAAAATCAAAATTAAAAAAAAAAAATCGGTCTGGTCCGATCTGGTCGGCGCGCGAGCACATAGCGCGCGCCTGCTACGCGCGCTGGTGCCGATCGATCGGCGCTAGGCGCCGATCGATCGGCACCCTCTCGGGTGTGCGATCGTTGCTACAGGGGCGCATGCCGATCGATCGGCGCTGCTGGGCGCTGCGCGTGCGGCACGGTGCCCTGCACGCCATCTTCGATCACCTCCTCTTTTCTTCCATTTTTTCTCGAGCCAAACACTTCCAAATCACCAAAAATATTTACCAAACCTTTCCGATGTTCCCAACTCCGTGACCCGTAAAAGTCTTGGAAAACCAACTTAAAATGATTAGCGAAAACATAGAGACAAAAGAACCCGACGTTGGTTGTTTGTAACGCCCCCGAACCCACCCTGGCTCGGTGCGCTACTTGGCTCACTTTAACCCCGATGAAAACGACGTTTAAAATAATTTTTATAAACTCCAAACTATACAAATCGGACACAACAAAATTTAAAGCTAAGTTTAAGTCTCCCGAAGCTCTCTTATGTCATACCTAGCTGCCTAGACTCACTAATTTCCCTTAATTCTAACCATTAAGCACAACGGCGTCCTCCCCGAAAATTTCAACAAAGTAACGCTTGAAAATGGTGCCTCCAAAATGCTAGGTACCTGCAAATGAATCAATTCTCAATCAGATCCATAATACTCTTACTTAACTATCCAGCATACGAAATCTCCAAATAGCAGTAAAGAGGGAAACTAAAATACGACCATCCCTAAGTGAAGAAAATCCACAGTATAGGGTGACATATCACCCTTAACTATGACTATATACAACAAATACAAATAACTATACCATAACTGTCAAAAATATCAACCAAAAAGAGTTACGCATTCCCATCATTTCCACAAACCGAAGACCATGGTCGAGGCGCCCCGACAACTGCCTGCACTGGCGTGACCCGTGTGCCACCGACTGCCTCCTAATCTTGGCTCCCTTGTCTAGCTCACCTGTATATACCTCGTCACCTACACCATAGAACACAAAACGTAAGCCTAATGCTTAGCAAGTAGGGAATAACAAATGCGACTACACAATGCAATCAAACCTAACACATGCAGTTTCTAACACTCAGTTGTGCTTGTTTGCTGTTCGTTGCTTTAATCATTTCATAAGTCGTGTGGATCGGGTAGCTCACATCCTATAATCGTACAGGACGGCCATTCCCAGAACCACCATTACGTATTTTAGCCAGTCATTTCATAAGCCGTGTGGATCAAGTAGGCACACAACTCATAACTGTCTAAGACGGCCACGCCTTGATTCACCAAATCAAAACCGGTTAGCTCACGTCCCATGACTGTCTAGGACGGCCAAGCACGGTTGCCATAACAACACCGATTGTAGAATCCTATGACTGTCTAGGAGTTCATACTCATGATGTTTGCCAAACCGATCCCTCGTAAAATTTCCCTTCGGGGTGCTACACACCAGCACTTCTTCCCGACAAGGACAAATTACGAGAAACTAATACTTACAATTCTTTTATCTTATTACAATTCACACTCACAATGCAAAACAGTGCACAACTCGTATCTAGCGTAGCGTAATGTAACTCACAATGCATGTTTCAAAGATATGCAACCCAACACGAAACAAAACAAGACAACACAACACGAAACAAAACAACACAACGCAACACGAAATAAATAACCGACCGTTAACCCTACCGTTCCGTGGTGTAGGCCTAAGGCAACAAAAAGGATTCCTCTACTTACCTGGCGTCCTAGCTCGCTGAGGATGCTTGGTTCCCTGTCCACCTACAGCTCGACCTACAACAATTATTCAAACTTCATTAAAATCAAGGCTACATTCACCAATTACTCTCAAACTAATATTTCTAGCCTAATCCAACTAAAACCTAACTAAACGGGCCACTAATTTGGGTTCAGTAAAAACCGACCCAAAATTTCGAACGCGTGTAACTTTTGTGTCGGTTATCAAAATCGAACTATTCTAGCAGCAACGTACTCCTCTAATAACCTAGTTTAACCTGCCAAAAGGAAATTTAAAATAAACGGTCGTAGCTAGGTCAAAAACAGCAAAACCTGAATCTGCCCTAAACCGGAAATTTTTTCCTTTTCGGTTTTCCATCAATTCTCCTCCGTTTCCTCACCAATCAACCACATATACCCTCAATTAGCATAATCGAATAAAAATCCCAAGACTACACACAGCAAAAACCGAAATGCCCAAATAGGGCTTGCTGCCTTTCGCCCAAACAGGGCTCTTCACGGCCAAGCAACCATAGCCAGTCCAAGGGTCAGCAAACCCAGGCCAGAAACAACCAATTTCGGCCGGCGATCGGAGCTCAAACCAGCTCGTCACCCTCGACCACGAACAGAACCAAAAACAGGGCAAAAGAGGACTTACCGTTCAGTCCTGTGCGCGAAGACAGGCGGAACTGGCACCCTTGGAAGCGCCGCCGTCGTCTGGCCTGAAAACGGCGAGGAATCGTCGGCGCTCATCACCCCTCTCCCTCCTTCTCTGATCGAGTCATCGGTGCTCGAGCGTTTGAACACGAACAACAGAATGGCTTCGAGCTATTCTGTTGTTTTAATTAATAATAATAATAATAATAATAATACTGATAATCTATCCTATTAAAACTTTACTAACTCCCGTACATTCAGCCATATCGAAACCTCGTTAAATCTCTCACCTCACCCTCGGTCTAACTCCTCCACCGAAACTCCTGAGCATAATTTAATTAACCCACACCTACCACTTTACATACTTTAGAGGAAAAATTCTCGGGTGTTACATTGTTATACGAAAAAAAAACAGGCAGAATAACGACTGAAATTTAATAAACCAAAACCTGAAATACAAAGTCTTCAAACACCATCACACAAAGTTTTAAAACACCATCATTTACGTATCAATCATCCAACATAGCTAGAAAAATATCTACCAGACAAAATACCAAAAATCCCCACCAAACTACCCGAAGAACGTGGCTAAGACGCCCTGACAAGTTCCCGCATCGGCATACTCCATGCGGCACTGATTGCTGCCTAGTCCTGGGCTCCCTCATCTAGCTCACCTGAAGAAAGATCGTCACCTACACCACAGAACACAAAACGTAAGCTTAATGCTTAGTAAGTAGGGAATAACGAATGTAACAAAATACAATGCAACCAATCCTATCACATGTAGTTTCTAACTCTCAATTGTGCTCGTTACATGTTCGATGCATTAATCTTTTCATAAGCTGTGTAGATCAAGTAGGCACACATCTCATAACTGTCTAAGATAGCCATGCCTTGATCCAACCAAGCAAAACCGGTTAGCACACATCCCATAACTTTCTAGGATGGCTAAGCACGATTTTCCTCCCCCACACCGATCGTAGAACCCTATGACTGTTTAAGAGTTCATACTCACGATGTCACGATCCTAACACTGTACCCGTATTTCCCGTACTATATATATATATATATATATATATATATATATATATATTTTCCATAATTAAATACTTTAAATAAAACTTTATGCGGAATTTAAACTGAAGTCAAAACAAGAATTGAAGTCGGAATTAAACTCTAGTCGTTAAATCATTTAAAACAAAACATATAACAATTAAATAAAACTTAAACATTTTAATAAAACAATTTAAATCTAAATCAGAAATAGAGGGGGGCAGAAACGTCTTTCTGCCGAGGAGGGAGTGCAACGCTCGATCGCTGCAAGCGCTGCGTAATGCAGCGCTCGATCGCTGCATTATGCAGCGATTAGTCGCTGCATAATGCAGCGCCCGATCGCTGCATATTGCAGCGATCAGTCGCTGCATAATGCAGCGCCCGATCGCTGCATATTGCAGCGACCAATCGCTCTTCACCACTCCTCTATCCTTCACTTCTTTTCCCTTCAAGTGCTCTCTGGAATTCCAGAGAGCAAACACTTAATCAACTCTCTGGAATCCGATTCCAGAGAGCAAACCTCATCCTCAAACAACATACCCTGCAACTATCAACTTCAATATATCTCCAATTTCATCCTCAAATTAATCTACTAACACATCATAATCGTCCAAACATTACCGTAATCAAACTTTAAGAAAACAAACTGCATGGGTATATTCAAAACTATACTTTTCCTCCTGTTTTAAAACATCTAAGCAGTTTATAAAAACAAGTTTCTAAAACATTTAAAACCTCAAACGTAAACCTATCAACTACCAGAACCAAGCACCCTAAGATGTTCTAACTGTACAAAGTTATCAAACAATTCCAAAACACCTAACCATACACCCACGGGTCAAAATACGCCTCAACTGCTCAGCACACTCCCACAGGCCATTCTCCGTCAACTGCATCACTCCTCAGGTGGAGGGATCTCATCCTCACCTGTTTCCTCGTAATCACCCACACCATACAACACACTATGAGATAAAAATCTCAGTAAGCTCTACGTAAATGAAAATGTGTGCTATGCATATGCTGTTCATAAACCATTCAATCGTTCTACCTTTTCGTTTCCCTTTTCGTTTACCTTTTCGTTTTCCTTTTCGTTATCCTTTTCGTTTTCCTTTTCGTTATCCTTTTCGTTTTCCTTTTCGTTAACCTTTTCGTTTCCCTTTTCATTTACCTTTTTGTTATCCTTTTCGTTATCCTTTTCATTTACCTTTTCGTTTACCTTTTCGTTTACCTTTTTGTTATCCTTTTCGTTATCCTTTTCGTTTATCTTGATGCATGAACAATTCATATCATAAAATAAACAACCACATATATACCATCAAGACAATAAACAAACAACATAATCTATAAAATAACTAGTCCTAACTACCCATCCCAAAGAAATTAAATAACGCGTCACCAAAACTCCTCGTGACGACTTCGACGTACGGTGTAGGCCAATCGGCCAGAGAAGATCACGAGAACTTACCTCGTGTCCAAAGCAGCTCAAGCTCCGTCCACGAGCGTTGTTTGTCTGAGGCAAAACATAACGGTCGATGCTAAAACAATTTAAGCTTCTAAACGTCCTAATTAACAAAACCTTAACTAAAGAATTTCTTAAAACGTCAAACTTAATTATTCGAAGCATATTGATGAACAATTTACGATTGATACCTCGAAACTACAATTTACGAGTTTTTCCCTAAAACCCGAAAAATTCTAAAATTTTAACATTCGCCTTAAATCAATCAAATTCGCCCAATAACGTTCAATACGTCCAATATACACTTTATTACGGCAAACCTATTAATTACAAATCCTAAATCTCGTTTTTTATCGAAACCCTAAACGAAAATCCTAACAATAAACTCTACGAAACTCAGAATTTAACGCTCTAAAACTATAGAATCATACCTAGAGCGTTGATTGGAGGAGAAAACGTGAAGAAAACGGGACGATCAGGAGACAAATCAAAGGTCGGATGTTGAGGATTCCGTCGCGGGCAGAGAGGAGAAGTCGAGAGAGAAAGAAGAAATGCTCTCTGGAAAACTGAAGTGTCGAGGGAGGAAGAGAAACCTATTTTTAATTAAAATTTGACTTGGCAAATTACCATTTCGCCCTTCTATTGTTTTTATATTCGTTTTGTCCTTCGTTTCGTTAATTGACTAGCTATTCGATTTCACCAAATCTCCTTATTTCACCAATAAGTCCAACTTAATATTTGGGATTTATTAAAATTGTCCGTTTGCAATTTTGACCTCGTTTACTATTTTTACTAAAACGTTCTTTATATTCCGAGAAATCTAATTACTCGAAATATAGCGTCATTATTCTGAAAAATCCTATAAATTTCTTAAAATTCTAATTAATCGATAGGATCCCAATGACGCTTTCTTTTCGTAAAACGGACCTGATTTGACATATTTACTAAAATGCCACATTATATTAAAATAATAATATCTCGTAAAGCGGGGTATTACACACGATGTCTTAAATCTTTTAGCTAAACCACTCTCTAGTAAAATCCCTTCGGGGTGCTACACTCCAGCACTTGTTCCCGACAAGGCCAATTTACTCGAGACCAGTTCTTGCAATCCTTTTTATCTTATTACAATTCACACTCGCAATTCAAAGCAATGCATAAAACTGATTTTCGTAACTTAAAAACCGTGATGCATGCCAGAAGAATATGCAACACAATACAACGCGAAACGAGAACCTACCGTTAACCATACCGTTCTATGATGTAGGCCTAAGGTACCAAAAGAATTCCTCTACTTACCTGACTGCTAGGAATATGTTTGCTCACTTTATCCAATCAAATTATTCGCTCGACAACCTAACAAATAGGAAAAATAACTTATCAATTATTCTAGAAAATTCTTAAATCCAAAACGAACCAAAATTCAACCAACTATACAATTCAATACCTAAAACCTGATTTTTTAACTATTTTTAGCATCCAACTTCGAACGGCCATAACTTACTTATTTTTCAACGGATTTCGACGTGTCACCCCAATCCGTAAATCTCTACACGTCTACTATCCATTGAAACAAACAAATTAACCAACCAAACACAAAGGCCAATTCGAAAACACCAAAACAGAACCGGTGCACCAAGTGCTCCTAAACTCTAAACTCTCTCTACAAACAACCTAAACTAATCCATCTAACCTTTAAAACACTAAAATTAGAAAGGGAACTAGCTAAGGCATGTAATTTTCGAAATTCATGGTTAGGGTTTTCCAAACCCTAACCAAATTCCCTTAAAACTCCTTCAAAACTCTAAAATCTAACATTTAAATGTATAAAAATCAAAACCCAATCAATTTTACCTCAAAATGTCTTGCACAAATTGAAGAAAATGGAGGAGAAGGATCGGCTATGGAGGCTTGAAGAACCGAGAGAAAATGAGGGAGAAAGAAGAAAAAAATATCCCATTTAACCTAACAATTTTCTTCTTTTAATTTTTAACCACAAAATTTTCTATTTTCAAAACTCACCCCACCACTTCTCCTTCTCCTTTCCAACGTGAAAGGCCTCTCCCATACCATCTTTTTAATTCACTTTTCCATTCACTTAATAACTTTCTATTGGTTGAAAAAATCTCTTGACTTTTCAACCTCCTTTCCCCTCCTTTCCTTCACTACCTTAGGAGAACACTAGATTAAATGTTAAATCCTCCCAACATACCCTAACTAAGGCTACGTACGTAAGTAAAATTTCTCGAGTGTTACACATAGTCCATTTTGAAGTCAAATTTACCCGAAATGTCCTTTATGTTAGGGATAAAGCGTTTGCACCTAAATGAAATAAAATAACTAACATTGAGATTTCAATCATTCCATAGCTCATATGAGATTGAAAATAGGGCACAACAATTTTAAAAACAAATAAATTTTTTGGTTGCTTTCCCATTTGACAACCGCCGCATATTGTTTCCTTCTAAAAAAAATCTTAGAGAGATCTCTAACTAGTTCTTATCTATAAGTCTTAGACAAAGTATTCAACCCTATATGACCTAGTCTTCTATGCCAAGACCAACAATTATTAAACAAAGAATTTGCAACAAAATATTTCTCATCACAACAAGTCAAACTATTTAAATAAATAGTATAAACATTTTTATTTCTATATCTAATAAATAAAACCTTTTGATTCTTGCTATCTTCAATTATGCAAATTTTTTATTCAAAAGTAACCTTATAACCTTTATCCCAAAATTGACACTACTCAACAAGTTATGCTTTAAACCAACAACAAATAATACATTCTCAATAATAAGATTTGAGACATAGCAGTATTGACAATACTTATAATCTTGTTTTTTTTTGTTACTACCAATGTGAAATTTTCTTTCTTTTGGTGATGGAGATGAACTTTGAGCAATATCAAGTCATATGCTTTTGAGAATCTGCTATCTAGGTGCCACTCATTTTTTATGGGAGATTCTCAAATCTATAAGCAAATTAAGTACTTTTCTTTGATACCCAAATCTTTTTGGGTCCTTGAGCGTTAGTTTTAGTTTCTTTAGGAATCCGTTTGAATTTATCAAAAAATTTATCACCATTAAGTTTCATTGGAGATATAAATGATTTATGACATATTATATTACATACATGGCAAGTAGATGGTACAACACAAATATTTCATGTCTTCTTTTTTAAAAAGGTTTATATCCTCAAATTTATCAAAAGTGACGCTTTGTTGACCTAGAAACATATTTAAATTTTCACTACCAATAGTAGACTTAAATAACATGTCATGCAAATCATTATTTTTATTTTTCAAATCACTTATCTTTCTCTCACATGATAAAATAACACTAACATGCTCTTTCAATAAATTTTGTATTTTCCTTTTTCTACAACTTATATTTCAGTTTATGCAAATTGAATTGTTCAAATTGTTCATCAAAGGCATCCAAAAATTCATTTTCATCGATATTCTCATCCAAATAACTAAAGTAATCATGTACCACATTCAGTTTTGCCATGAAGCATATGTTTGTCACATCTTCATCATTAGATGTTGTATCTTCATCGCTATCATCCCATGTGACTCTCATTGCATTCTTCTTGAAGGCTTTTGGATTTTTTTTTTGCTTGAGAGCAGTCGACTTTGAAATATCCTTGCATCCCACATTCAAACCAATTAGGTTCTTTCTCTACTTTTTTCTTGTCATTTTTTTTTGTTGAATGAATTTGTTGAATTTTTGTATAATGAATGTTATCTCCTCATCATCATCTTCTTTTTCAGATTCTCGTTGTTGACTTGACAAGGCTTTATGTAACGCCCCGAGATATCTAAACCCGGTTTGCTACTCAACACACTGAACCGAACCATGACGACTTGATACTAAATTTAAAAAATATTTCACTCGACAGTCAAGATTTGACATTTTCTAAAACTCGATGTATTTTAAAACTTGCAGCGGAAATCAATCGAACATCAATGAAGTTAAATAATCTGTGAAAAACATTTTAAAATAATTGTTGGGAGTGTTAAGAATAATGGGCCAAAAATATAAAGCTTTAAAATGTGGAATACCCATGAAATTGCAGAAGTCAAACACATCTGCCGACGACAAAGTCAACACAAGGAGCAGAAATAGAAAATAGGAGGCCTCTACCGATGACAAACGACAAAACTTCGGTTATATCAACCGGTCACAAAACGACAAACACTACCTACATCTTCCGATGACGTCAGCCGGAAGGTATACAAACAAGACAACTCTCGGTAGACTGCATCTACCGATAGCTAGGCGACAAAACTTGCTACTTACATCTACCGATGACGTCAGCCGGGGGATTCCTTCCTCCAGCATCTGCCGATCGCTAGACGGCAACTCGTAACTTATATCTACCGATGACGTCAGCCGGATGACTCCTTCATCCAACATCTGCCGATCGCTAGACGACAAGACTTACCACTTTCCTCTACCGATGACGTCAGCCGGATGACTCCTTCATCCAACATCTGCCGATAGACTTCAGAACAGCAATTCTGCTGTATTCCAAGAAAGCTCTGGCTATCAAAGGATTTAAGCATTTTACCAAGACCAATCAGAGACAGATCAAATCATTGCATCACTCAAATCCAGTAGAAAATAGTATTTTCAAACCCAACAGAACACTAATATCAAAGATTCTCAGAATGTATTCAAAGTTTTGAAAAACACTACTATCATAAAATTTTCAGAAAAGGAAACATCTATACTGAACTAGTTACTCCCAACTCAACACCTGCAGCCATGGATTAAACCGCCTCAACAGATGGCCAAACCGATGCCTGAAAATGCTCCTCCAACCAGCCTATTCCTCATGTTGGTCGGTAAACATACCTTCAGTAACTTCTTCACCTACATCACAAAACTCATCTATTAGCCTAATGCTAAGCAAGTAGAGCGATGAATGAAATGGATCAATGAAGCATTAATTTCCCTAAACATGCGGTCTCTACTTTCTCATCTCAGTTGTATTCAAATTCGTTCTCTGTATCTTGTTTTTTTGTTATACCATGTGAAATTTTCTTCTTTTGGTGATGGAGATGAAATTTGGAGCAATATCAAGTCATATGCTTTGAGAAGGCTATCTAGGTGCCACCATTTTTTATGGGATTCTCAACTTATAAGCAAATAAGTACTTTCTTTGATACCCAAATCTTTTTGGTCCTTGAGCGTTAGTTGTAGTTTGCTTTAGGCATCCGTTTGAAATTTATCAAAAATGATCAAAATAGTTCAATTGGAGATATAAATGATTTATGACATATTTATTACATAAACATGGGCAGGAGTGGGTACAACAAAAAGATTTCATGTCTCTTTTTTAAAAGGTGTATATCTCAAATTATAAAAAGTGACGCGCTTTGTTGCACCTCGAACATATTTAAATTTCATCTACCAATATAGACTAAATAACATGTCATGCAATCATTATTTTATTTTCAATCACTTATATTTCTCTAACAGATAAAAAAACACTACACATGCTCTTTAATAAATTTTGTATTTTCCTTTTTCTACAACTTATATTTCAGTTTATGCAAATTGAATTGTTCAAATTGTTCATCAAAGGCATCCAAAATTCATTTTCATCGATATTCTCATCCAAATAACTAAGTAATCATGTACCACATTCAGTTTTGCCATGAAGCATATGTTTGTCACATCTTCATCATTAGATGTTGTATCTTCATCGCTATCATCCCATGTGACTCTCATTGCATTCTTCTTGAAGGCTTTTGGATTTTTTTTTTGCTTGAGAGCAGTCGACTTTGAAATATCCTTGCATCCCACATTCAAACCAATTAGGTTCTTTCTCTACCTTTTTTTCTTGTCATTTTTTTTTGTTGAATGAATTTGTTGAATTTTTGTATAATGAATGTTATCTCCTCATCATCATCTTCTTTTTCAGATTCTCGTTGTTGACTTGACAAGGCTTTATGTAACGCCCCGAGTATCTAACCCGGTTTGCTACTCAACACACTGAACCGAACCATGACGACTTGATACTAAATTTAAAAAATATTTCACTCGACAGTCAAGATTTGACATTTTCTAAAACTCGATGTATTTTAAAACTTGCAGCGGAAATCAATCGAACATCAATGAAGTTAAATAATCTGTGAAAAACATTTTAAAATAATTGTTGGGAGTGTTAAGAATAATGGGCCAAAATATAAAGCTTTAAAATGTGGAATACCCATGAAATTGCAGAAGTCAAACACATCTGCCGACGACAAGTCAACACAAGGAGCAGCAATAGAAAATAGGAGCCTCTACCGATGACAAACGACAAAACTTCGGTTATATCAACCGGTCACAAAACGACAACACTACCTACATCTTCCGATGACGTCAGCCGGAAGGTATACAAACAAGACAACTCTCGGTAGACTGCATCTACCGATAGCTAGGCGACAAAACTTGCTACTTACATCTACCGATGACGTCAGCCGGGGGATTCTTCCTCCAGCATCTGCCGATCGCTAGACGGCAACTCGTAACTTATATCTACCGATGACGTCAGCCGGATGACTCCTTCATCAACATCTGCCGATCGCTAGACGACAACTCGTACACTTTCTATACGATGACGTCAGCCGGATGACTCCTTCATCCAACATCTGCCGATAGACTTCAGAACAGCAATTCTGCTGTATTCCAAGAAAGCTCTGGCTATCAAAGGATTTAAGCATTTTACCAAGACCAATCAGAGACAGATCAAATCATTGCATCACTCAAATCCAGTAGAAAATAGTATTTTCAAACCCAACAGAACACTAATATCAAAGATTCTCAGAATGTATTCAAAGTTTTGAAAAACACTACTATCATAAAATTTTCAGAAAAGGAAACATCTATACTGAACTAGTTACTCCCAACTCAACACCTGCAGCCATGGATTAAACCGCCTCAACAGATGGCCCAAACCGATGCCTGAAAATGCTCCTCCAACCAGCCTATTCCTCATGTTGGTCGGTAAAACATACCTTCAGTAACTTCTTCACCTACATCACAAAACTCATCTATTAGCCTAATGCTAAGCAAGTAGAGCGATGAATGAAATGGATCAATGAAGCATTAATTTCCCTAAACATGCGGTCTCTACTTTCTCATCTCAGTTGTATTCAAATTCGTTCTCTGTTGATCCCTCTGTACGATGGGAAAGTGGATCAGTCATTCCCCAAAGCATACATCCTCTGATCTCAATTAAGGGGCGGATTAATTCCCTTAACAGTTAACTGGTCTGATCCCCCTGTAGGATTGGGAAGTGGATCACTTTTCCCAAAACCTCAATCCTCTGTTCTCAGTTAAGGGGCGGATTAATCCCCCTTAACAGTTGTTCTGATCATCCTGCTCACACTTACCATGCGTTTCATGTAAATTCATTTTCGTAATCTTTCAAAAACATGATGCATGACAACTGGAAAATAAACATACAAAACATACATAAATCCTACTGTTTTGTGATGTAGGCCCGAAGGCACAAACAAACTCTACTTACCTGGATCCTTGGAAATCGCTCGGCTAAATGCTACTTCAGAAGCTCGCTCACCTAAAATCATAATAGTACATATATCAAACTTTCACTAAACTTCACAGAATCAATACAGGAGTTTGAGGAACAAAATTTGAAACCCCACAACTCGGGTATTCTCAATAGTCGCTCAGCCCGAACCTACTCTAAATCACAACATTCCTCGAAACTCCTCACATTGTACTCCCTCAGCTATCTAACTACTAAAATCGCAAGAAAACAAAGAGGGCTTACCTAGGTTGAAGGAGAATCGGGCAGGAGAATCGCCTAGAGATTTCTGCCGTTCGAGCTGAAGACCGAAAGGGAAAGAAAATGAGTAGTGGTGGCGGCTACTCTAAACTTTTTGCCTTAAATACCTTATCCACTTTCAAATTTGCCAATTACCCTTATGCCCTTACTTACTCATTCTTCAACCTAACCTACATTGTACTAAAATTTCATTCACCGATTATACTTAATAGATTTATCTGTTATTTTAAATTTTTAATTAAAGTCGGGTGTTACAATCTACCCTCCATAAAAGAATTTTGTCCTCAAAATTCAGTACCTGAACAGTTCTGGATGTTGGTCCATTATGTCTTGTTGGCGCTCCCATGTTGCCTCCTCTGTGTTCTGATTGTGCCACAAGACTTTCACCAGCGGCACTTCTTTGTTGCGTAGTACCTTTACTGCATAATTCAGAATCTTTACTGGCTTCTCCTCGTAGGTAAGTGTAGGTTGAATTTCAATGCTTTGCTGTTCAACAACTTGTGACAGATCCCGCACACACTTCTTTAACATCGAGACATGGAACACGTCATGTATCCCTCCCATAGAAGCTGGTAGCTGTAACTGATAGGCTGCCTTCCCAATCCTTTTCAGAATTGAGAAAGGACTAACAAATCTAGGATTCAGTTTGCCTCTCTTTCCAAATCTCACAACTCCTTTGAATGGTGATACCTTAAGAAAAACCTCATCGCCTACTTTAAACTCTAATTCTCTGCGTCTTCTGTCAGCATAGCTCTTCTGTCCGCTTTGAGCTGTTAAGATCCTCTGACGGATGAGAGCAACCTTCTCAATAGTCTGCTGCACAATGTCAGGACCAAGCAACTGTGCTTCACCAACTTCGTCCCAGTACAAAGGAGATCTACATCTTCGTCCATACAAAGCTTCATACGGTGCCATTCCTATTGTTGCTTGAAAACTGTTATTATAAGAAAATTCCACCAATGGCAGATACTTGCACCAACAACCTTGAAAATCCAAAACACATGCCCGAAGCATATCCTCTAATGTTTGAATGGTTCTTTCCGATTGTCCATCTGTTTGAGGGTGAAAGGCTGTACTGAAGTTTAGCTGTGTGCCCATGGCTTTATGTAAACTCTTCCAAAATTTGGATGTGAATCTAGAGTCTCGGTCCGAAACTATAGTAGCTGGAACTCCATGCAGTCGCACAACCTCCTGCACATACAATTCAGCTAACTGATCCATAGAGTAAGTCACCTTGATGGGTAAGAAATGGGCTGATTTGGTTAATCGATCGATTAACGTCCAGATTGCATCATGTCCTTTTGCTGTTCTGGGTAATCCTACAACAAAGTCCATGGTTATCTGCTCCCATTTCCATTCAGGGAGTGGTAATGGCTGCAACATTCCTGCAGGCCTCTGATGTTCAGCCTTTACCTGCTGGCAGATCAAACACAATCCTACATGTTCAGCAACGCTCCGCTTCATACCTGGCAACCAATAAGTCTGCTTAAGGTCTCTGTACATCTTTGTACTACCAGGATGAACGGAAAATCTAGAAGAGTGAGCTTCAGAAAGGATTTCATCACGAAGCTCTTTATTGGCTGGCACAAAATATCTATTCCTGAACTTAAGTATTCCATCATCAGTATAATTGAAGTCCAAATTGTCAGTAGAATCCATGCTCGACTTGAACTTTTTACACTCCTCATCAATGTCCTGGGTTTCTTTTATCTTTTCTAGAATGGTAGGTTTCAAGGAGATGGCAGAAAGCATAGTGCTACATTGGGCACAGTTTCTAGGTTAAACTTATGAAATTTAGTCTCTAAGGCCACCGGCATATCCAGAATCAAAGCTGAGGCTGACGGTATTACTCTACTTAATGCATCAGCCACCACATTGGCCTTACCAGGGTGGTATTTAATCTCAAAATCGTAGTCTTTAACAAACTCCAACCACCTACGTTGCCTCATATTTAATTCCTTCTGCGTGAAAATATACTTCAGACTTTTATGATCCGAAAATATTTCACAAGGCTGTCCATACAAGTAGTGCCTCCAAATCTTAAGTGCAAATACTACAGCAGCTAATTCTAAATCATGGGTAGGGTAATTCTTCTCATGAGTTTTCAACTGTCTAGAGGCATAAGCTATGACCTTACCATCTTGCATTAACACACATCCAAGACCAACCTTGGAAGCATCACAGTAAATACTAAATTTACCATCCACAGCTGGAAGGGTTAAAATTGGAGCATTGGTTAGTTTCTGTTTTAAGGTCATGAAACTATGTTCACATTCATCGGTCCATATATACTTCACATTTTTCCTGGTTAACTTAGTAAGGGGTGTAGCAATCTTTGAAAATCCTTCAATGAACTTTCTGTAATACCCTGCTAACCCGAGGAAACTCCTAATATCAGAAGCATTCTTCGGTTGAGGCCATTCCTTAACCGCACGAACTTTGGCTGGATCGACATATATTCCATCCCCAGAGATCACGTGACCAAGAAAGTGAACTCTGTCCAACCAAAACTCACACTTGGAAAACTTAGTATAAAGCTGGTGCTGTCTGAGTACTCCTAACACCAAACTTAAATGCCTTGCATGCTCATTCTTAGTTCTAGAATAGATCAGAATGTCGTCTATGAATAATATGACAAACTTGTCCAAATACTCATGAAACACCCTATTCATGAGATCCATGAAAGCTGCTGGTGCATTTGTCAAACCAAAGGACATAACCAAAAATTCGTAATGTCCATATCTCGTACGAAAGGCAGTCTTTGGTATATCCTCAGACTTAACCTTCAATTGGTAGTACCCCGATCTTAAGTCAATCTTAGAGAAAACTCGTGCACCTTGAAGTTGGTCAAACAAATCATCGATCCTAGGTAATGGGTACTTATTCTTGATGGTTAACTTATTTAATTCTCGGTAGTCAATGCACATGCGCATTGATCCGTCCTTTTTCTTAACAAAGAGAACTGGTGCACCCCACGGTGAATAACTTGGCCGTATGAATCCTTTTTCCAACAGTTCCTCTAACTGTTTCTTTAATTCCTTGAGTTCCGTTGGTGCCAATCTGTATGGATTCTTAGATATAGGTTCAGCACCAGGATATACATCCACCACAAATTCGATCTCTCTATCAGGTGGTAAACCAGGCAGGTCATCAAGGAAAACTTCAGGGAAATCTTGAGCTATTGGAACCTTTTGGAGACTCGGTTCTCCTACCAGCTTTGTGTCTAATACGCTGGCCAGAAAGCATGAATACTCACTACACGGGAAAGGTTTAGCGCCGACAGAGGATAAAACAGACATTCTTCTGTCTCTCCTTGAGGCTTGAAAGGTGTGTTTCGAACCACCAGGGGGTTGGAAACTAACTATTCCAGTTCTACAGTCTATTGTGGCATAGTGCTTAAACAGCCAATCCATTCCTAAGATTACATCAAATCCCATGATCTCTAAAATAATGAGATCAGCAGGTAGGTTCTTATCTCCTACTGTCACTACACTATTAAGCAGCACACGGCTAGAGCGCATGCATTCGCCAGAAGGTAAAGCAACATTGAACATATGCTCAGAAAGTGAAGACTCGACGTCTAATTTATCAGCAAAGGCAGACGCTATGAAGGAATGTGTTGCACCTGAATCTATTAAAGTAAAAGCAGGCATAAAATTGACTAGTATGGTACCTGACACAACAGCAGGCTGATCTTCATCACCCGATTCTACCATGGAGAATATTCTTGGCTTAACATTCACAGGGCCATTCTTCAGAGCTGGACAATCCCTAATCATGTGGCCAACTTTATTACAATTATAACAGCGAAGGACTCTGGGCTTTGGGCAATCCTTAAGCAGATGCCCGGTCTCCTCACAGTTGAAACACTTCCCCGCGCTAATTCTACACTCTCCCGGGTGAAATCTTAAACACTTTGGGCATTGAGGGAACTTCCTAGTATCTGGTGTCTTCTTCTCCTTCCCTTGACTGCCCTGGCCCTCACCAGGCCTCTTCGTTCCCCTGTGATGGTGTGGCTGGGAGAACTTTCGTGGAGCCGCACTAAACCCAGCACACTTCATCTCCGCCTCTTCCACTTCTAATGCCGTGGACACTACTTCACGGTAGGACAATCCTTTTATACCCGAGAACTTGACTCCTCTATAAATCTCAGGTTTTAGCCCATGCACAAATTGGAACACTTTATCCTCATCTCTGCGTGCGAGGTGTCCGGCAAACCTTGATAGGGATTCAAACTGTCTGTTGTATTCAGCTACGGTCCCTGTCTGTTTCAAGTTCATGAACTCCAACTTCTTTGTGGTCTGAACAGTACTGTTAAAATACTTCTCATAGAAAATCTCCTTAAATTGCGTCCAAGTCATCGTAAGAACATCATGGGTGGTCTCCATCGTTTCCCACCAAAGTTGAGCATCACCGGCAAAGTGGAAGGTTGCCAAAATGACCTTTTCTCCTTCTCCCACATTTGCACACCTAAACATGCTTTCTATCTTTTTCAACCATTCCTCGGCCACAATTGGATTAGCTGACTTTCCATCAAAAGTGGGTGGTCGCAACCTCCTAAACCTCTCTCCTGCCTGTTCATTGCTGGAACCCGAGTTGGCACTCCCTTGTACCTCTCGGTTCAGTAGCAGTCCCAACTGATCGGACTGCTGGCGCATCATATCAGATTGCTGGCGTACCAAGTCTGTCAGCTGCCTGATCACACCAGAATTCTCAGTACTCTCCGGGTTTGGTGTCCCCCTCTGTACTCTCGGTCTACCTGGTCGTCTAGACATTTTACTATATCCCTGTAAAAGGTTAACTATTCTCATAAATATCTAATAACTAAAACTAACATAAACACTTACAGTTGTTGGAGTACTTCCATGCAACGATCGGCACTGTTGAGTAATTCTTTGAACGGTTTAACCAAATGGCTCTGATACCAACTTGTAACGCCCCGAGTTATCTAAACCCGGTTTGCTACTCAACACACTGAACCGAACCATGACGACTTGATACTAAATTTAAAAAATATTTCACTCGACAGTCAAGATTTGACATTTTCTAAAACTCGATGTATTTTAAAACTTGCAGCGGAAATCAATCGAACATCAATGAAGTTAAATAATCTGTGAAAAACATTTTAAAATAATTGTTGGGAGTGTTAAGAATAATGGGCCAAAAATATAAAGCTTTAAAATGTGGAATACCCATGAAATTGCAGAAGTCAAACACATCTGCCGACGACAAAGTCAACACAAGGAGCAGAAATAGAAAATAAGAGGCCTCTACCGATGACAAACGACAAAACTTCGGTTATATCAACCGGTCACAAAACGACAAACACTACCTACATCTTCCGATGACGTCAGCCGGAAGGTATACAAACAGGACAACTCTCGGTAGACTGCATCTACCGATAGCTAGGCGACAAAACTTGCTACTTACATCTATCGATGACGTCAGCCGGGGGATTCCTTCCTCCCGCATCTGCCGATCGCTAGACGACAACTCGTAACTTATATCTACCGATGACGTCAGCCGGATGACTCCTTCATCCAACATCTGCCGATCGCTAGACGACAAGACTTACCACTTTCCTCTACCGATGACGTCAGCCGGATGACTCCTTCTTCCAACATCTGCCGATAGACTTCAGAACAGCAATTCTGCTGTATTCCAAGAAAGCTCTGGCTATCAAAGGATTTAAGCATTTTACTAAGACCAATCAGAGACAGATCAAATCATTGCATCACTCAAATCCAGTAGAAAACAGTATTTTCAAACCCAACAGAACACTAATATCAAAGATTCTCAGAATGTATTCAAAGTTTTGAAAAACACTACTATCATAAAATTTTCAGAAAAGGAAACATCTATACTGAACTAGTTACTCCCAATTCAACACCTGCAGCCATGGATTAAACCGCCTCAACAGATGGCCAAACCGATGCCTGAAAATGCTCCTCCAACCAGCCTATTCCTCATGTTGGTCGGTAAACATACCTTCAGTAACTTCTTCACCTACATCACAAAACTCATCTATTAGCCTAATGCTAAGCAAGTAGAGCGATGAATGAAATGGATCAATGAAGCATTAATTTCCCTAAACATGCGGTCTCTACTTTCTCATCTCAGTTGTATTCAAATTCGTTCTCTGTTGATCCCTCTGTACGATGGGAAAGTGGATCAGTCATTCCCCAAAGCATACATCCTCTGATCTCAATTAAGGGGCGGATTAATTCCCTTAACAGTTAACTGGTCTGATCCCCCTATAGGATTGGGAAGTGGATCACTTTTCCCAAAACCTCAATCCTCTGTTCTCAGTTAAGGGGCGGATTAATCCCCCTTAACAGTTGTTCTGATCATCCTGCTCACACTTACCATGCGTTTCATGTAAATTCATTTTCGTAATCTTTCAAAAACATGATGCATGACAACTGGAAAATAAACATACAAAACATACATAAATCCTACTGTTTTGTGATGTAGGCCCGAAGGCACAAACAAACTCTACTTACCTGGATCCCTGGAAATCGCTCCGCTAAATGCTACTTCAGAAGCTCGCTCACCTAAAATCATAATAGTACATATATCAAACTTTCACTAAACTTCACAGAATCAATACAGGAGTTTGAGGAACAAAATTTGAAACCCCACAACTCGGGTATTCTCAATAGTCGCTCAACCCGAACCTACTCTAAATCACAACATTCCTCGAAACTCCTCACATTGTACTCCCTTAGCTATCTAACTACTAAAATCGCAAGAAAACAAGGAGGGCTTAGCTAGGTTGAAGGAGAATCGGGCAGGAGAATCGCCTAGAGATTTCTGCCGTTCGAGCTGAAGACCGAAAGGGAAAGAAAATGAGTAGTGGTGGCGGCTACTCTAAACTTTTTGCCTTAAATACCTTATCCACTTTCAAATTTGCCAATTACCCTTATGCCCTTACTTACTCATTCTTCAACCTAACCTACATTATACTAAAATTTCATTCATCGATTATACTTAATAGATTTATCTGTTATTTTAAATTTTTAATTAAAGTCGGGTGTTACACTTTAAGAGCGACGTTCTTTTGCTTGGAGATCACTTTCTCCTTTTTCTCTTATTTTTCATTTGTCTTTATTGTGATCTCATGAGTCATGAAAGATCTGATGAACTTCTCCATCTTTAGCACTTTCGAGTCACGAGCTTCTTCAATTGTTGTTACATTGGGTTGGCATGATCTTGATAAGCATCTAAGAATTTTTCTTAACGACTCATCTTTGGGATAAATCATACTAAGAGCTTTCAAACAATTAGTAATGTTAGTAAAACGCGTAAACATATGTCAAATGGTTTCATCACTTTTCATAAAAAATAGTTCATATTCATGTAAAAGTAAACTCAATTTACTTTCTTTTACTTGATTAGTTACCACGTGTGTGACTTAATGTAATCTCTATATTTTAGAAGTATTATCACATCCATGTACTCATCTCTATTTAAATCTTCATTTGACGTTCAACATTTGAACTATACATATTGAAGGCCATAAATATATCTAAAAAAATTTCTACAAAAGTTTTAATCATAATAAAATCTAAACACTCGCTTGGATACCGATTGTTTGATTGATTTTAACCTAAGAGAAAGGTAAATTAGGTTTTCTAAACTTTTTAGTGATTAAATTTATATTTTTATTGCTATCGCAATATATATTTTCTTTCTATATTAGATAAACTGAAACTAGTATGCAGACACAAAAATATAGTAAACAAAGAAAGATGAGAGAGTGCAAATAATTTATTAACATCAGCCAATCTTGCCTATATTTGCATTCAAAGACTTCTTCGTGAAGATTCTTTTTATTATAACCCTTATGGTTATAACTAATTAAACTTTCAAGCGTCAATCAAGCGTTACAATGACTCTTCACTAGCACGACAATTTTCCTTGATTGATCTTAAGGCTGTCAATTGAACCATACAACAACTCATCAAGGGCATCACCTTTTTCGTTTCCACCAACGAGTAAAAGTGGTGTAGAAACTTAAGTAGAAAGACCAAACTCTATATGTAACGCCCCGAGTTTTCTGAACTCGGTTTGTTACTCATAAACCCGAACATAACTAAGAAAATTTCGGACCAATTTAAAACTTCGCTCGAAAGTCAAAATTTGACATTTTCTAAAACCTCAACATTTAAAGAATTGCAGCGGAAATCATTTGAGGAAAATAGAGTTAAACAAAACTTTAGAACAATGCTTGAATAATCGGTTGAGATGTTAAGGAGTAATCGGTCAAAAGAAATAAAGGTTTAAATCGGGGAATACTTTAAAAGTTGCAAAAGTCAAACGCATCTGCCGCTGAACAAAGTCAACGGAAGAGGTTGAAATAGATAACAGAAGGCTCATTCCGGTGACAAAACGACAAAACTTCCACTTCATCTTTCGGTAAGTCTAATACACGATATCCACCGGTCACTAAACGACAAGACTTCTACTTATATCTTCCGATGGCTTCCACTGAAGACATCATCCGATGACTGTACTGAAGACATCATCCGATGGCTTTACTGAAGACATCATCCGATGACTATACTGAAGACATCATCCGATGGCTTTACTGAAGACATCATCCGATAGACAATACTGAAGACATCATCCGATGGCTTTACTGAAGACATCATCCGATGGCTTTACTGAAGACATCATCCGATGGCTTTACTGAAGACATCATCCGATGGCTTTACTGAAGACATCATCCGATGGCTTTACTGAAGACATCATCCGATGGCTTTACTGAAGACATCATCCGATGGCTTTACTGAAGACATCATCCGATGACTATACTGAAGACATCATCCGATGGCTTTACTGAAGACATCATCCGATAGACAATACTGAAAACATCATCCGATGGCTTTATTGAAGACATCATCCGATGGCTTTACTGAAGACATCATCCGATGGCTTTACTGAAGACATCATCCGATGGCTTTACTGAAGACATCATCCGATGGCTTTACTGAAGACATCATCCGATGGCTTTACTGAAGACATCATCCGATGGCTTTACTGAAGACATCATCCGATAGACAATACTGAAGACATCATCCGATAGACAATACTGAAGACATCATCCGATAGACAATACTGAAGACATCATCCGATGGCTTTACTGAAGACATCATCCGATGGCTTTACTGAAGACATCATCCGATGGCTTTACTGAAGACATCATCCGATGGCTTTACTGAAGACATCATCCGATAGACAATACTGAAGACATCATCCGATGGCTTTACTGAAGACATCATCCGATGGCTTTACTGAAGACATCATCCGATGGCTTTACTGAAGACATCATCCGATGGCTTTACTGAAGACATCATCCGATGGCTTTACTGAAGACATCATCCGATGGCTTTACTGAAGACATCATCCGATGGCTTTACTGAAGACATCATCCGATGGCTTTACTGAAGACATCATCCGATAGACAATACTGAAGACATCATCCGATGGCTTTACTGAAGACATCATCCGATGACTATACTGAAGACATCATCCGATGGCTTTACTGAAGACATCATCCGATAGACAATACTGAAAACATCATCCGATGGCTTTATTGAAGACATCATCCGATAGACAATACTGAAGACATCATCCGATAACTATACTGAAGATATCATCCGATGGCTTTACTGAAATCATCATCCGATAGACAACAGGACAACAACAATTTCACTCTAGCAAAGAAAACTCCGACCACCAGAAGAACTTGAGCAATTTACTAAAATTCATTCAAAACCACTTAAATTCGGACACTACTCCAACATTTAGTAAAAACCACTATTAACACCAACAGAGTATAATTGTCTGGAAGAAAATTTCAAGATGAGTTCAGAAACATTAAAACTACTACTGCCATGAAAATCCAACATACTTAAATTGAAACATTGTCAATTAAACCTTCACACTAACTGACATTAGTTAAACCGCCCCATCAGCTGCCAGATTGTTGCATAGATGCACTCCTCCAACCAGTCTAGTTCTCAGGAAACTCAGTACACACACCGGATGTCACTTCTTCACCTACATCACAAAACTCATCTATTAGCCTAATGCTAAGTAAGTAAAGCAATAATGTAATGTAATGCTGAAACATAAATTCCTAAATATGCAGTTTCTACTTTCTCATCTCAGTTGCATATGCATCGTTTTTGATCTGATTCCCCTGTGAAATTGAAAGTTGGATCACTTCTCCCAAATTATAAATATCCACTGACTCATTAAGGGGCAGATTAATTCCCTTTACAGTAAATCTGATTCACATAGCTTTTTCTGATCCCCCTGTTTGATGGGAAGCGGATCAAGTTTCCCAAAGTCTAAATATCCACTATCTCATTAAGGGGCGGATTATTTCCCTTAACAGTAAATCTGATTCACATAGCTGTTTCATTATGTTCATTCCTTACCATGCCAACATGCATTCAAATTTATTTTCGTATACTTTTAAAATATGATGCATGACATACATACACATTCAAGTAAACAAAATCCTAATGTTTTGTGATGTAGGCCCGAAGACACAAGCATACTTCACTTACCTGGATTCCTGGTGGATACTCGGTTAGGAGTTGCTTCGGAATTGCTCACCTAGAACCATAAACAGAGTATTAAGCCAATTCTTACTAATCCTCATTCTAAAGCATTCAGAAAACCTAAGTGGACAGTTGGGAGTTCTATTCACTGAGCATTCCCAAATTCTACACTAAACCCGAATCTACTCTCATTCATGGCAAATCACAAAATATGTATCCACAATCTGGACTCAATCATCCTTAGTCACTAAATCAGTAAGAAATCAAGGTAGAACTCACCTAGATTGGAGAAAGGAATCGGGAAGAAAGTCGCCTTGGGAGCTCTGCTAAGTTGAGCTGAAAACCGAGAGTGAGAATAAACAGTGGCGGCTAAACCTCAATAAATTCTTCATTAAATAGGTTATCCACTACTAATTTATAATTACTAAAATGCCCTTACTTATTCCTTCATTAACCTAATCAGTAATTCCTCCCATTATCATCTATAAAACATTCACTGCAAGTTATCAAAATAAATAGTTCAATGAAACCGGGTGTTACACTATCAAAGATAAATAATCTCAAGTTTAATAGTAGAAGAGGTTGAGTTTTAACTCAAGATTGAAGACTCAAATATTCACAGCGGAGCAAGCAACACTTTTGTGTAAATGTCTCTCTATGGGTTTCACAATAATGAGCTTCTATTTATAAAGGACTACAAAATTGTCTAATAGAAGTTGCCCTCTACTATTCATTCGAGCGTCTGCAATATATTTTGTTAGTGACATAAATAAGGCGATGGGCTTGCGCTGCTTAAGTTGAGAGTGTTGCGAAAAATTCTACGTAAGTGAATGTGTCGCAAAAGTAATAAAGTTCGTAAGTATGAGTCGATCCCACGAGGACTAGTTTCACTAATTATCAAACGAAATTAATTCTAATTTATAATGAATATAGAACTTTGATGATTTTGGATTTAATAAAACACAGCAAAATAATTTAATTAAATCGCAGAAATTAAATGAGTTTAAGAATATAATGAGAAAGCTCTAGGGTTTCTGATTTCACCTAAATTAATCCTATTTAGTATTCCTAATCCAAATCATTAATTTCTATTTCTATGTGTTGATGGCAATTTTACAAAAGTATTTATCAATCTCTCTCGAGTAATGACAAACTTATCCAACTAACGAATCATTATCTTTCGGTCTCTAATTTTGAGAATTAATTGAATACATTAAGAATGAGAAATTAAAATACCATATAAACGCATTAGCTATCTCTAGTCTGACATCCTTTTCATGGTAAATTATTCAGTGCACAATTAGTTATTACCTCTCAGTTTCAAAACAATCCTACAGACATGTTATTGTTAATCAAGCAATCACAAGCATTAAGATCAGAATAAATTACTCAACACAATATCGAAACAAAAAATCAACAATTTGAATTAAAGAAAATACTAAATATTCATAATCAGGCTACATCATAACCCTAGATAAATAAATTAGTTCATGATAAAGTAAAGAGAAACATAAAGAGAAATAAAAACAATCAAAGTTTCAGAAAAAGAAAGAGAAAGAACAAAGAAAACTTGGTTCGTCAATAACTCACTTCGTTAAACTCTAATCTTCATTCTTCATCCTGCTCTCAATACTCCTCCTTCTCTATTCTCCCCTTTTCCTTTCCTCGTCATTCTGTTTTTGGTAATAATACGAACAGCTGAGATTAACCTAAATTAGGTTAATCTCGTTCATTCTGCTACTGCCGATCGATCGACTTATATTGATAAGCTACGGGCCTGAAAATGGGGATAGAAATGGCATGCGGAAGACTCAAATGAACAACAATGATCGGTGCTCTATGAACACCCCAAAAACAGACTCTAAATACGCTGGAAAATAGAGAAACACAGAGGAGAGGAGGCGAAGGGTGGAGGAACGTTACCGGGAAGTGGGCACATCAGAGAATGGCTCAGAGAGCTGCGAGGGATGGAGATGAATGCTCTGGAGGTGGCGGAGCGTTGAGGGATCCATCGCCGGCCGAGAGGTCGCTCTCGGAACCTCTCGGGACAGAGCTTTGCCATTGATCGGGGAAACTCTCCAGCGGCTGGAAACAGCCCTGCAAGCGCAGTCTTCGTCCTCAGAGGAGGTCGAAGGAGGATGGGTCGAAGGCCCTTGGCTGGTCCGAGGCCAATGGCTCCTCTGGACAAATGTGTAATACCCGGCTTTACGAGATATTAATATTTTAATATATGTGATATTTTTGTAAAAAATGTCAAATCAGGCCCGTTTTACGAAAAGAAAGCGTCATTACGATCCTAACGATTAATAGGAATTTTAAGGAAATTGTGAGAATTTTCAGAGTTTAGACGCTATATTCCGAGTAAATTACGTTTCTCGTAATATAAAGGACGTTTTCGTAAAAATAGTAAACGAGGTCCATTTTGCAAACGGAGTGTTTTAATAAATCCCAAAAACACTAAACTTGATGCAATCAAACAAGATTACAAAACAGAATTTATAAAAACATGGTGAAATAGAATTTGCCAAACTCTATTTAACATGCAATTTAGTTCATGCTTTTCATTCTAAATTTAACTTAACATGCAATTTAGTTCATGCTTTTCATTCTAGGTTTATTGTGTTTAAGGATATAAAGAATATATTGAACGTTATTGGATGAGTTTAAACCGATTTGTGAAAAAGTTAAAAATTGGGGATTTTCGGGTTTTTAGATAAAAACTCGTAAATTGTGAATTGAGGTGCCGAGCATAAATTGCTCGAATAAATAGCTCAATGAATTGGATTAGAGCTTTAGGAAGGAAGTTCCTTAGTTAAGGTTTTGTTGAATTCGGACGATTAGAAGTTTAAACACGTGATATTGATGATTGTTGTGTTTTGCCTCAGACAAACAACGCTCGTGGACGGAGCTTGAGCTGCAACGGACGCGAGGTAAGTTCTCGTGACTTACTCTGGCCGATCGGCCTACACCGTACGTCGATGTCGCGTCGAGGATCATTGGAGTGTTATTTGTTTATACGTTTTGGTTGGGTAGTTAGGTTAAACGTTTTGTAGATTATGCTTTATAGTCTTGATGGTACACGTTATTGTTTGTTTACTTTATGATAGAGAACTGTTCACGCATCACATGTTTTAAAAGATCATGAAAATGAATTTCTGCACGATGTTTTAAAGTAAATGCAAAGAAAGAATGACCCTACGGTATATAGTTTAAATGCAAAGAATAGAGGGCCCTTCGGTATATAGTTTATAGGTCACGCGAGGTGGGGCTCAGGCACGGCTGCACGTGTTGTAAGCGTTTACCCCCTCCTCTAATCGCACGGGGTAGTCCGACCACTGGATGAGCCCCCTTCGGTTAGAGGGATGAGATCTTGGTGACACCTACAGAGCAAAGCAAAGCAAAGCAAAGTAAAGAAATTAATGCATTATTTATAAAGTCATATGCACAGCATGCATTTACATTTACTAGAGCTTACTGAGATTTTTTTATCTCATAGATGTCTGTATGGTGTAGGTGATTACGAGGAAACAGGTGAGGACGAGATCCCTCCACCTGAGGCATGAGTCCAGTTGATGGAGGATGGCTGCGGTGGTGTTTTGGCACAGTCAACGCTTACCTGACCCGTGGGGACAGTATGTATAGATTTTGGGGTTTTGGGATGTTTTGGGCGGATGGTTGTATGGATGTTTGGAATCTGGTTAGGTAATAGTTTTATGTTTAATGTTTCAAATGTTTTGGTAAACTTTATATAGAAAACGTTTTGGTTTAAACCGTTAGTTAAACGTTGTGGGAAGGTTTTGATGGTTTTAGGATGGTTACGATATGCTTAGTTTTTAGAGCTATCCACGCAGTTGGATTTCGCAAAGTCCGTTGCAAGTTGATCAGAGTTTAGGAAACGAATTGATTGAGTTTAAGGTATAAGATGATTGTGGTTATTGATGAGAAATTGGTGTAAAATAGGTGAGGTTGCTATCTGGAATCGAAGTGTTTTGCTCTCTGGAATCGGGTTCCAGAGAGCAGATTGGTTAAGGAAGATGAATTTCGAGGGAGGGAGGATATATCAGACGCTAGCAGCGACTGATCGCTGCATTATGCAGCGATCGTGCGCTGCAAATTTCCCTCGGCAGAAAGACAGAACTACCCTCCCTTCTGTTTTAATTGAAATTAGTTTTAAGTATAGTTTTATTTAATAGTTTTAATTGTTTTAAATGGTTTTATAATAATTATATTAAGTTTGGTTTAATAGTTTACAAACAACGCTAACGATTTCAATTCTGATTTCGATTCTGATTCCGATTTCGGTTTAGGTTTCCGCTTAGAGTTTAGTTAAATTATAGAGATAAAGTATAGAGATAAAAAAAAATGTACGGGAAAATGGGTACAGTTTTAGGGATGTTACAAAATGAACCTTCGCGGGCGAAGGGTTCACAGCGGCTGGGAACGAAGGTTTCGCCGCCTTCCGGCGACTGAGTTTTCCTCCGAGCTACCTTGAGCTCGAGGAAGACTTGGGCGAAGCCATCAGGCGCTGGGCGCCGGCGACGCCGAGAGAGAAGCTCTCTCTTCACGGAGGAACTCCGACAGACACGAAAGAAAAATCTTTCTGGTTTCCAAAAATTCGTAACAATGGGTAAAAAATTTACAGAGCAGGAGGGAAGGTTAAATACACAGAGAAGAACGGGGAAGAAGAATGAGAGAAATGCCTGAGGATCGTCGGGCAACGGCTAGATTTGTAGCCGTTGGAGCTTCTGCAGAAAGCTTGCGTTCCGGTTCACTGGGCAGCGAGCTTCTAAGGGCTGGTTCACTTCTTTGCTCCTTGGTTTAGTTCGGTTCAGCCTTGTTTTACCTTGGTTCAGTCCGGTTCAGCCCTTTGTTCTTCTTGGTTCAGCCGGTTCTCCCCTTGGTTCGCCTTGGTCAAGCATCCCCTTTAAAGACCATTACAAACATGCATTCTAAAAGGCTAAAGTTTGCCAAATAACGAGTTTTAAATAAAACTAAAGTTTCTTAAAATATATAAATTAAATACAGGGCTCGTTTACACAATTTGAATTAAAGGAAAACAAATTCCCTCTTCATTAATTTTTTTCCAAGCCTTGAGAATCCATTTACCTACAAAATTCTACAAGTTCATTAGATAGATAAAAATAAATAATTAATTACATACATTGACTTGTGCACGATGGATCGGGACCGTGTTCATATCATCCCCTCCCGGTTCTTGAGGATTTGACCTCAAATCCAACGGTTGAATATCATGGAGGATGTCACAACACTTAGGATAAAATTCTAACAAAAATGCCTAAGCAAGCAATCCGTAATAGACACAAAAATAGTTATCCTAAAGTTGAAAAATCATTTTACCATCCACAATGATCTCAAATAAATTTCAAGATTAAATTGTTCATTTCAACAATTTAAAAACAAGCATACATGATAATGGCATAAGATTCATGCAAGAATAATTGAACAATTTCATTTCTCATGCTAAACCAACAAGAAAATATTGAACCCATTGATAATCATCATCATTTTTTTTAAGAAAACAACATTTGGCTTCAAGTAATTCAATCCAACTAAAAGAATAAGAGTTTAAAATCAAGCTTAGCATAAGTTCAACTTAAATCCAAAACTCAAGAAAACAATTATCCTTTAACAATAGAGTTATGATTCTTTCTAAACAAGTGGTAACAATAATTTTGGATCACAAAATTTTTCTCCTAGTTCTTTCAATCAAATTTAAATCAAGCTTAGACAAGAATTATTAAACATGATATCCAATTATAGCATGAACATACAATAAGTTGATCTCAAACATATAGTTCATCCAATCAACCTACTATTCAACTAATTTCAAAAGAAATTCAAGTAAGGTTTCATGGGTACATACCTTGTTGCCAAAAATCCATCCAACTCCTTGGGTTATCCATTGCCAATGCTCATTAAGGGGTAGGAAGCTAAACGATCCTCAAAAGATAAAACAATATGCATATATTTTGATTTTATCTTTACCTTGGGCAACAACATTTAAACTAATTGACCAAGCACTAGATTCTAAAGTGAGACTCTAAAAAAATAACAAGCATTGTAAAACATTTATATAACATTTTAAATGTTTAGAAAACAAAGACATACAACCTAAGAAAAATCCTAATCATTTAATCAAATAGCAAAACATATCAAGCAAGTTAATCAAAGAAAATAAACTTGTAATTAATATCAATGACATGTATTGGGCCTAGACAACGCCCCTCTAGAACTTTTGTGGAAATGACACATTATCCAACACCCTTTAAGCTGACTGCCTCTTACGGCGTTCGGTCACAATCTCTTAAAGGCGACTGCCTCTCCGGCGAATCTGTCGGGCCCCTCGGGCCAGTCGTAAACCTCGGACATTACCAACGGCCAACAGAGGAAAGCTCTTAGCCACAAACACAGATCAATCGACGGTACAAGCGAATCCCAAGTGACTAACAAGATAGTATAAGACATGCTTTTGTTAAAAATATCGGACCTCAAGTTAACATAGTCCTAAACAAAACAAAAACACTCAACTTGATGCAATCAAACAAGATTTCAAAACAGAATTTATAAAAACATGGTGAAATAGAATTTGCCAAACTCTATTTAACATGCAATTTAGTTCATGCTTTTCATTCTAAATTTAACTTAACATGCAATTTACTTCATGCTTTTCATTCTAGGTTTATCGTGTTTAAGGATATAAAGGATATATTGAACGTTATTGGACGAGTTTAAACCGATTTGTGAAAAAGTTAAAAATTGGGGATTTTCGGGTTTTTAGATAAAAACTCGTAAATTGTGAATTGAGGTGCCGAGCGTAAATTGCTCGAATAAATAGCTCAATGAATTGGATTAGAGCTTTAGGAAGTTCCTTAGTTAAGGTTTTGTTGAATTCGGACGATTAGAAGTTTAAACACGTGATATTGATGATTGTTGTGTTTTGTCTTAGACAAACAACGCTCGTGGACGGAGCTTGAGCTGCAACGGACGCGAGGTAAGTTCTCGTGACTTACTCTGGCCAATTGGCCTACACCGTACGTCGATGTCGCGTCGAGGATCATTGGAGTGTTGTTTGTTTATACGTTTTGGTTGGGTAGTTAGGTTAAACGTTTTGTAGATTATGCTTTATAGTCTTGATGGTACACGTTATTGTTTGTTTACTTTATGATAGAGACCTCGGCATCACGTGTTTTAAAAGATCATGAAAATGAATTTCTGCACGATGTTTTAAAGTAAATGCAAAGAAGAATGACCCTACGTATATAGTTTAAATGCAAAGAACAGAGGGCCCTTCGGTATATAGTTATAGGTCACGCGAGGTGGGGGCTTAGGCACGGCTGCACGTGTTGTAAGCGTTTACCCCCTCCTCTAATCGCACGGGGTAGTCCGACCGCTGGATGAGCCCCCTTCGGTTAGAGGGATGAGATCTCGGTGACACCTACAGAGCAAAAGTTCTAGTAAGGTTTGTGAATTCGGACGATTAGAAGTTTAAACACGTGATATTGATGATTGTTGTGTTTTGTCTAGACAAACAACGCTCGTGGACGGAGCTTGAGCTGCAACGGCCGCGAGGTAAGTTCTCGTGACTTACTCTGGCCAATTGGCCTACACCGTACGTCGATGTCGCGTCGAGGATCATTGGAGTGTTGTTTGTTTATACGTTTTGGTTGGGTAGTTAGGTTAAACGTTTTGTAGATTATGCTTTATAGTCTTGATGGTACACGTTATTGTTGTTTACTTTATGATAGAGAACTGTTCACGCATCACGTGTTTAAAAGATCATGAAAATGAATTTCTGCACGATGTTTTAAAGTAAATGCAAAGAAAGAATGAAGCAAAGTAAAGAAATTAATGCATTATTTATAAAGTCATATGCACAGCATGCATTTACATTTACTAGAGCTTACTGAGATTTTTTTATCTCATAGATGTCTGTATGGTGTAGGTGATTACAAGGAAACAGGTGAGGACGAGATCCCTCCACCTGAGGCATGAGTCCAGTTGATGGAGGATGGCTGTGGTGGTGTTTTGGCACAGTCGACGCTTACCTGACCCGTGGGGACAGTATGTATAGATTTTGGGGTTTTGGGATGTTTTGGGCGGATGGTTGTATGGATGTTTGGAATCTGGTTAGGTAATAGTTTTATGTTTAATGTTTCAAATGTTTTGGTAAACTGTATATAGAAAACGTTTTGGTTTAAACCGTTAGTTAAACGTTGTGGGAAGGTTTTGATGGTTTTAGGATGGTTACGATATGCTCAGTTTTTAGAGCTATCCACGCAGTTAGATTTCGCAAAGTCCGTTGCAAGTTGATCAGAGTTTAGGAAACGAATTGATTGAGTTTAAGGTATAAGATGATTGTGGTTATTGATGAGAAATTGGTGTAAAATAGGTGAGATTGCTATCTGGAATCGAAGTGTTTTGCTCTCTGGAATCGGGTTCCAGAGAGCAGATTGGTTAAGGAAGTTGAAATTCCAGGGAGGGAGGATATATCAGTCGCTAGCAGCGACTGATCGCTGCAATATGCAGCGATCGTGCGCTGCATTATGCAGCGACTGATCGCTGCATTATGCAGCGACTGATCGCTGCAATCTTCCCTCGACAGAAAGACAGAACTACCCTCCCTTCTGTTTTAATTGAAATTAGTTTTAAGTATAGTTTTATTTAATAGTTTTAATTGTAAATGGTTTTATATTAATTATATTAAGTTTGGTTTAATAGTTTACAAACAACGCTAACGATTTCAATTCCGATTTCGATTCTGATTCCGATTTTGGTTTAGGTTTCCACTTAGAGTTTGGTTAAATTATAGAGATAAAGTATAGAGATAAAAAAAAAATGTACGGGAAAATGGGTACAGTTTTAGGGATGTTACAACTATGGTATCAGAGCCCCCGGGTTTTAAAATCGGTTCTATAGAATGCTCGACTGCACAGCCACTACGCGGACATCCTTCTTCAACTGTAAGTATGTTTACTGTTTTATTTGATTTCTTGTTTCTTAGGACTATTTGCGTTGATTTTTTTAGGAGTTACATAAAATGGTTCGAGGAAAAGATCCTCGAGATGACGCGATTGATCTACTTATGGAATTGCTAGACTGTCAGTCTCAGCACATGGATAGCAAGCACAACAAATCGAGAGTCTGGTGAATTGAGAGAACCAGAGGGCCCAAGATTTGGTAGTGCCTAATAATCAAGGTATGCAGAAGCTTCAAAGTCTACGGCCTCCAATATTTGACGGCCGCTCTTCGGATCCGACTGTTGCAGAAGAGTGGATCCGCACTATGGAGGATATGCTAGAGTATGCGGAGGTAGAAAATGGGAAGAAGGTTGCTTTTGTCGCCTTTCACTTGGCATTGGATGCCCGTTTTTGGTGGGATTCGATTAAAGCTACAACAGACGTGACGATTATGACGTGGGATCGGTTTAAGGCCATATTCTTTGATAAGTATTTCAGCCGCACTGTGAGGGTGGCTAAGAGGAACGAGTTTACGCAGCTGAAACAGACCGGGTCAGTTGCAGAGTATATACGGAAGTTCGAGGCTTTGTCACGATTTGCACCACGTCTTGTCAGCGACAATGAAGAAAAGGTGCATCAGTTCATGGAAGGACTAAATCCAGAGATTCGGATGCACGTTGTAGTGTCAGGGATTATAGATGTGCCCTATTCTGACATCGCAGCTAGAGCTCTGGACTTCGAGGCTGCCAGAGCTACTTGTGTTAGATCGAGGGAGCCAGCTAAGGGCTTCTTTCGCGAGATCCGACCTAAGTCACAGAACCGAGGCTGGCAGCCGAGTGCACAGCCACAGCAACAACAATAAAGAGACGTTAAAAGGCCTCTAGAGGGAGGCAACGATCGTGGGAAAGGCAAGCAGGTACAAGGGGCTTCTCAGTTACCTTTTTGCCCTAATGCTAGAGGGAGCACAGGGGACAGTGCAGAGTAGGCACGAACGTGTGCTATTGGTGTGGAGAACCAGGCCATTTTGTTAAAGACTGCCTGAATCAGGGTCGAGATCAATCAGGCAGAGATCAACATGGCAGAGATCAAAGAAAAGTTGTACCGAGAGTCTTTGCATTCATCTAGCCTGACAACGCCGACGATGGGGCCAAGCCTTCTACAATTGCAGGTATTATTTTAATTACCTGTACAACGATATGCATATGATAGATAAAATACTTAGATCTGAAATTAGTGAGGAAGAGAATAATGGGTGAGTAAGAGGGATTACTAGGCGAACCTCGAAGAGAAGATAGTAGGATACACATATAACAATAAACACCATATAGAAATATAGTTATACATTAGTAGGATTAGTTCGATTTAATCAACGGAGTTTGCGCACCCAAGGTTTAGTAACAATTAGAGAAATACGCCCTATGAGATATGGATTTTAAGTAGGTAGGGATTGTGCCTAATTGACAACCTTTTGAAGTATTAAAATACGACTAATCAAGAAAGATGAAGGTTAGAAATAAACTTATAAAGGGATACCCTAGATTGTGGTAATACTTGGAGTGTGTTTAAATAGATGAGGTACCGTAGAACTCGTATATTGGGGATTTGTATGAAGTTAAGAGTGTCTAGATTAAGATAGAATACAAGAGCTAAACCTAGAATAATTGTCGATTAGAATTGTTAGAACCTGACCAGGACGAGCAATAGATGGTAAGATTAGTCAGTAAATTCGATGTAGCCTTGCGTGAAATTAAGGAGGAAGTGAAAAAGATTGTTGGAATGAAAAGAGAGGTTAAGATTGGGAGTATGTCAATGTTTAATGGCCAGCAAATTGTGGAATTTGCGATTTATAGAATAAAGAGGGAGTGAATTTTCACGAAAATTATTTAAGTAAGCTTAGAAATGAGCATAAGTTAGAAAATTTTCAAGTGTTCGACTTGTGTTTGGCAAGTCGAGACCAAATAATGCATAAAATGACTTAGGTCAGAATGATTAGTTTAGAGCGCATTAATGAGAAGATTTAGAAACTTGACCGTGCCCAGAGCAAATAGAGATTTAAGTTAGACAAACCACATAATTTAGATAGTATGAAGAATTCAGTTAAAGAAATAACGAGGAAGTTCGTTAACATAGCTAAAATGACGTGTGACGTTCATAGGATATTATTTATAAAAGAGTTAGGATCCTAAGTAGGTAGCGATTGTAGCTCCTAGTTTGACTCACATAGGCTAAGCAGTGATATTGTAACGCCCCGAGTTATCTGAACCCGGTTCGTTACTCAAACCCATACATGACTACAAAACCCCTTTTTTTTTTTTTGACATAAGCAAAATCTCCAAAACAATAATATTCGAAACTTGCAGCGGAAATCATTTGAACAATAATACAGTTAAGTAAAACTGTGAAAAACTTCGCTAGAATAATCATTCGGACTGTTAGGAGACAATCGGCCAAAAAGAAATAGAGGTTTAAATCGTGAAATACTTAAGGGGTCGTAGAAGTCAAATTCATCTGCCGATGAAAAAAGTCAACGGAAGAGAACGAAACCGGAAATAGAAGACTCCTTCCGGTGACTAAACGACAAAAATCATCCTACATCTACCGATGACGTCAGCACACATCTACCGATAAATTTACTGACATCATCCGATGTACTTAGACCTACATCTACCGATGACATCAGCACGCATCTGCCGATGAGTTTACTGAGACGTTATCCGATAGACAACACAACTATAACCCGACATCTACCGATAGACTTCCTCTACCGATAGTGGGAAAAACAATAACCTTCCGATGAAACAAGCTACATATGCCGATTACTGGACGATAAATTTCTTGCTATATCATCCGATGGCTTCCACTGAAGACATCTTCCGATAGGCGACAGAACACCAACACAACATCTGCTGATAGAGGACAGAACCACATTTCATTTACTCCTTGGTATACACACACAATCCTAACTACAGGAAAGAATCTTACTCACTTCACTGAGACCATTCAAAAACATTTCAAACCATTACATTACTAAAAATCCAGTGAGCACCAACATTAATCCCAATGGAATACTATTAACTGGAAAATCTCGAAAAAGTATTCAGAACATTGAAATCACTACTGTTGAAATCACTACTGTTATGAAAACTCAACATGCTCAAATTGAAACATTTCCAACTAAACCTTCAGACCAATGACACCAGTTAACCCACCTCATCAATTTACCAGACCGAAACATGGATGTGCTCCTCCAACCAGCCTACTCCTCAATGAACTCAGAGAAATCACCTACGGTTACTTCTTCACCTATATCACAAAACTCATCTATTAGCCTAATGCTAAGTAAGCAAAGCAATAATAAAAAGAATGAAATGCTGAAACATGAATTCCTAAACATGCAATTTCTACTTTCTCCTCTCAGTTGTTCATGCGTCGTTTCTGTTTGGATCCCCCTGTGAAATTGGGAGTTGGATCAACTCTCCCAAAGTATAAATATCCACTGTCTCATAAAGGGTTGGATTAGTTCCCTTAACAGTAAAGCCGATTCACTGTTCAGATCCCCCTGTGAAATTGGGAGTTGGATCAACTCTCCCAAAGTATAAATATCCACTGTCTCATTAAGGGCTGGATTAGTTCCCTTAACAGTAAAGCTGATTCGTTTAGCTGTTTCATTATGTTCAATCCTTACCATACCAATATGCATTCAAATTCATTTTCGTGTACCTTTAAAATATGATGCATATCATGCTGAAAATAAATATTCACAAACACGCACAAACCCTACTGTCTTTGTGATGTAGGCCCGAAGGCGCAAGCAATACTTTACTTACCTGGCTCTCCTGGAAATGCTCGGTTTCAAACTACTTCAGAAGTTTGCTCACCTAAGTCATAAAAAGGATATCAATTAGATTTCTACTAAGCCTCATTCTAATCTATTCAGGAATCTAGGAAAACTAGTTTGGAAGCTTAGTTTATTGTGCATTTCTGATTCAACACTAAACCCGAACTCAACTCACTCACAGTATTCCTCGAAACTTCACACATTGTACTCCCTCAGCTATCTAATTGTTAAAATCACAGACAAACTAAGAGAGCTTACCTAGGTAGAAGGAGAATCGAGTAAGAAAGAAATTGCCCGTAGGTTTTCTGTTGAAGAGCTGAAGGCCAAGAGAGAAATGAGGGAATTAGTGGCGGCTACCGAGCACTAAACCCCAAATCACTAACCTTAAATACATTATCCATTTTTTTTTTAAATTCCAATTACTTTTCTGCCCTTGCCTAGTCATTTATTAACCTAATCAATAACTCCCCCAACCCTTCTATAAAAGTACATAATTAATAATAATTTAAATTTTGATTCAATGGAACTGGGTGCTACAATCTACCCTTCTTAAAAGAATTTTGTCCTCAAAATTCAGTACCTGAATAGTTCTGGTTATTGGTCCCTCATGTCCTGCTAGCGCTCCCAAGTTGTCTCCTCAATGTTCTGGTTATGCCATAAGACTTTCACCAGCGGGACTTCTTTGTTGCGCAGCACCTTCATTGCATAGTCTAGTATTCTTACTGGTTTCTCCTCATATGTAAGGGTAGGATGAACTTCAATACATGCTGTTGCACAATCTGAGAAGGGTCTCGTACACATTTCTTAAACATGGAGATATGAAACACATCATGGATTCCTTCCATAGTGGCTGGTAGCTGTAACTAGTAGGCTGTCTTCCCAATCCTTTTCAAGATTGGGAACGGTCCAATGAATCTGGGGTTCAACTTCCCCCTCATCCCAAATCTCACAACTCCTTTGAATGGTGACACCTTGAGAAAAACTTCATTACCAACATCAAATTCCAATTCCCTTCGTCTTTTGTCCGCATAGCTTTTCTGCCGACTTTGAGCTGTCAAGATTCTTGTCTAAGAGAATCTTCTCCACTGTCTGCTGCACAATATCAGGACCAATCAATTGTGCTTCTCCAACTTCATCCCAATATAATGGAGATCTGCACTTTCGTCCATACAGTGCCTCGTATTGTAACGACCCCAACCCGGTTAGGGCCGTCACGGCCTAGCCATAACTTAATCCCAACTCAACCTCCCTACTTTCGTAGAACTATGTAATAAAATTTTTTTTGACACTTCTGAACTCCAGAAAACAACTAATTAAACATAATTTAAATCATTTAAAACTGTTAATAAAAGGAGGGTAAACCGTAAAACCGAAGTTAATAAAAAGTAAAACCTTAATAAAAGAGTGGAACAACATTTAATAAAAGAGTGGAACAACATTTAATAAAAGAGTGGAACAACATTTAATAAAAGAGTGGAACAACATTTAATAAAAGAGTGGAACAACATTTAATAAAAGAGTGGAACAACATTTAATAAAAGAGTGGAACAACATTTAATAAAAGAGTGGAACAACATTTAATAAAAGAGTGGAACAACATTTAATAAAAGAGTGGAACAACATTTAATAAAAGAGTGGAACAACATTTAATAAAAGAGTGGAACAACATTTAATAAAAGAGTGGAACAACATTTAATAAAAGAGTGGAACAACATTTAATAAAAGAGTGGAACAACATTTAATAAAAGAGTGGAACAACATTTAATAAAAGAGTGGAACAACATTTAATAAAAGAGTGGAACAACATTTAATAAAAGAGTGGAACAACATTTAATAAAAGAGTGGAACAACATTTAATAAAAGAGTGGAACAACATTTAATAAAAGAGTGGAACAACATTTAATAAAAGAGTGGAACAACATTTAATAAAAGAGTGGAACAACATTTAATAAAAGAGTGGAACAACATTTAATAAAAGAGTGGAACAACATTTAATAAAAGAGTGGAACAACATTTAATAAAAGAGTGGAACAACATTTAATAAAAGAGTGGAACAACATTTAATAAAAGAGTGGAACAACATTTAATAAAAGAGTGGAACAACATTTAATAAAAGAGTGGAACAACATTTAATAAAAGAGTGGAACAACATTTAATAAAAGAGTGGAACAACATTTAATAAAAGAGTGGAACAACATTTAATAAAAGAGTGGAACAACATTTAATAAAAGAGTGGAACAACATTTAATAAAAGAGTGGAACAACATTTAATAAAAGAGTGGAACAACATTTAATAAAAGAGTGGAACAACATTTAATAAAAGAGTGGAACAACATTTAATAAAAGAGTGGAACAACATTTAATAAAAGAGTGGAACAACATTTAATAAAAGATGTTGCACAATCTGAGAAGGGTCTCGTACACATTTCTTAAACATGGAGATATGAAACACATCATGGATTCCTTCCATAGTGGCTGGTAGCTGTAACTAGTAGGCTGTCTTCCCAATCCTTTTCAAGATTGGGAACGGTCCAATGAATCTGGGGTTCAACTTCCCCCTCATCCCAAATCTCACAACTCCTTTGAATGGTGACACCTTGAGAAAAATTCATTACCAACATCAAATTCCAATTCCCTTCGTCTTTTGTCCGCATAGCTTTTCTGCCGACTTTGAGCTGTCAAGATTCTTTGTCGGATAAGAGAAATCTTCTCCACTGTCTGCTGCACAATATCAGGACCAATCAATTGTGCTTCTCCAACTTCATCCCAATCTAATAAAAGAGTGGAACAACATTTAATAAAAGAGTGGAACAACATTTAATAAAAGAGTGGAACAACATTTAATAAAAGAGTGGAACAACATTTAATAAAAGAGTGGAACAACATTTAATAAAAGAGTGGAACAACATTTAATAAAAGAGTGGAACAACATTTAATAAAAGAGTGGAACAACATTTAATAAAAGAGTGGAACAACATTTAATAAAAGAGTGGAACAACATTTAATAAAAGAGTGGAACAACATTTAATAAAAGAGTGGAACAACATTTAATAAAAGAGTGGAACAACATTTAATAAAAGAGTGGAACAACATTTAATAAAAGAGTGGAACAACATTTAATAAAAGAGTGGAACAACATTTAATAAAAGAGTGGAACAACATTTAATAAAAGAGTGGAACAACATTTAATAAAAAGTGGAGATCGATCTCTATATTATATAGAGATCGATCGCTGATGCTTCAGCAAGCAAGGGCGATCGATCTCTATATTATATAGAGATCGATCGCTGGTTTTCCAATACCCATAAGCGATCGATTTCTATAAATAATAGAGATTGATCGCTGATGCTTCAGCAAGCAAGGGCGATCGATCTCTATATTATATAGAGATCGATCGCTGATGCTACTAAGCATAGCGATCAATCTCTTCTCTAATCAGCGATCAGTAGCTGACTCAGGAACAAGGAGGGCTACTGATCGCTCTCCATTCCAGCGCCCAGTCGCTACATCCTTCTTTTCCCCTTAGCCCTCTGGGATTCACACATTCCATAGAACAAACATCAATTGATTTCTATGAGGATGCTCTCTGAAATCACAGATTCCAGAGAGCAACTATAAACTTCATTCTCTTCCCTGCACCTTAAACACTTAAAATTTTACACACTAAACATGCTAAACACCTTAAAACCACTCGATCATTTAATTTCAGAACTTAACAGAAACTTCTTAGAAACAAATGGCGTGGGTAGCCTTAAAACTGAGTCAATCCCCACAGATTCAAAACGCCTAAATCATCAACATAACTTCAGTTATAATACTAACTTTACCCAAACAAAACAAAAGATACATCAATTCTTTCAGATAACCAACTCCAAGTCTACATTCTTTCACCTACACTCAAAATACCAAATTCGTCTAACAACCTAAAATTTCATCATTCTTTCTATTCATAACCGCTATACATCAAATACCCCAAAATATTCGGAGTTCGTACGCGAGTCATCATGCCAAGCCAAAACACGCCTCGCCGCCACGATCCTCTCCCATCGACCACCTAAACATTTTCATCCTGAAGAAGATCCTCACCTTCGAAATCGTCACCTACATCATACAATAATTACATTAAGCCTAATGCTTAGTAAAGAGAGTGCACTAAACATAGCATTTCATATATGCATGACATTTTAAAACATGTTCGTTTTCGTTTTCATTTTCATTAACTGTAACATTTGTCTATATCATAGACCATTTCTTGCCCCGTCAGAACCATGCCTGCCCCGTCAGAACCATATCATATTCCATTAGAACACATATCACATTTCATCAACATTTATCATTTTCCAGTTTAACATTTGCAAAACATTTATGTAAACAGTTCGTATGCACATTTTGGAAAAACATGATGCATGAGGACAAACGATCACGTAAGGAAACCATCAAAGACGCATCCTTAGACTTCTATGGCCCGTAGGCGGACGAACACGTAGTAAGACCGATCACTCATCCTAAAGTACCCGACACTCTAAAATCCCTTTCGACCAAATGAACTAAGCCATCGGAAACATACAATTTCTATATCGCTACGACGTAGGGCCTTAGGGGCCGGAAACTTAACACTCACTTACCTGGCGTCCTAGATATGCCGAGCACCATCCGTTGAACTTGGTTTCCTAAGACATTTAACAAAACATCGTTAATATAAACTCTCAAACACCAAATCTAAACCATTCTACGTCTCGAGTTTGAACAATTTCTTCTAAAGCTCTAATTCTCTTCAATGATCATAAATACATCAATTTAGGGTATCACTTTAGTTAAACTATCAATTTCTCCTAAACCGAAAATTTCTCAATAAAACCCTAATTCAAAAATAACCCTAAATCAAGAATAAACACTTATAGAAATTAGTTCTTACCTAGAGCGTTGCTTTGCCGAAGAAAATGAAGGAAAAAATGGGAAGAAAAGTCGACAGGCTGAGGGAAGGAATGGCGAAGAATGCAAATCGCCAGAGAGGGAGAAAAGGAGGAAAGAAAAGGGAGGCCGCGTTCTGGAGAAGAGAAAATGAGAAAAAGAGAGAGAGAGTCATGTATTTAAATTAAAGATTGATTTCCTAATTACCATTTTACCCTTAGTTAAATTTCCTAACTTAACTCGTCATTTCGTCCATCGATTTGGTTTCTCCAAAATTCCCTCATTTCTCCAAATATTTCTATTTATGTTTAGGATTCTAACGAAACTTCCCGTTCGCAAATCGGACTTAATTCACTATTTCTACGAATTTTAACTCTATAATGCTTTAAATATTTAATACTTAAAACCTAAAATTCGTAATTTCTAAAACGAAATTTCTCGGGCGTTACATCCTACCCTCCTTATTTAGAATTTTGTCCCCAAAATTTCGTACCTGAATAACTCCGGATATCTGTCTATCATGTCTTATCGTCGTTCCCACGTTGCTTCCTCTATGTTTTGATTTCTCCACAATACCTTCACTAGTGGGATAGACTTATTACGTAAAACCTTAACTGAAGACTCCAGAATCTGTATCGGTTTCTCCTCATAAGTTAAAGTTGGCTGTATCTCAATGTTAACTGATTCTACCACGTGCGTCGGATCCCTTACGCATTTCCTCAACATCGACACGTGGAAGACGTCATGCACACCCTCCATAGACATAGGCAATAGAAGCCTGTAAGCCGAAGCTCCTATCCTTTCCGTAATTGGGAACGGTCCAACAAACCGTGGATTTAACTTTCCTCTTTTCCCAAAGCGAATAACACCCTTAAATGGTGAAACTTTTAAAAACACTTCGTCACCAACTACAAACTCTAGATCACGTCTCCTTCGATCCGCATAACTCTTTTGGCGACTCTGCGCCGTTTCCATCCTTTGCCTGATTAGAGTCACTTTCTCAGATAGCTGCTGTAGAATTTCCGGACCAAGCAACTTAGTTTCTCCAACTTCATCCCAATGTAATGGCGACCTGCACTTTCTGCCAGACAGCGCTTCGTACGGCGCCATTTCAATCGTAGACTGATAGCTGTTGTTATATGCAAACTCAACCAACGGCAAAAATCGGCTCCAAGACGTTTAAAACTCAAGCACGCATGCTCGCAACATATCCTCGAGTATCTGAATTGTTCTTTCAGACTGTCCGTCGGTCTGTGGGAGAAAAGCAGTGCTAAAGGTCAGTTGAGTACCCATGGCGCTTTGCAAACTCTTCCAAAATCTCGAAGTAAACCTGGGATCCCGATCTGAAACAATCGATACTGGAACCCCATGTAACCTCAGGATCTCCTGAACATATAGCTCTGCGAACTGATTCATCGTGTAGGTCATCTTGACTGGTAAGAAGTGGGCCGTCTTTGTCAATCTATCCACTACGACCCATATACTGTCATGCCCCTTTGTTGTCCTTGGTAAACCAACCACGAAATCCATCGCAATGTGATCCCATTTCCACTCGGGAATCGGTAATGGTTGCAACATCCCGCCTGGTCTTTGGTGTTCTGCCTTTACTTGCTGACAAATCAGGCAAGACTGTACATAGTTAGCAATATCCCGCTTCATATTCGGCCACCAATAAAACACCTTCAGATCTCGGTACATCTTGGTGTTACCCGGATGCACTGAGAAAGACGATGAATGTGCCTTTGCCATGATCAACTTTCTCAACTCTTCATTCTTGGGAACGTACCATCTGTTTCGAAATCTCAAAATGCCGTCCGCTGAGTAACTGAAATCCGAAGAAGCATCCGACAACTTAGCCATAATTGACTCCTTTTCTTCCGAATCTTTTAATTGAGCTTCCTTAATTCTATCCAAAAGAGTAGGCCTGATCGTTAAATCTGTAAGTAGAGCTGAAAGTTCTGAAACTACCTCCAAATCAAATCTCTGGATCTCTTTTTTCAATAAAGCTGGCATACTGCATACAACTGACTCTACAGTCTTAGGCATCCTACTCAGAGCATCTGCCACTGTATTCGCCTTTCCAGGATGATACCTGATCTCGAAGTCGTAATCTTTCACAAACTCCAACCATCTCCTCTGCCTCATATTTAAATCTTTCTGCGTAAAAAGGTACTTCAAACTTTTATGGTCTGAATACACTTCACACTTCTGTCCATAAAGATAGTGTCTCCATATCTTCAACGCAAATACTACCGCTGCCAATTCCAAGTCATGTGTTGGGTAGTTCTGTTCATAACTCTTCAATTGTCTAGAGGCGTATGCTATAACATTACCATCCTGCATCAGAACACATCCCAATCCTACCTTGGACGCGTCACAATAGATACTGAATACTCCGTTCTCTACCGGCAAAATCAATAAAGGCGCTGTGGTCAACTTTTGCTTTAGGATCTGGAAACTTTCTTCACATGCCTTAGTCCATTCATACTTCACCTCTTTCTTTGTTAAATTCGTCAAAGGCTTGGCGATGATAGAGAACCCTTCAATAAACTTCCGGTAGTATCCAGCCAATCCTACAAAACTTCGTACTTCAGTCGCATTTTTAGGCTGAGGCCACTCTCTAACGGCCTGAATTTTTGCTGGATCCACTGAAACACCCTCTTTTGAAATCACATGGCCTAAGAAGTTCACCTGACTCAGCCAGAACTCGCACTTGGAAAGTTTAGCATATAATTGATGTTGCTTCAGAGTAGTCAAAACGGCCCTCAAGTGCTCTGCGTGCTCTTCATCATTTCGAGAATATATGAGGATGTCATCTATGAATACTATAACGAACTTGTCCAAGAATTCCCGAAATACTCTGTTCATGAGGTCCATAAATGCTGTCGGGGCATTCGTCAGCCCAAAAGACATAACCATAAACTCGTAGTGGCCATAACGTGTTCTGAAGGCAGTCTTTGGTATGTCCACGTCTCTAACTCTCAACTGGTAGTACCCTGAACGTAGATCAATCTTCGAGAATAGTGTAGCTCCCTGCAACTAATCAAACAGATCATCTATCCTCGGCAATGGATACCTATTCTTTATGGTCAATTTATTCAATTCACGATAATCCACGCACATCCTTAAAGAGCCATCTTTCTTTTTCACAAACAGCACTGGAGCGCCCCAAGGAGAAACGCTAGGGCGTATAAAGCCTTTGTCTACCAGTTCTTTCAATTGGACCTGCAATTCTCTCAACTCGATTGGTGCCATCCTATAAGGATTTTTAGATACTGGCGATGAACCTGGAATAATACCAATAGAAAAACTCATTTCTCGATCGGGAGGCAAACCTGGTAATTCATCAAGGAAGACTTCTGGGAACTCCTCAGCCACTGGAATGTCGCATAACTCTTTTTCATGTAATACTCTTGTGTCGAGAATACTCGCTACATAACCCGAACATCCCGGCTTAATAGAATTCTGATCGCACATAGAAGTCACTAGTGGCATCTTGCTCGAACGGAGGGTTGCTTTGAACGAGTAGCTCTCACCGCTCGCAGGTCTAAAGTCTACCGATGCTGATCTACAATTTATTGAAGCATAATGACTGTATAACCAATCCATGCCTAAGATCACATCGTACCCTTTCATACTTATAATAATCAAATTCGCATATAACTTTCGGCCCTCAATAGTTATCACTTCCCCCTGTATGGCCTGCTCAGAATGTAAAACCTAAAATTCGTAATTTCTAAAATGAAATTTCTCGGGCGTTACACGTATGGTGCCATGCCTATTGTTGCCTGAAAACTGTTGTTATAAGAAAATTCTACCAAGGACAAGTATTTGCTCCATGAACCTTGAAAATCTAATACACATGCACGGAGCGTATCCTCCAATATTTGGATTGTTCTTTCGGATTGTCCATCGGTTTGAGGGTGGAAAGCTGTGCTAAAACTAAGCTGTGTTTCCATAGCCTTGTGCAAACTTTTTCAAAACTTAGATGTAAATCTAGAGTCTCGGTCTGATACTATAGTGCTTGGAATTCCATGCAGTCTAACAACTTCATGCACATACAACTCAGCAAGCTGATCCATCGAGTAAGTCACCTTTATCGGTAGAAAATGAACTGATTTGGTTAAACAGTCGACTATCACCCAAATTGCATCATGTCCTTTCGCTGTCCTAGGCAATCCCATAACAAAGTCCATTGTTATATGTTCCCATTTCCACTCAGGGACTGGTAAAGGTTGCAATGTCCCAGCAGGCCTCTGATGTTCAGTTTTGACCTGGTGGCAGACCTGACATGACTCCACATACTCCGCCACACTTCTTTTCATACCTGGCCACCAATAATGTTGCTTGAGATCTCTGTATATTTTCGTACCTCCAGGATGGACAGAGAGTCTCGAAGAATGTGCCTCAGATAGGATTCCCTTTCTAAGTTCAGTATCAGCCGGAACAAACCATCTATTTCGAAACTTGAGAATCCCATCAGCTGAGCAGTTGAAATCTGACTTGCCAGTAAAATCCATGCACAACTTATACTTATTGCATTCTGTGTCATTCATTTGAACTTCCTTTATTCTCTCCAAAACAGTAGGCCTCAATGATAAGGCCGAAAGCATGGCTGACACACTAGACACAGCTTCCAGATTAAATCTTTGGAATTCTGTCACTAAAGCTACCGGTATGTCCAAAATCATCGTAAAGACTGAGGGAGTCACTCTACTCAAGGCATCAGCCACTACATTCGCCTTGCCAAGGTGGTACTTAATCTCAAAATCGTAATCTTTGACAAACTCTAACCACCTACGTTGCCTCATATTCAGTTCCTTTTGCGTGAAAATGTATTTCAGACTTTTATGATCCGAAAATATCTCACAAGTTTGTCCATACAGGTAGTGCCTCCAAATCTTTAATGCAAAGACTACAGCAGCTAATTCTAAGTCATGTGTAGGATAGTTCTTCTCATGTGTTTTTAACTGTCTTGAGGCATAAGCTATTACTCTTCCCTCTTGCATCAAGACACAGTCAAGTCCAACCTTGGATGCATCACAGTAAATACTAAACTTACCATCTTTTACAGGAAGTGTCAAAATTGGAGCATTGGTCAGTTTATGTTTCAAGGTCTGGAAACTGGATTCACATTCCTTAGTCCAAGCATACATGATATTTTTCCTTGTTAACCGAGTGAGGGGTGTTGCAATCTTTGAAAATCCTTCAATAAATTTTCTGTAATACCCTGCAAGTCCAAGAAAACTCCTGATATCAGTAGCATTTCTCGGTTGGGGCCAATCCCTAACTGCTTGGACCTTAGCTGGATCGACAGATATCCCATCCCCAGAGATAACATGTCCTAAAAAGTGAACTTGGTTCAACCAAAATTCACACTTAGAAAACTTGGCGTAAAGTTGGTGCTGTTTTAATACTTCCAACACCAAGGTCAGGTGTCTGGCATGCTCATCCTTGGAACGGGAATAGATTAGGATATCATCAATAAATACTATGACAAATTTATCTAAATATTCATGAAATACCCTATTCATGAGATCCATAAATGCTGCTGGTGCATTTGTTAACCCAAAGGACATAACCAAAAACTCATAATGTCCATACCTTGTGCGAAAGGCAGTCTTTGGGATATATTCAGATTTAACCTTCAACTGGTAATAACCGGACCTAAGATCAATCTTAGAGAAAACTCTTGCACCATTAAGTTGATCGAACAAGTCATCAATCCTTGGCAACGGATACTTGTTCTTAACAGTTAACTTATTTAGTTCTCTATAATCAATGCACATGCGCATTGATCCATCCTTCTTTTTGACAAAAAGGACAAGTGCACCCCATGGTGAAAAACTTGGACGTATGAACCCTTTCCGCAATAAATCCTCCAACTGTTTCTTCAATTCCTTAAGTTCTGTAGGTGCCAGTCTATATGGATTTTTTGACACAGGCTCGGCGCCGGGGTAAACATCTACAACAAATTCAATCTCTCTATCTGGCAGCAAACCAGGAAGGTCATCTAAGAATACCTCGGGGAAGTCTTGGACAATTAGGACACTCTGAGGATTTGCTTTTCCTACCAGCTGTGTGTCTAAAACGCTAGCTAAGAAGCACAAATACTCTCCACACAGGGAAGGTCTTGTGTTAATAGAAGTCATCACAGACATTTCCTTACTTTTCTTTGAGGCTTGAAAGGTGTGTTTCAAACTACCAGGGGGTTGGAAGCTAACTATTCCAGTCCTACAATCTATTGTGGCATGATGTTTAAACAACCAGTCCATTCCTAGGATTACATCAAATCCTAATATATCCATAATTATAAGATCAGTAGGTAGACTTACATTCCCTACTAACACTTCACTGCAAGCATTACGTGGTTAGCAGTGCA
>CM039514.1:24404248-24420581 GCA_022432975.1 Begonia masoniana
CTCTATACTAGGAGGAAAATCGGCGAGGAAATCGCCTAGAGAGCTCGGCTGCTTGAGCTAAAAACCCGAAGAGAAAATGGTATGAAATTGGTGGCGGCTACAGTGCATTAAACCCAACCCTCTTTCCTTAAATACGTTATCCACTTTTGAAAATTGTAAATTTACCCTAGTGCCATTGTCTAGTCATTTAATAACCCTACTTGAATTATTGACTAATCATACCATTAATAATAAAAGAGCTGGTTCGATAGAACCGGGTGCTACAACAACACAATAATGTCAGCAAAATGTAAACTAACATGAGAATTCAATTTTAGCATTTCATTTTCAAATCTATTCTCTATGTAAATTAATTTTGCCAACACGACCTAAACAACTAAACATGGTTCTAAAACAGAAACAAATATCTATAAACATTCACCTAAACGAAATAGAAATTATGACTCAAAACACAACATTAGAACATGCTTTTATTCAAGAATAACATCCCGAAATTAAACAGATATGGGCCATGGTTAGTTCATGCTTGCTTACCAGAAACATGAGGTTGATATGGGCCATGGTTAGTTCATGCTTGCTTACTAGAAACATGAGGTTAAGATGGTAAAGTCATATCATATAATTTCACAGTAATGAAATCCAAATAAACAGCAAATTCAAACACAAACAAAAGAACATGTTTTTTTTTCAAGAAAACATTCTGAAAATTAAACAGATACGGACCATGGTTAATTCATGCTAGCTAATCAGTAACATGAGGTTAATATGGAAAAATCATATCAGGTAATTATCATAACAATGTAATCCAAAGAAACAAGTTCATACACAAACAAACATAAAACACAAGTTGCTCTCGGTCAACAGTTCCGAAGAGTCTCCCAACAGAAAATGAACACTAAACAGAATTTGCTCTCAGTCAACAATTCCGAAGAGTCTCCCAACAAACTTAAACTAAAAGTCGACAGGAACGTACCTTTTAAGTAAAGCAATTGTCACTCCAAATTTGCCAAATAAGGAAGCTTCTTGCCTTGGGAAATGGGTATAAAAACTGCACAACAAATGTTACGAAAAACACACACAACAAAGTCTAAAATATGCAAAAACAGTCAAACTTCCTAAAATTTCTAAGAAATTATCTCCATCCTAAACAAGACGCTAAACATCAAGAAAAACTCGAGAAAACACCTAAGACATATGCTGAAAACAGCAAAGAAAAAGAAAGAAAACAACAAAAGTTTTCAACTGGAAAACAAAGAAAATAGCAGAGTTACATGCTGAAAAACAGCAAGATAAATCACAAAGGAAACAGCAAAGAAAACAGCTAAAATCTATACAGAATTTTCACTCAAATCCTTATGTATGCTGTCAAATATGAGGCATCAACAATTTATTAAATCAAAACAGATTCATCACTTGTTCAATATTCATAAAAACACAGCGATATAACCAAATCAATTCCCAATTTTTGGATGAGCAAACATGTTGATATTTGAACAATGATGCAACTAAAACAGCAGATTCATAACCATATAGAATGTGCTACAGCATAGAGAATTTTTTTTATGCAATAAAATTCAACAACAGTTTGATCTACCCTCAGCTAAACATCAACAGAAGGTAGATGATATTAGATGCATGTTTTGGACAATTAAAACACAACTAGCACAACAGTTCATCATTTAACAGCAAACAGCAAATGAACTCACAGCAATCACAACAAGATCATTATCAACATTTCCTTATCAAGATTATAATTTCCTGCCCAAACAACAAGCAAATATCACAAATGGATTCAGCATTCAAAAACAGTTTTGCACAGAAATAGCAGACAGAATTATAGTAAACAAAATAGATTTTGACAGTAGCTTTTAGCAGTTAAAACAAACCAGACTTGCAATTTGATTTGTATCTTTTGAAACTTGCAAGATGCATTAAAAATAGTGAACAAAACACTCAGACCAGCAATGCACAACGAGGCCAAATCAATCAGCAGAGAGAGATTAAGAGTGGAGTTCTTTGCTGGCTAAACAGAACACTGCACACAAATATGGATTTGCAGAATTAAAACAAACAAAAATATACAGGCGGCCATAACAGAATTTAAGGGCAAGCAAAACCAGATTTGCAATAGAATTTTAGCAAGCTGAATTTAAAGTTGTAGGCATTGTTAAACTGAATCTAAAAAGGTCATAGCACCATAGAAATCCGCAAATACAAATGGTTGAGTAGAACTTCTATCGGGTGCAGAAAAAAAACCAGAAAACTAAAACAGAAACACACTAACAAGTACAGCAACAGAGAAATAAGATGGGAAACAATCCTAAACAGAACAAACTAAACAATCTATCCTACGCCATGCTAACACAGAAACAAGCCGATTGCTTCACTTAACAGAGCACTAAATGTGCTTGGACAGAAAACAGAAACAAAGACAGAACAGAACTCCAGAACAGACAAGGAACATAACAAACAGAAAAGAAATAATCAGCAGAAAAAGAACAAGCTAATTATCCAACCTAAGCTACTAAGCTAACACAATTAACATGCTGGACCGAAACAGACAACAGTTCAGCAAACAAGAAAAGAACCGAAAAAGAACTGCAATTTTTTTTTTTTTTGAAATGCAGAGCATGCTGGCGGAGGAATCTCAGATGAACATGCAACATGAGACACAGACAGAAAAAGGAAACAAACAGAACACAAGATACTCCAGACAACTAAAACACAGAAACAGGGGATGAAATTTGTAACACCCGACATTTCGGCCAAGTGAATTTTTCTGACCATTCTCATTGTTACCCTTTATTTAACCTTTATGATTAAATTTAACGTTGAGGCAAATTCATTACAAGTTGAGTAAAACTAGGTTGAGTGGCAATTTTGTAATAAAGATTGAAGGATTAGGTATAAATAGAAAATGGAAACCTTAAATCTCATTTAAACCTCACTGCAGCCGACATTTCCTCTCGGCGACTCCCTTCTTCTCTGGAGCCTTTTTCCTCCCCAGCAACTGGTTTTTCAACCTCCACTCCGATAACCCGCATTCTAGGTAAGATTTTGACAATGTAGATGCCGGGTAGTCATTTAGAACTCTGTTTTCAGTTGAACTTGTACTTTCGGGCTCTTCAATGGCTGAGTCAGTTGGTTATCGTTCTTTATCTTCATTTGGTAATGCCACCTTTAAATCGATTCTGGACCTTTTATATAACCGACCCCGTTTAATCGATAGCTATATCTAGCTGTTTCGGTTTTGGATTTCAGACTGCACAGAGAACCTTAGCTGCTAGATTCTAGGATGACTTTCGATTAGAACTTTTAGGACTTGATTTTAACTACTATAATGTGGAATGTTTTAGGTGAAGAAGTTGAAGAGAAAGTGATTCAAGTTGCTAAGGATCCAGGTAAGTGAATGTATTAAGTTTCCGGCCAATAGGGCCCTACATCAAGGATTAAGTTAGATTTAGTGAACATTGTCTGCTATATGTTTGATGAAATGTCGATGGATATGGTTCTGTTATTCTCATGTACTCCCCTGTCTTAGTTCGATGATTAAGTGCATTTATGTTATGCATCATGTTTTACTTCTCAAGCATATGAAAATGTTTTGAAATATGTTTTCTCATGAATAAGGTAAGAAGATAAAACTTATGCAACGTGGTTAAGTGAGGGTTGGGGGTGGTTCGGCGTATGTCACAGTCCGTAGTAGGACATATGAATACGACCCGCAGTAGGGACCATGATCAAACTCACTGTCGAACCCCCTTTACCGGCACAAATCCTCCCTTAAACCACATAATGTAATGAAGAATATGAATGATGAAAGGAATGATGAATATGAGCATGTCTACGAATGATGATTATGAACAATGAATACGAGATACGATTATGAATGATGATTAAGATAAGTACATGAAAAGAAAAGACTTATGAGCATGTTTTTCTCCAAGCTATGCATTCATGAACTCATAATAGTTTGCATTCCTTACTAAGCCTTAGGCTTACAGTTACACCTTATGATGTAGGTGAAGAAATATCAGGTGAGGAATTCAAAGTTGATGAAAATGTCTAAGCTCGGTTGCTGGAGGTGGTCAGTGTGAAATCTGTGGCTGGATGGCGATTATGACCCTCTGGTTTTACTCTTAAGGTTTTAATGATAACTATGAACATAAAAGTTTAAGTAGGATGATGTTACTTATGATTATGGAGCTTGAACTTGTCTAGCTTGAATACTGATTATGAGTATATTATAAGAATATAGAATGAGTGATTTTAACTAAGTCTTCCGCTGTATGAGTTTTAATGAATCTGTGGTTTATTCTGTTGGTGTCCCGGTATTAAGTTTGAAGTTATGATGTTTGTGCTGCCGGTAGACGAAATGTATTTGTCTATCGGAAGGTTGTGAGTGTTATTATGGAGTTTAGAAATCGGTAGATGAAGTTTGCTTGTCTACCGGAAGAAGAAGATGATAGGTTAATGTTTAGTAGTCGGTAGATGAAAGTACTTGTCTATCGGCAGGAGATGTGTTATTTTGAAGTGTAGAAATCGACAGGAGGATTGTGATGGGAGTCGGGTAAGTCTGTCTTCCGGAGGACGTCATCGGAAGAGGAAAAGTATTTGTCTTCCGGCTGACGTCATCGGCAGACAATATGCCTAGAGATCGGCATGTGTAGTAGGTCAAGATACCGGAAGATGGAAATGTCATTCCGCCTTACCAGAAGATGTAGTGCCACGTCATCGGCAGATGATGTGAGTTAATCTATCGGAAGATGTAGTATAAATGCCATCGGCAGATGGAGTGCCACGTCATCGGCAGATGATGTGAGTTAATCTACCAGAAGATGTAGTGCCACGTCATCGGCAGATGATGTGAGTTAATCTATCGGAAGATGTAGTATAAATGCCATCGGCAGATGTTGTGTGTTGCCATCGGCAGATGGAGTGCCTTGTCATCGGTAGATAAGTCAGTCTTTTGTCGTTGTAATTGAGTGATGATTTAATTGGTCACGCGTGATGCACGTGACTGTCGGCAGATGCAAATATGTGTGCCTGCCGATAGATGTTTAATGAGTCATGAGAGATGCACGTGCTGACCGGTAGAACAACTAGATGGTTGTCGTTTAGCGATCGGCAGGAGTGAAAGCTAAACGCGGTTATTCAGCGAATTTAAGTTAAGATGAGATATGATATAAGTCTGAGAAAAAAAAAAAATATACTACGATTACAGAGGTATAAAAGTACGGATAAGTTTAAAGGAAAGTCATGACACGTGACGATCCTCCTCGGGTCGTTACAAAATTTCAACTCGAAATTTGCAACCAATGAGAACTGAGGCTTTGATAACAAATGATAGGCTACGGGCCTAAAAATGGGGATAGAAATGGCATGCGGAAGACTCAAATGAACAACAATGATCGGTGCTCTATGAACACCCCAAAAACAGACTCTAAATACGCTGGAAAACAGAGAAACACAGAGGAGAGGAGGCGAGAGATGGAGGAACGTTACCGAGAAGTGGGCACGTCAGAGAATGGCTCAGAGAGCTGCAAGGGATGGAGATGAATGCTCTGGAGGTGGCGAAGCGTTGAGGGATCCATCGCCGGCCGAGAGGTCGCTCTCGGCACCTCTCGGGACAGAGCTTCGCCGTTGATCGGGGAAACTCTCCAGCGGCTGGAAACAGCCCTGCAAGCGCGGTCTTTGTCCTCAGAGGAGGTCGAAGGAGGATGGGTCGAAGGCCCTTGGCTGGTCCGAGGCCAATGGCGCCTCTGGACAAATGAACCTTCGCGGGCGAAGGGTTCACAGCAGCTGGGAACGAAGGTTTCGCCGCCTTCCGGCGACTGAGTTTTCCTCCGAGCAACCTTGAGCTCGAGGAAGACTTGGGCGAAGCCATCAGGCGCTGAGCGCCGGTGACGTCGAGAGAGAAGCTCTCTCTTCACGGAGGAACTCCGACAGACACGAAAGAAAAATCTTTTTGGTTTCCAAAAATTCGTAACAATGGGTAAAAAATTTACAGAGCAGGAGGGAAGGTTAAATACACAGAGAAGAACGGGGAAGAAGAATGAGAGAAATTGCTGAGGATCGTCGGGCAACGGCTAGATTTGTAGCCGTTGGAGCTTCTGCAGAAAGCTTGCGTTCCGGTTCACTGGGCAGCGAGCTTCTAAGGGCTGGTTCACTTCTTTGCTCCTTGGTTTAGTTTGGTTCAGCCTTGTTTTACCTTGGTTCAGTTCGGTTCAGCCGGTTCTCCCCTTGGTTCGCCTTGGTTAAGCATCCCCTTTAAAGACCATTACAAACATGCATTCTAAAAGGCTAAAGTTTGCCAAATAACGAGTTTTAAATAAAGATAAAGTTTCCTAAAATATATAAATTAAATACAAGGCTCGTTTACACAATTTGAATTAAAGGAAAACAAATTCCCTCTTCATTAATTTTTTTCCAAGCCTTGAGAATCCACTTACCTACAAAATTCCACAAGTTCATTAGATAGATAAAAATAAATAATTAATTACATACCTTGACTTGTGCACGATGGATCAGGACCGTGTTCATATCATATATGGCCAATCGATCGGCTACTCTTCTGTTTTCCAAATTCTTGCCTTAGCTTGGTCGATCGATCGCCAAAATGGCCGATCGATCGGCATGTTTTCTGGATTTGCTCTTTTATCATACCATCAGCTGATCAATCACCCAGAATTGGCCAATCGATCAGAAACTCTTCTGTTTCTCCCTTTCTTCATCTGATCAATTGGTAGTATGACATGCCTCAGAGGCCCGTCACACGATCACAAACTCGGGCACAAATTTTATTCAATCAATGTTCTAATGAATTGTCTCTTTTTGCTGGTTTGGATCACATCATGGACTTCACTTGGGAGCCGACGTCAGAGGATGTGGAGAAACCTTGTCACATCATTCATTGGATCATGCATTCGAAGCTTCCTGACAGCCCTATGGGAATTTGTCTTCCCGGACCTTAATTTGTAATTTTTATATTTTAAAACTCATTGGCATACATTAGCCTTTTTGTAAGGATTTTATAAAATTTCATATCATGCATTAGATTGTGTGTTTAGGGTTAGATGAATGTGGTGGATGTTTGGTTGAAGACAATTCAACCAAATTTTCAAGCCAAGGAAAAAAAAAGGCCTCAAAAAAATCAAGCCCAAAGAGAAACTTGGTCCAAAGAAGAGCCCACTCCTAAAGGTATATTTTTGCAGGTATATGAGTGGGTGAGGGCATGGATTCATGACTTGGGAGAATTTGGGCCATTGATGCATTTTTGGCTCGGACATCATCTTGGAAGGACGTCTGGCGTGCGGGTAGAAGGCAGCAGGCACGTGGGCAGCTGCTGATTGGCGCGGGCAGCCGGGGCGCAGATCGTTGATCTGGCAGCGAGGGCCATCAGGCGCGCCTACCCAGGTGCCACCTGCGCACGCGCTGATTGGCCCATTCAGCACCCCTCAGCTTCAACTCTCTATCATCTGATTTTCACTTGATCAAAGGCCACCATTTCACCTCTCTCCACCTTAGGTTGCCTATTTAAGCATGGAATTGGTGATTGTAGACAACTTTTTTTGGCCAATCAATATACTACGATTTCCCTAAATATCCAAAGTTCCTTTGGTGATTTTTCCTTGGTTCTTTGAACCAAGAGGAGTTAGCCTCCATTGCTAACCTAGCTTGGGTTGCTAGGTTAGCTCTTATTCATTCCCTCACCTTCTCTATTGGGAGTTGGATCGAGGACAAAAATCCCCGACCTACGGTGATCGTTGTCCTCCCGAAAAACGTTTATCCTTGAGCCTAACCCGTAAGATCGCTCAAAGGAACCTTCAAGGGTATTTTCCTTTAATTTTGTTGCTATCACATCCACCCACAACACTCTTATTTTTGGCCCAATTAAAATCACACACCTTCACTTTGGTTTAGTTGTTATTTTCTTCATCTTTTGCATTTTCTTCACCTCGGCCACCATCTCTTCTCCTCATCTCTTTTCTTTAATTTTTCTTCATATTTCACTTCTATATTTATCATATAGCATTCGGCCTTGCATAACCCTTTCCCCATTTTATTTATTTGCCCCTTATTTTCCTCCATTTTCTTGTCTTATTTTCGGATCTAACACAAACCACACATTGAGCACAATCTTTGCATATTTCGTGGGTTGTACACGGACCATTTTCTAAGGGATCTCGTGTCAAGTGTTATCAGAGCCACAAGGCTTCCCAATGTGTTTTAGTTGCATTTGGCTTTAGCCAAAATATAGCACAAAATCGGGATAGCGGCTCTTTTATTTTTCCGCATTATTTTCCTTATATCATTGTGTTAACTTTGAGTTAACTTTGTGATAATCTAACTTTTACTATTTCTACCATTAATATTACTATCTAATGTTTATTTAAATGTGGAAAAATATGGTGGACAATTCTACAAAAGACGCACAAGGTAAAACTTACAAAATCTCTTAGTTTCATCTCCTTAGTTCTCGGTTTTTCTTCATTTTAGTGTCACGGTTTTCCCCTTTATATTTGCTTTATTTTGAATCATTATCTTCATCTGAATCTAAGCCAAAAATTTGCTGAAAATATTGTGGAAAAGCAAGCATGAAATCGGCCTAAAGAAAATTTGCAAACCGGTTTATCTTTGGTTGAATAGTCTTCACATTTTTACTTCTTCTTATCCTCGGTTTATTGCATCTTTAGCCTCGGTTTCTTTAGCATTCTTATTATCATTTATCTCATGTTTTAGCATCTAAATATTGTCCAATATATATATAAATTTTCTGGAAATTTTGGTGCTTCAATTCGGCTTAGAACTATTGCTATCAAAAATAGGATTATTGTTGAAATTATCACGTCGATTTTGTGCCTTTTGTTAAGCTCGAAATTTGTCTATCATTTTTCTGAATGTCGCTCATGTTTAGCTCATAAAATTTCCTAATATATGCTGTGAAGTGAATGCACAAAATTGGCTAGCAAGATTGTGGCAAAAATATGAATTAATTTAGCAAATTAGAGCTAGACATTACATTCAAAATTCTGCTATATTCGGGTTGAAATTTCAGCATGCTATCTTGAGTTGATTAGTATTTTAAATCTTATTCCTTGCTATTTTTAGAATTAATTAGTTGATATTAATATTATTCTAAGTGACCTTAGGTAAAATTGAAAAGTGATTGAAAATTTGGGAGATTAGAGAATATTCATGACTATAATTAAATGGCTAAGTGTTATTAAAATTGTTGAGTTGTTTACTTAATTAGTATAATCCCTATTTTCATTTTGTCTTAACTAAGATTATTCCTTAGAGCCTAAAATTTCCTAAGACATTAAGAAGATAAGCATCTCACTAATTTAGGAATATTAATTTAGACAAGAATTCAAACTTAAAATTAAAACACTTAACTATGACTAATCGAAGTGGACTTAATCGTGACACACCACACCTTGAATCGAATCGAACTAGGGATACTCCCCCACCCAAAAGCACACGACACGAAGGGGAGACTATCTCTCAAGGAGGCATGCAAGGACAAATTGATGCCTTAACAAACATAGTTAATAGCCTCGCCCAACAAGTCCAAACAATGCTGAACAACCCTCCTCGTAGAGAATTCCATGAACGTGTCCGTTCTCAAGAGACCTCATCTAGGATTATTCCCGAACGCCCTAGGCCTAGAGCACCTTTTCAACCACCCATAGAGGAAGAAGAATGGGTTGAACCCTAAAGAAGAAAACCACGTCATTTTAATTTGGAGGATGATATTTGCACGGAAGATGATGAGGAGTACCGACCTAATCGTCGTAAGGACAACGACGACCTCCGTAATGTCAAGATGAAAATTTCCTCTTTCAATGGGACATGTGATGGAAACACGTATCTTGATTGGATTGATAAGGTAGAGAGAATCTTTGAGTGTCACGACTATTCCAAGCGAGTTAAAATTCAACTTGCCTCTCTTGAATTAACGGGCCACGCCGCATTATGGTGGTCCAACCTTAAAAACAAAAGGATGCGTACACTAGGATACCCCGTCTCAATGTGGAATTCCATGAAAGAGGAAATGCACAAAAGGTTCGTTCCCCGACACTACAAGCACGAACTCTTCCACCAACTTCACAACCTTAGACAAAATTCTCTCTCTGTCGATGAGTATATCACAGAATTCGAGACTCTCAATATGCGTTGTGCTATTGATGAACCCCAAGAGCAACTCATCGCGAGATTCATTCGAGGTCTTAACCGCGATATTGGAGATGCGGTTGAAGTACAACAATTACAAACCATGGACATGGTCATTCAACTCGCCCCCACGGTGGAAAGACAACTCAAAAGAAAGCGTAAAACCAATTTTTCAACTAAATTTCCACCTAGGCATTTGGATCAAGACAAGCCCCGAATGAATATTCGAACCGTCGAGTGATGGTTATAAAGGAATCGACCGGAGAATGGGAGAGTGAGAACGATGAAGGTCAATACCTCGATAAGGAAGTTGGAGAAGAGGTAGATGACGAGAGCGAGCACGAGTCGGATGAGTGTGCTGCTCAAGATGGACCACTTTTAATGGTGATTAGAAAATCCCTTGTCTCTAAAAATCTTGAGGAGGACTGCCAACGCAAAAACATTTTCAAAGTAGATGTGCAGTCAAAGATAAAGTATGTTTGGTGATTATAGATAGCAGAAGTTGCGTTAACGTAGCTTCCCAAGATATGGTTAGCAAGCTTGGATTGGAGTCGACAAACCACCATAAACCATATAAGTTGAGATGGTTGGATGATAGGGATGACATTAAGGTGACCAAACAAGTAACCATCAATTTTACTATTGGAAAATATAAGGATTCGGTTACTTGCGATGTCGTGCCGATGAAAGCGAGTCATCTTCTATTAGGACGACCCTGGCTCTACGACCATAGGGTACATTATGATGGATACCTTAACAACTATAGGTTGAAATTTGGTGGTAGAAATATCAAATTACTTCCTATGACCAAATTGCTCATGACGATGCGCTTAGGAAGGAGGAAAAGATTAAAGAAAATCTTTTAATGACCAAAAAGGGATTAAGAGCTGCAGTAACTAAGGAAAAACGGTGATTCTTGTTTTATTTAGAGACCGAATTATGGAGCTTGGAGAGATTCCCTTACCAATCCAAAACCTACTTAAGACCTATCAAGACGTCTTTCCCGAAGAATTACCCCCTGGACTACCCCCGATTAGAGGAATAGAACATCAAATCGACCTCCAACCCGGTGCTATGTTACCAAATCGACCGGCCTATAGGATGAGGCCTGAAGAAGCAAAATAATTACAAGATCAAGTCCAAGAATTATTAGGGAGAGGATACATAAGAGAGTCGATGAGCCCATGCGCTGTACCTACCTTGTTGGTACCTAAAAAGGATGGCTCTATGCGAATGTGTGTTGATAGTAGGGCTATCAACCAAATAACCATTAAGTATAGGTATCCTATCCCTCGGTTAAAGGATATGTTGGACAAATTGAGTACAGCATCAATTTTCTCTAAAGTTGACTTAAAGAGCGGATATCACCAAATACGGATGAAAGAGGGTGATGAATGGAATACCGCCTTCAAAACAAAATACGGATTGTTTGAGTGGATGGTTATGCCATTCGGTCTTACAAATGCCTCGAGCACCTTTATGCGGTTAATGCATCACGTTCTTAAGGAATTCCTTGGGAAATTTGTTGTCGTGTATTTTGATGACATCTTGGTGTATAGTCGCGACCTCCCACAACATGTCAACCATCTCGGGATGTTATTTCAAACCCTTCGTCGTACTAAATTGTTTGGGAATTTGAGTAAATGCTCCTTTGGACAAGAGAAAGTTTACTTTTTGGGTTTTATCATTTCTAAGGATGGCTTGGAAGCTGACGAAGAGAAGGTTAAAGCCATCAAGGAGTGGCCCACTCCTAATAGCATCACTGAAGTCCGTAGTTTTCACGGACTAGCCTCTTTTTATAGGAGGTTCATTAAAGAATTCATTTCTTTAGTCGCTCTTATTACGGACCTCACTAAGAAAGGAGTTGACTTTAAGTGGACACCGGCATGCCAAAGTAGTTTCGACATGATAAAAGAAAAACTTTGTCAATCACCCGTTTTGGCACTTCCCGATTTCAATAAGGTTTTTGAGATCAAGAGTGATGCCTCCAGTATTGGCATTGGAGCTGTTTTGATGCAAGATGGCAAGCCTCTTGCTTATTTTAGTGAGAAATTAAAAGAAGCTGCTTTGAATTATTCGACTTATGACAAAGAATTTTATGCCGTGATTAGAGCTCTCGAACATTAGCAGCATTACCTCCTTTCCAAAGAGTTTGTGATTCATTCCGACCATCAATCCCTCAAGCATATTAAGAGCCAACACAAACTCAACAAGCATCACGCAAAATGGGTGAAAATTTTGGAAAGATTCCCCTACATTTTAAAATATCTGAAAGGTTATGATAATATCGTTGCCGATGCTCTCTCTCGAAGACGTATCCTCTTTACGGAATTGAGTGTTAGATTTTTCAGATTTGAATGGATCAAAACTTTGTATGCTTCCGATAAAGATTTTGGATTGCCTTATCACGTTTGCCAAAATAAGGCTGAAGGAGGATATAGTCTTATAGATGAATTTCTATTAAAGAATGGGAAATTGTGTATTTCTAATTGCAGTCTTAGACAATGCCTCATTAAAGAAGCTCACGGAGGAGGATTGTCTGGGCATTTTGGGGAAAAGAAAACCATCGAGCTATTGAAAGAAAAATTTCATTGGCCTCACATGATGAAAGACGTACACCACTATGTCGAGAAGTGTATTGTTTGTAAGAAGGCCAAAAGCAAGGTTCTACCCCAAGGACTTTACCTTCCTTTACCAGTTCCTACACATCCTTGGGTAGAAATTAGCATGGATTTTGTTTTGGGGTTACAACGAACGGGACGTAATAAGGATTCTATACTCGTGGTTGTGGATAGATTCTCCAAAATGGCGCATTTTATCGCCTGCAATAAGACTGATGATTCTGCTACTATAGCCAACCTATTCTTCAAGGAGATAGTTAGACTCCATGGAGTGCCTCAATCTATTGTGTCAGATCGCGATAGTAAGTTTTTGAGCACTTTTTGGAAGACTTTATGGAAGAAGTTGGGGACTACACTATGTTTTAGTATATCTTTCCATCCCCAAACGGACGGCCAAACGGAAGTGGTCAATAGGACTTTGGGAACCCTTCTCCGAAGTATCATAGGTAAGAATCTAACCAATTGGGACATATTACTACCCCAAGTTGAATTCGATTATAACCGAAGCCTTCATTCCACCACCCAGCAAATGCCATTTGAGGTAGTATATGGTTTTAATCCGAACACACCCTTGACACTTATTCCTATTCCTAACCCAAGAACTAATCAACCCTTCGGGAGCAAGTAAAGCAGAACAAATAAAAAAGTTACATGAAAAGGTTCGCCAAGCGATTGAGAAAAATAACGCCAATTACGCTAAGCATGCTAATAAAGGGCGGAAAGAGGTAATTTTTAATGTCAGAGATTTGGTGTGGATACATCTTAGGAAGGAACGATTTCCCGCCAAAAGACGCTCCAAATTGTTGCCTAGAGCTGAAAGCCCCTTTAAAATCTTTGAACGTATAAATAACAATGCTTACAAGTTGGAGTTACCTGGCGATTATAGGGTGTCATCCACCTTCAATGTGCAAGACTTATCCTCTTATATTGGAGAATTGGGATATGAAGAAGAGGCTGAGCTAACGGATTTGAGGTCAAATCCTCAGTCACCTGGAGGGGATGACATGCCTCAGAGGCCCGTCACACGATCACAAACTCGAGCACAAATTTTATTCAATCATTGTTCTAATGAATTGTCTCTTTTTGCAGGTTTGGATCACATCTTGGACTTCACTTGGGAGCCGACGTCAGAGGATGTGGAGAAACCTTGTCACATCATTCATTGGATCATGCATTCGGAGCTTCCTGACAGCCCTATGGGAATTTGTCTTCTCGGGCCTTAATTTGTAATTTTTATATTTTAAAACTCATTGGCATACATTAGCCTTTTTGTAAGGATTTTATAAAATTACATATCATGCATTAGATTGTGTGGTTAGGGTTAGATAAATGTTGTGGATGTTGGGTTGAAGACAATTCAACCAAATTTTCAAGCCAAGGAAAAAAAAAGGCCTCAACAAAATCAAGCCCAAAGAGAAACTTGGTCCAAAGAAGAGCCCACTCCTAAAGGTATATTTTTGCAGGTATATGAGTGGGTGAGGGCATGGATTCATGACTTGGGAGAATTTGGGCCATTGATGCATTTTTGGCTAAGACATCATCTTGAAAGGACGTTTGGCGTGCGCGGGTAGAAGGCAGCAGGAGCGCGGGCGGCTGCTGATTGGCGCGGGCAGCAGGGGCGCAGATTGCTGATCTGGCAGAGAGGGCCTTCAGGCGCGCCTACCCGGGTGCCACCTGCGTGTTCGCGCTGATTGGCCCATTCAGCACCCCTCGGCTTCAACTCTCCACCATCCGATTTTCACTTGATCAAAGGCCACCATTTCACCTCCAAAACCTCTCCACCTTAGGTTGCCTATTTAAGCATGGAATTGGTGATTGTAGATAACTTTTTTTGGCCAATCAATATACTACTATTTCCCTAAATATCGAAAGTTCCTTTGGTGATTTTTCCTTGGTTCTTCGAACCAAGAGGAGTTAGCCTCCATTGCTAACCTAGCTTGGGTTGCTAGGTAAGCTCTTATTCATTTCCTCACCTTCTCCATTGGGAGTTGGATCGAGGACGAAAATCCCGGCCTATGGTGGTCGTTTTCCTCCCGAAAAACATTTATCCTTGAGCCTAACCCGTAAGATCACTCCAAGGAACCTCCAAGGGTATTTTCCTTTAATTTTGTTGCTATCACATCCACCCACAACACTCTTATTTTCGGCCCTATTAAAATCACACACCTTCACTTTGGTTTAGTTGTTATTTTCTTCATCTTTTGCATTTTCTTCACCTCGGCCACCATCTCTTCTCCTCATCTCTTTTCTTTAATTTTTCTTCATATTTCACTTCTACATTTATCATATAGCATTCGGCCTTGCATAACCCTCTCCCCATTTTATTTATTTGACCCTTATTTTCCTCCATTTTCTTGTCTTATTTTCGGATCTAACACAAACCACACATTGAGCACAATCTTTGCATATTTCGTGGGTTGTACACGGACCCTTTTCTAAGGGATCCCGTGTCATAGTAGATACTGCTCTGCTTTTCTTCCGAAGAGCTTTTCTTCCGGAGACTTGTAATTCTCTAATTTTTCTGCACACTTGTACCAAATATATCAAAGTTTTTCATATACTTGAGTAAAACTCATCAATTCACGTATTAAAGAGTACAATAAAGTGTGTAAAATACACACTTATCAGAGAGCTTAAATTTGAATTTTTATATCTATGATCGAACTTACAGAAGATTCTTTTGGTGTCTACAAATTGAATTTTGAAAAACACTATATCGGGATTGGGCTTTAGTAGTTTTCTCTAAGAATCTGTTGTGGCTGTCCACTATATAGGTTCAGACATCTGCACTTTCATTCTCAAATTGTTTGACACTTTAGACTAGGCTTTTGCAAATTCCATTGGGCTTCCCTTGCAGGTGTCTGCTATCTTTTTCCTCAGAGTTTCTCCTTTTTAAACTGCGAATTTCAAATATCTGCAATGGCTTCTCTTCATACGTTTAGTGTCGGCTCAATCTCAAAATCCACTGGTGTAACAACTTGTGTAGGGTCCCGTATACATTTCTTAACATGACACATGGGAAAACATATGAACTTATCCAATGTTGAGGCAACGCAGTCTGTAAGCTTGTTATACCGATTTACCAAACAGCGAATGGTTCCAATAAATCGTGGATTAAGCTTTCCCTCTGCCAAATCTTAGTACTCCTTTGAACGGTGAAACCTTCAAGTAAACTTCTGATCACCAACAGCGAATTCACGATCTTCTCCTCTTGGTCTGCATAACTTTTCTGTCGGCTTTGTGCCGTATCAGGATCCTTTAATAGTGGCAATCTTGTTGACATCTGCTTGCAACCAGCTCGGGACCTAGGAGTTTTGCTTCCCCAATCATCCCAATACAAGGTGATCACAATTTCCTACCATACAACTACTCATAAGGTGTCATTCGATGGTGGACTGATAAACTGTTAAGAAGAGAACTCAACCAAGGGGAAGGTATCGGATCCAAGGATGTCTGGAACTCAGCACACAGCCCTCAACATATCCAAGTATATGGATAGTCCTTTCTGATTGACCCATCTGCTGCGGGGGAAAGCA
>CM039514.1:24420681-24511783 GCA_022432975.1 Begonia masoniana
AGCATTAAGTTCAGAATAGATTACTCAACACAGAAAAGGAACAGAAAACTAAAAACTTGAATTAAGAAAAATAAATATTCATAACAAATTTACGTCGAAACCCTAGAATAGAAAATTTAGTTCATGATAAAGTTAAAGAAAACTATAGAGAGAATAAAATAGTTCATGATATAAGAAAAGAAGAGAAGAAAGAAAACACTGTGAAGTTTCCGTCGAATTCGCCCATTCCTCGCCAATTGCTTTGATCCGGCCTCCGATGTCTCCGTAGGATTTTTCTCTCTATCTCGTTGTGTCTATCTCCCGCCTCCCGTTCAGACTTTTATCTTTACTTGACTTAGAGCCGCGGTCCATCAATCAACGGTTGAGATCGACCCGATCAATAAATTGAAGAATAGGATTTTAATAATTTTCCACAATCACGATCGATCGTAATGTGATCACGATCGATCGTGATCGCGCGACACTTAAGCACGAAATCTTTGCTAATCACGATCGATCGAGATGCAAAGCCCGATCAATCGAGCAGCCTCTAGATTTTTGGAGAAAACTTATCTCAATCACGATCTCTTGCAGTACTAAGCCTGATTGATCGGGCAGGCTCAGGAACTTTTGAACGAAACTTCTTTCGATCACGATCGATCGAGGTGCTGAGCCCGATCGATCGGGCAGGCTCTGGATTCTGGAATGAATTTCTCTTGAATCACGATCGATCGCAGTACGATCACGATCAATCGTGATCCGATTCTTTTTCTTCTTTATTTCCTAATTTCAAACCAATTCCGCCATTACCTGTTAAAACTCAATTTATCTGCACAATCTCACCGACAACATCAAATAAACTCAAACACTTAAGGAAAAACTAATCGAAACAAGAATGAAAAGCACGAATAAGTGTGCAAAATACACACTTATCATAAGGCTACACTAGTTACCAGAAATTTTCGGGTGTTACATGTCGTCTGCCGAGTTAATGAAGTCACGTGGGTAATACATAGTCTGAGCGGTAGATGTATTCAGTGAATGTGAGCGGTGGGTGTCATCTGCCGAGTTAATGTAGTCACGTGGGTAACACGTGGTGTGACCGGTGGATGTTGAGTGTTACTGTTCACCGGTGGATGTTGAGTGTTACTGTTGATCAGTGGATGTTGAGCGTTACTGTTCATCGGTGGATGTTGGGAGATTGAGTCATCCGGCTGAAGTCGCCGGTAGATATTGAGTGTTGTTGATCGGTGGATGCTGGATGAAAGAGTCATCCGGCTGACGTCATCGGTGGAAGTTGAGTGTTACTGACCGGTGGATGCTGGGTGAATGAGTCATCCGGCTGACGTCATCGGTAGATGTGGGATATTACTGTTGAGCGGTGGATTTGAACGGATGAAGTCATTTCGATTGTCTGTTAATTCTTCCCTTAAAATAGATTTTCCCCAAATGATTTTAAATGACTTTGAATTTGATTGGAATTGCTTTAAAAACGTATTTACATATATACACAAAAAAAAGAAAAGAATTGGGTTGACATTTTTGATTACGAATATGATTATACAAAATTCTCGACCCGTCAGGTTTCGGGTCTTGACAATTATGGTATCAGAGCGACCCGAGTTTAAAATCGGTTCTATAGACTGCCTACCAGCACAAATCACCGCATGAGTACTCTCCAACAACTGTAAGTGTTTACAATTTTAGTAATATCATTTAAAGTTAAGATGTGTTTGATGATTATGACTTGTTATATGCTATGTTATGATACACGATGTATTGTTCATTCTTATCGTATGTCATTCCTATATGTATCCATGTCCATGCATCATGTGCACGTTTTATATGACCAAGATAAGAATATAAAATGTATATGTAAGTATGTTTATGTTCATGTACATGCAGGATTTGAAGTGATTTAATTGGATATTGCCTAAATGTGAAATAAGTATTGATTGTAATTATTATTTTGTTGTTAGATTACGGGTTTATAGGATCATTGTTGCCAAATAATAGGCAGAGAGTATTTAAAATTGTTATGGTCATTTACCCTTGGTGATGAGCACCGACCTGCAAATAGGACTCAAGAATTCCAAGAAGACCGTTAGCTCCGGATGACACAAATCCGAGTAAATTCGAGAATGAAAAAATGTAAAAGAAATATCAAATGTGCTCGAAATTTAATGAAATTTTAGGTGAATCTTGTGAAGTAAGTGAGGTGCGTGCTGGTGAAAATCGTGGTCCAGATTCGTTAAGATGAAGGATTTATGGACTGTTTTTCGAGAATCGGCCGGTGAGTGCTTCAATGGAGCTTCCGGCAAGAGTTTCTTCCAAGGAAGATAACTCGATTCAAGGAATCAGTTATGGCCACTCCTTGCTATTTTCCGCTCTCAAAAGAGTGGAGAAGAAGGTGGCAAAATCCATTCCAACTAGCTACCAAGCTAGAATAATGGTTCGGGGGTGCAACCCCTCGGTTGTTGTCAACCGAGCTTACCTTAGAAGCTCCTTGCTCCAAGCTTCTTCTTCCATTGAGAGAGAAATCTGTGGGTGCTCATTAATCAACCAAAAAAAAGACACAAACACTAATGCCATGAATATATAGACCTAATGGTGGGCTTGGGCTTGGGCTTGGGCTTGGAAGGGGAATGATGGGTCATCGTGTGGGCTTCCATGTCTTCAACTTCAATGGGCCAAACCAAGCCACCAACTAATCCTAACATTCATCTAATCCTAACATCCATCTAATCCTAACATGCATCTAATAAAGTTTAAACAAGAAGGCCAACGTTTGCCAATAAGTTCAAAATTTCAAAAAAGCAACAAATATCAAAGCTCGAGAAGACAAATTCCCATGTGAGCATTAAGGTGCCTCTTTAGTATTTCCACATGAGTAGATGCTTTGGTTGGTCAACGTCCCCGGCTTTAATCTCCCATTTCAAGTCATCCACGGTGTCCTCCAAGTCTTCACACGAACCATGACCTGCAAAAGAGACAAGTGTGTTAGTAAAATTGTGGACTCGGGTTTGGGATCGTGTAATGGGCCTACGGGGCACATCATCCTCCCCAGGTGATTGAGGATTTGACCTCAAATCCTTTAAGTCAGGCCTCTCGGAGTTTTCGTCATCGCTTATATAGGGTGATAGGTCCATGACATTGAACGTTGCCGATACTCCGTAATCTCCAGGCAGTTCAATCTTATAAGCGTTGTTATTGATCCGCTGCAACACCTTGAAAGGTCCATCCGCACGAGGAAGAAGCCTAGATTTTCTTTTCTCAGGGAATCTATCTTTTCGTAGGTGCAACCAAACCAAGTCTCCTTCATTGAAGATAACCTCTTTTCGGCCTTTGTTTACTCGTTTGGCCATGCTCGCATTTCTCTTCTCGATGGCTTGACGCACGTTCTCATGTAATTTCTTAATTTGTTCGGCCTCGTTTGCTCCTGATGGGTTGGCCAGTTCATTAATGGGTAACGGAACAAGGTCCAACGGTGTACATGGGTTAAAGCCATAGGCAACCTCAAAGGGCGTTTGCTCAGTAGTGGAATGAAAGGTGCGATTGTAGGAAAATTCCAATCCGGGAAGGACTACATCCCAACTGGATAGTTTCTTACCTACAATACTGCGTAAGAGGGAGCTTAAGATCCTGTTAACAACTTGATAGGTTCCAGGCCTGCAATGGGGTTAGAAATGCACATGTGGAAGATAGCAAAATGAGACAATGATCGGTGCTCAAAGGAACACCCCAAAACAGAACAGAAAATCGATAAATAGGGCAATAAGAAATTGAAAATGGCGAGAGGGGGAGAAGAGTGATACCGAGCTTCCAAGAATTGGGTGCTGTGCAGAATGGTGTGGAAATGATGGAGGAGTGGATTGAAGACCCCAAACCGACCCAGAAACGATTCGGCGTTTTGGGTGACAGAAATCCGTCGTTGCCAGCGAAGGATTCTCGGCAGAGGGCACTATGGCATTCGCCCCTTTTCTTTATTGCTTCCATTGCCTGGAAGAGGAAGAAAGGGACTAAGATCACCCCCTAGCAGCCACGAGCTCGGGATGAAATCGGGGGCTTCATCCAGGCGCTGTGCGCCGATGAAGCACCGAGAGAAAATCTCTCTGTCGCTCGCGGAGAGCGTTCCAAACAAGAAGAAAACTCCTTTGCAATTCCAAAAATTCGTAATATAAGCTAAAGTTTTACAGAGGTGGAAGGAAAGCTTAAATACAAGAGGGAGAATCGGGGAAGAAGAAGAAGAGAGGCGCCTGGAAAATCATCGGGCAACGGCTAGAAAAAGAGCCGTTGGCAGTGAAGAAGAAGCTGCTCGGGCGGTTCGGTCTGCAGAATGCACTCCAGGCCGGTTCACTTCTTTGCCCTTTGGTTCAGCTTTGGTTCAAGCTTTGTTCGCCTTGGTTCATCCGGTTCAGCATTCTTTAGGCCTTGGTTCACTTTCCTTTGAGGACTATTACAAAAAAACTACGTTCTAAAAGACTAAAATTTGCCAATTAATGAGTTTTAAACAAAACTAAAATTTCCTAAAAATATATAAATTAAATACAAGTTTAAGTTTCCTAAACTTTAAACAAAGAAAACTTAAAAACATGAATTTGTCTAAGGGAAGACAAATTCCCCCTTTAAACCCATGGGTTGTCACCTACAAAATTAGCAAACAAATTAGGCCATAAAGATGGATAGAAGACGTACCTCAACTTGGCTCGGCCTCGAGTCTCGGGGCACATCATCCTCTCCGGGTTATTTGAAGATTTGACCTCAAATCTTAAAACATTGCTCTTGCTATCTGTGACACCCTAGCGTTCAAACGCTCAAGGAGATCCAACGATTTGATCCCCTTTTAAATGAAGGTCCTTACTTGACCCACAAAATAATAGCAATGGAAACAAGTATTATGGTATACGGTAAAATCCTAATATCCAACACAATGCTTCAAGTAAATTCCAAAACTTTGAATTGTTCATTTCTACAATTTTCAAGCAACATATATGATATTAGAGAGAAAATCATATGCAAAGTATGAACATATTCAATTTTGCAAGTTAAACCAAGCAATTCAAGAATAAACTCAAGAGTAGATCATTCTTTTCAATCCCATGAGTAAGAACTAAGGATATTTCAAAATTCAAGCAAACTAGGCAAGTCACTAAACTCAAAATAAAATTCGTCATAAAATTTTCAAGCCTAGCATATGAGTCTATCCTTAATCACAATTCAAAATGTGGATGCCAAATTTGATCAAACAAATAAATCACTAAACAAGTTCTCTAAAATAGGCATCATCAATTTCTTTGAACAAATTTCATCTAACCAATACTTAAATCTAAGAAATCAAAAGGGTTAGATGATTCAAACCTTGGCCGATGGTCTTGAATGGACTAGGAAGCCAAGAATTCCTACGACAAACATTCACAACAAGATAACAAACACAAATAACAAAAACAAACATAAAACATAACGCACAAGACTAATCTAAGATAGGTCCTAAGCATTTAATCAAATAGCACAACAAATCAAACAAGTTAATCAAAGAAAATAAACTTGCAACTAATATCAATGATAAGCTATTGGGTCTAGACAACCCTCTAGAACTTTTGTGGAAATCGTCGCACTATCCCACACCCTTTAAAGGCGACTGCCTCACACGGCGATCTGTCGGGCCCAATGGCCAGCGGTAAACCTCGGACAATACCAATGGCCCACAGAGGAAAGCTCTTGGCTACAAACACAAATCACTCGACGTACAAGTGAATCCTAAGTGACTAACAAGATAGTATATGACATGCTCTTGTTAAAAGGTCGGACATAGCCCTAAACAAACAAAATCACTCAACTTGATGCAATCAATAAGAGTTTAAACAGAATTACAAAACATGGTGAAATAGAATTTGCCAACCTCTATTTAACATGCAATTTAGTTCATGCTTTTCATTCTAAATTTAACTTAACATCAAGGACTCAAAGACTTGACACTAAACACAATTAGACACACAAGTTAAAAACACATGCCAAATCAATTTGGAAAAACACCAAACCAACACAATAATTTCAGCAAATGTAAACTAACATGAGAACTCAATTTTAGCATTTCATTTTCAAATCCATTCTCTATGTAAATTAATTTTGCCACACGTCCTAAACAACTAAACATGGTTCTAAAACAGAAACAAATATCTATAAACATTCACCTAAACGAAATCGAAATTATGACTCAAAACACAACATTAGAACATGCTTTTATTCAAGAATAACATCCCGAAATTAAACAGATATGGGCCATGGTTAGTTCATGCTTGCTTACCAGAAACATGAGGTTAAGATGGTAAAGTCATATCATATAATTTCACAGTAATGATATCCAAATAAACAGCAAATGCAAACACAAACAAAAGAACATGCTTTTCAAGAAAACATTATGAAAATTAAACAGATACGGACCATGGTTAATTCATGCTAGCTAATCAGTAACACGAGGTTAATATGGAAAAATCATATCAGGTAATTATCATAACAATGTAATCCAAAGAAATAAGTTCAGACACAGACAAACATAAAACACAAGTTGCTCTCGGTCAACAGTTCCGAAGAGTCTCCCAACACATCAGAAAATAAACACTAAATATAATTTGCTCTCGGTCAACAATTTCGAAGAGTCTCCCAACAGTCCAAAACTAAAAGTGGACAGAAAAGTACCTTTTAAGCAAAGCAATTGATAGCTCCAAAATTGCCAATTAAGGAGGCCTCTTGCCTTGGGTGAGGTGTACAAAAACTGCACGACAAATGTCACAAAAACACACACAAACAGAGTCTACAATTCTAAACAATTATCTCTATCCTAAACAAGACAAAAAACATCAAGGAAAACAGAATCTAAACACAAGCTAAACAGCAGAAAAAAAAAACTCAAGAAATCAGCAAAGTTTTCAATGGGAAAACAGCAAGGAAAAGAGAAGAAAACAGCAAGGAAAACAGATTTTAAAATGAGAAAAGAGAGGTTTTTAAAACCAGAAAATTTTGGCAAGTTTGAAACCAAAACTTTAGCTCAAGCATGAGATACATTTGGACATTTTAAACCATGCAGCAAGCAAGCTTTTAAAAACAGATTCTGGATTTTAAAAACAGACCGTAGACCAAAGGAAAACAAAAACAAAATTACTTAAAAAAAAAACCTGAACAAAAAGATAAACAAAACAGAAACAAAACATGCTGTTGTTGGAAGGCTTTATGCCTTGAAAACTCAGCAAGAAAAGACTCAATAGCAGTGGCTTAACAACCTGCATTTGCCCTTGAATACAAGCTGTAAAACATCACTAAAAACACAGCATCTAATCACCCTAAACAATTTAAACAGAACATTAGACAAGTTGAAACATTCACAAAAAGGAAAAACATGCTGACAGAACTTAAACAATTCACAATAGCAAACAGAAATTAAAAACAGACAATAGATACAATAAACAACATGCTTTCAATCTAACATCCTAAGTCCTGCAAAACAGAAAATAGACATGCCTCAATTGATCAATCATGTTACAGAACACAAGAGACAAACACAGAAGAAACAGAAAACAAAACAAAGCAGAGAAGACACTCAGCAAAACAGAAACACCAAAACAGCAACATGCTTCTGAACAGTTTAAACTAGACAAAAACCACATCCTAAACGTTTTCTAAACAGAACATGTTTGACACAAAACACTACACTATACAACTAGTTAACACATGCTGACTTTAAACAAAAAATTAACAAACAACAAAGACGCAGCAGACTCAACAGAGACGAAACCAGAGGAAAGAAAACATGATGACATAAAAGCAGAAAAAGAAACAGAAAATAGCACAATAAAAGCAGAATCATCATGCTATTCAATCAGAAAATAAAGCACACAACTAAACAACACTTAATCACCCTATATACTAAGCAAAAACAGAAACAACAAACAGCAAAAAAAATGCTGACTCAAATGACTAAACAGAGAACACTAACTAAATAGAACATCACGCTAAGTGCTTGGACAGAAAACAGAACAACAAAAATTGGTTTAGAAAAACACAACACAAAAGCAAGCCGATTGCTTCTCTTAACAGAGCACTAAGTGTGCTTGGACAGAAAACAGAAACAAAGAAACAAAACAGAACACAAAAATAAAACAGCAGAAACAGGGGACTGAAAAAACAGAACCCGATTTTGCAAACAAAGAGCACTTAGCTCTGATACCACTTGATAGGTTCCAGGCCTGCAATGGGGTTAGAAATGCACATGCGGAAGATAGCAAAATGAGACAATGATCGGTGCTCAAAGGAACACCCCAAAACAGAACAGAAAATCGATAAATAGAGCAATAAGAAATTGAAAATGGCGAGAGGGGGAGAAGAGTGATACCGAGCTTCCAAGAAGTGGGTGCTGTGCAGAATGGTGCGGAAATGATGGAGGAGTGGATTGAAGACCCCAAACCGACCCAGAAACGATTCGGCGTTTTGGGTGACAGAAATCCGTCGTTGCCAGCGAAGGATTCTCGGCGGAGGGCACTATGGCATTCGCCCTTTTTCTTCATTGCTTCCATTGCCTGGAAGAGGAAGAAAGGGACTAAGATCACCCCCTAGTAGCCATGAGCTCGGGATGAAATCGGGGGCTTCATCTAGGCGCTGTGCGCCGATGAAGCACCGAGAGAAAATCTCTCTGTCGCTCGCGGAGAGCGTTCTAAACAAGAAGAAAACTCCTTTGCAATTCCAAAAATTCGTAATATAAGCTAAAGTTTTACAGAGGTGGAAGGAAAGCTTAAATACAAGAGGGAGAATCGGGGAAGAAGAAGAAGAGAGGCGCCTGGAAAATCACCGGGCAACGGCTAGAAAAAGAGCCGTTGGCAGCGAAGAAGAAGCTGCTTGGGCGGTTCGGTCTGCAGAATGCACTCCAGGCCGGTTCACTTCTTTGCCCTTTGGTTCAGCTTTGGTTCAAGCTTTGTTCTCCTTGGTTCATCCGGTTTCGGCTTGGTTCCTCTTGGTTCGGCCTTGGTTTAGCATTCTTTAGGCCTCGGTTCACCTTCCTTTGAGGACTATTACAAAAAAACTACGTTCTAAAAGACTAAAATTTGCCAATTAATGAGTTTTAAACAAAACTAAAATTTCCTAAAAATATATAAATTAAATACAAGTTTAAGTTTCCTAAACTTTAAACAAAGAAAACTTAAAAACACGAATTTGTCTAAGGGAAGACAAATTCCCCCTTTAAACCCATGGGTTGTCACCTACAAAATTAGCAAACAAATTAGGCCATAAAGATGGATAGAAGACGTACCTCAACTTGGCTCGGGCCTCGAGTCTCGGGGCACATCACAACTTCTGCCTGCCCATCAGTTTGGGGGTGGAAAGATGTGCTAAAACACAACTTCGTCCCCAACTTCTTCCATAAAGTGGTCCAGAAGGAGCTCAAAAATTTAGTGTCCCGGTCCGACACTATGGAATGCGGTATACCATGTAGGCGAACAATTTCTTTGAAAAATAGGTCAGCTATAGAAAAGGCGTTATCCGTTTTTGCACAAGGAATGAAATGTGCAATCTTAGAGAAATAGTCCATAACCACCAAGATTGAATCCTTATTACGAGCAATTCGTGGCAATCCCAAAATGAAGTCCATACTAACTTCAGTCCAAGGGTGCGAAGGAATGGGTAAGGGTATATACAAGCCTTGTGGTAGAACCTTACTCTTGGCTTTCTTGCACACGACGCATGTCTCCACCATGCGGTGCACGTCTCTTTTCATATGTGGCCAGAAGAAGTGTTCTTTAAGCATATCGATGGTCTTCTTCTCCCCGAAATGACTCGCTAATCCTCCACAATGGGCTTCTTTTACAAGACTTCACCTCATGCTTCCTTGTGGTATACATAATTTTTCCGTCTTTAGTAAATAGTCATCCATAAGTCGATATTCTCTTTCAGCCTTTTCCTCGCACTTGGTGTAATAAGATCTAAAGTGTAACACCCAGCACTTTCGGTCATGTATTTATCCCGAAACTCCACTGACCCGAATTAAATCACCATTAATGTAGTGACTATTGTTATTAGATTTTGGATGCCAAGGTTTGGTTGGTTTCATTTTTGGAGTAAGAATTAGGTCTAGTGGCAAATTGGTAATTGAGATTGGTTCTTAATTAGTATAAATGCTACAGTAAAATCCAAAACCTCACAAAAACCTCACTGTAGCCGACACACTCCCTTCCACGATTTCTTCACTCTCCAGAGCTCTCTCTCAGCCGGCGACTTCTTCACCAACGAACGATTTCTCCAGTATTCACTCCGATAACCCACGTTCGAGGTAAGGTTCAGACAATGTAGTTGTTGAGTAGTTATTTAGAGTCCTGTTTTCAGCTAGAAACCCGAAGCCCCGATTCTGTATTGACAGAGTAATAATAGGAACACTGTTTCATAATAGTATTACCGATTAGAATCTAAACTTTGACAACCGACTGTAAGTAGCTGCTAGGTTGAATCTGAATGTCCGGAGTTTTGGAGCTTAAACCGTGCACACAAGGTGCTTGACGGAAAGGACTAAGAAATACAAATTTTAGGATGACATTTAGTTAGGACTTTACAAGTTTTGAGTTTAAGTTATTTAGGCTTTTATTCCAACTACGAATATGAAATGTCATAGGCGAGGAAAGCTCAAGTGAAGGTGCTGCTCAGCTAAAGAATCCAGGTAAGTGGATGTATTAGGATTTCTGGCCACTAGGGCCCTACACCATAAGGATACTAGGAAAAATTGTTGAAATGTTTAACTGATGATTTTGACTAGTAGTTTGCCATGATATGAAGTATTTGAGCAGGAAGATGTTAAGTTACATGATGTTCTACTCGTTCATACGGTATGATATTCCTCTGTGAAAATTCGTGTCCATGCATTATGTGCTCGTTTATGATTAAGTTAAGAATATGAAAAGAAAAAAAAAACAAATGTAAGCATGATTAAGCACGGAACGGGGGAAATGACTATGATATGTTCACAAGGCTTATGTATGGCTCGCGAATTCTCCCACTGGTGGAGGCCGAGTTGATGATAAGCATGGCTCGCGAATTCTCCCACTAGTGGAGGCCGAGTTGATGATAAGCATGGCTCACGAATTATCCCACTGGTGGAAGCCGAGTTGATGATAAGCATGGCTCGCGAATTCTCCCACTGGTGGAGGCCGAGATGATGATAAGTATGGCTCGCAAATTCTTCCACTGGTGGAGGCCGAGTTGATGATAAGCATGGCTCGCGAATTCTCCCACTGGTGGAGGCCGAGTTGATGATAAGCATGGCTCGCGAATTCTCCCACTGGTGGAGGCCGAGTTGATGATAAGCATGGCTCGCGAATTCTCCCACTGGTGGAGGCCGAGTTGATGATAAGCATGGCTCGCGAATTCTCCCACTGGTGGAGGCCGAGTTGATGATAAGCATGGCTCGCGAATTCTCCCACTGGTGGAGGCCGAGTTGATGATAAGCATGGCTCGCGAATTCTCCCACTGGTGGAGGCCGAGTTGATGATAAGCATGGCTCGCGAATTCTCCCACTGGTGGAGGCCGAGTTGATGATAAGCATGGCTCGCGAATTCTCCCACTGGTGGAGGCCGAGTTGATGATAAGCATGGCTCGCGAATTCTCCCACTGGTGGAGGCCGAGTTGATGATAAGCATGGCTCGCGAATTCTCCCACTGGTGGAGGCCGAGTTGATGATAAGCATGGCTCGCGAATTCTCCCACTGGTGGAGGCCGAGTTGATGATAAGCATGGCTCGCGAATTCTCCCACTGGTGGAGGCCGAGTTGATGATAAGCATGGCTCGCGAATTCTCCCACTGGTGGAGGCCGAGTTGATGATAAGCATGGCTCGCGAATTCTCCCACTGGTGGAGGCCGAGTTGATGATAAGCATGGCTCGCGAATTCTCCCACTGGTGGAGGCCGAGTTGATGATAAGCATGGCTCGCGAATTCTCCCACTGGTGGAGGCCGAGTTGATGATAAGCATGGCTCGCGAATTCTCCCACTGGTGGAGGCCGAGTTGATGATAAGCATGGCTCGCGAATTCTCCCACTGGTGGAGGCCGAGTTGATGATAAGCATGGCTCGCGAATTCTCCCACTGGTGGAGGCCGAGTTGATGATAAGCATGGCTCGCGAATTCTCCCACTGGTGGAGGCCGAGTTGATGATAAGCATGGCTCGCGAATTCTCCCACTGGTGGAGGCCGAGTTGATGATAAGCATGGCTCGCGAATTCTCCCACTGGTGGAGGCCGAGTTGATGATAAGCATGGCTCGCGAATTCTCCCACTGGTGGAGGCCGAGTTGATGATAAGCATGGCTCGCGAATTCTCCCACTGGTGGAGGCCGAGTTGATGATAAGCATGGCTCGCGAATTCTCCCACTGGTGGAGGCCGAGTTGATGATAAGCATGGCTCGCGAATTCTCCCACTGGTGGAGGCCGAGTTGATGATAAGCATGGCTCGCGAATTCTCCCACTGGTGGAGGCCGAGTTGATGATAAGCATGGCTCGCGAATTCTCCCACTGGTGGAGGCCGAGTTGATGATAAGCATGGCTCGCGAATTCTCCCACTGGTGGAGGCCGAGTTGATGATAAGCATGGCTCGCGAATTCTCCCACTGGTGGAGGCCGAGATGATGATAAGTATGGCTCGCAAATTCTTCCACTGGTGGAGGCCGAGCCAGTCGTTACTACGATTGCCCGATTGGCAATGATCATGTGCCCTGTCTTTCTCCCTCGTTCCCTCCCTTAATACATGCTTTGTAAATGATGAAAAAGAGCATGGATGAAGAAAGATTTACGAACTTATGTTTCTTTAATTTGTACACTCGTGTATGTCTGTCAGCATGCATCCCTTACTAAGTATTAGGCTTATAGTTAAAACCTTATGATATAGGTGACGAGTATTCAGGTGAGAATCTCAAAGTTAATGAGGATGTCTAAGCTTGGTTGCTGGAGGGTGTTCAGGGAGTAAATCTGTGGCTGGATGGCAAATGAGAAACCCTGGTTAACGCTCTTATGATTTTTTTATGTTTTATGAGTAATGAAATCTAAATAGGTTGAGATTGTTTTTATCAATAGGGATTTTAGAATTTGTCTGTCTTAATTCCCAAGTTTGAGGATACTTCTAAAGTTAATGAATGTTATGTTTGGGTTTAAGTCTTCCGCTGAAGTGTTTCGGTTAAGTTTACAGTTTATATAAGTGCAAATTATTCCAGTCGTATTGAAGTCTGTGAAGATTATGTCTATCGGATGATGTCGAGTGTTTTAGCCACCCGATATTGTTGAGTGTTTCAGTCACCGGATGATGTCGAGTGTTTTACCCGCCAGATGATGAAAGTATGGTTTGTCGTCTAGTGTCCGGATGATGAAATTATGGTTTGTCGTCTAGTGACCGGATGATGTAGAGTATTCCTTTGCTGGATGATGTAGACGATGTTTGTCGTTTAGTGACCGGGTGAGATTTAATAAGCCATGTGCGATCCACGTGCCCACCGGATGATGTTTCTTATCTGGTGAGGTTTTTAATGAGTCACGTGTTTACTCGTGTTCACCGGTGGATGTCCACTACTGGATGATGTTTTAATTGAACATGTGAAACCCACGTGCCCACCGGAAGATAGCTTCTATTAGGCGATAATAGGCGAGTCACGCAGAGTACACGTGACAAATCGGATGGGGCACACCCTGCCAGCCAATGCATGCAAATCCATGCAAACTCGAGTAGAATCATGTTAAGTGATTTGAGGGCATTTCTTCCCTATCCGATTATATTTTGGAACTGACGATCGAGCTTAATCGACTGATCCTGTCGATGAATGAATTATTAGAAACATGAAGGAGTCAAGTTCAAGTTCTAAGTTTTTTAAAAAAAAAGAGAGAGAAATACTAATAATGAACAGGGTGTAGAAATTAGGAAGTAAATGATCACGATTGTCATGTTTACGTGGCGATCCCATCGGGGTCGTTACAATTATGGTATCAGAGCAAAACCAGGTTCTAAAATCGATTCTGTAGACTGCCTCCCAGAACAGATTTACCACTCGAGTACTCTCCAACAACTGTAAGTATTTATGATTCTAGTAATGTCATTAAGTTAAGATGTGTTTATGACTAATTGTTTAGGAATCCCAAGATGGTAAGAGATCAACAAAGGGAAACTAATGAGGACAGCGATAACATTACTCGGTTAACGGAATTGGTGCAACGCCAATCTTGTCTGATTGAGCGGCTTGCGGTTAGAGTATTAGAACTGGGGAACGTAAGAACAACGATTCAGGGGTACCGTGATGGGCCAGTGAAGTTTGTTGGAGGCGTGCAAATACAACGGGACAAGGGTCGGCGGCTGCAGCAGAAGGGTGTTGAGAGACCCTATGGCCCAAGTAAAGACCTAGGCAAGGGGAAAAGACCTCAAGGAGCCTTTTCAGCATCTCTATGTTCCACCTGCCGAAAGAACCACCGTGGACAATGCAAGTTATACTTGAGTCGGTGTTTTAGGTGCGACAAGGTTGGCCACCAGATCAAGAACTGTTCAATGTCGTTGGACTCATACCGAGCAGGAGTAATGCTTGGAGTTCTTGGGTTGGTGGGAACGGAAGATGCAACTCAGCATACGGGTGCAGCAGGTACAATTTTGGACCTTGGACTAGATAAAACTAATAAGATTGACAGGGTGAACGCTGTAGTTAATTGATTCAGGTAATGAAATTGAGCAGACACCCCTTTTGTTATGACTGGAAACAGGAAATTGCCCGACCATATGTAAACCTGGGTTTTTGCCTTATTTCAAGTAGGTAATAGAACGAAGAGCATGAGATTGAGGGTGTAGCTTAAGTAAAGATTTAATGTGTGTACTAGGTGGAGAGTGCCTAGGAAGGTTACTGATATCATTTATTTATATTAAAGTGAAAGGATCTAACGAGTTAGAAGGTCACCTGGTTATGGGTGAAATTTAAAAGATAAGAGGTGTAGAACCAAAAAGGGCATGTTCATGTATGGGAGGTTAATGACAGAAAGTTTACCACTGAAGAGGTGTCGACAATCCTGCAATGTAATGCTGTTTGGACCGAGGTGATGATCATTAGGGGAAACGTGCGGATCACATTCAGGCGTGTTAAGGTGAGAGTACATAGGTTAAATACAGGATGATGTAGACATTAGAATAGTAGAATATGAAGTGTGATAAGTTCCTTGGATGTTGGGAAAGAAATTAATCAATCCCAAGGACCTTGAAAGGTCAAAATTTTATGAAGAGATGATACTCATACATAGAGTCAACCTTTCCTCCTAGAAATGCATACCGTTTTGGAAAACCATTCGGAAATAATAGGGCACCTTAAATTGAAAGTCATGTTAAACGGGTTAATGCCACGGTGCAATGTTAAAAGGATGACAATTGGTAGGAGTGGGCATCAATTACAAGAAATGCAGCAAAATTAAGGGTTGCACACTCTGTTGGTTTAGCTGTAACAGAGTTAAGAGATGAGACTATAGGTGATACAGTCAAATTGAGGACCACAGACGTGGGACTTATTGCTAGGATGGACGTAGGAACATTGGGGATTCGAAATACCATAAGGATAAACCAAAAAGATGAATTGACAGGAGTAAATATCAGATATGGGTCTCAACCGGGTAGAGGTAGAAATAGCAATACTCGAGGAATTTGGAAGTTAAGCCTTAGTGTAGTGACGCTCCTAAGTTTATGGAGAATAGAAGGGCAAGATTCGGTGAAATTAGGGGATCTGGATAGAGGTTGTAAACCTAACCACAACAAGTTCACTGACAGAGAAATTGTTGAATAAGTCGTTGCAAGGAAGCAAGCAGGATTTCGGAACTTGCCTTTATGGAATTGTAGATAACAGACTGGTTAATAATCCTTCGAAGGAATCCCTGTGGGATATTAGAAATATGTATGGGTCATTGCTTTGTTAGTGAGATGTTTTACCAAGTTTAGTTAGGGTTGGAGGACCCTAATCGAGGAGCCAGAGTTTTCCCTTTCTTTAGTTAATTTTGGACGTTGGCTAGCTGTGGACATTCAGTAGTATAGTGTTCTATCGACGGATGCGCATAACATTGTTTACCGGTAGAATTTTAATGTTTTATTAAGAGCACGAGGAGTGCACATGTCCTCCGGATGGAGTTGAGCCTTCGTTGTGTAGTAGAAATTCCCTTTTGTCGTTTAGCTAGCGGTAGAAGTCCTTCTCTGAAGTGCTAGCGAAAGAAACCTTCCGGCTGACGTCATCGGTGGATGTCGTGTGTTAATAATCCAGCGGTGGATGTTGCGAGTTTACTGTGCGCCGGTGGCTAATGACAGTTGTTTGTCGTTTAGCGAATCTTCCGCTTAATGATCCTCGATGTAATTTGGATTTGATTTCAAAAGGGGGGACCTTAGAACAAAGGGTAGTTGAGATACAATGGTCTAAAGAAGTTAAGAATTTGATGTTTAATATTTGACACTTAAACAAAGTTAACCGAGGATTTCCACCAGTTAAACATATTCCGATGGTTGGGATTGATCCCCTTATGCATGTACGATAAAAGTAAAACGTAAAAAAAAAAAAAAATTCAATTCCATGGAACTTTTAGGAACAGAGAAAGGGCATGTTTCAGGGTCGTCACACATTCATTAGTTGGGGACGAATATCACCTAGTTGTAGCTAGTGAGGTTCAAGGTACCAATCCCGCCAAAGGATATCGATCCTAGTGTTGTTTCGAGCATGTTTTCCCCCATACGTTTGAGGGTTCAATGTACATACGTGTATTTATGCATTATGCTGTCGGGAAATCAATTTAAATGTCATTTCAAGTATGGAGTTAAAGAGTGGTTTAGACAAAGGACCTATAAGAATCGATGATAACCAGAGTGAAAACTGGACAAAACGAGTATGGGGGATAACTTGAAAATGTAAAGAGCATACTTAGGTATATAGAACCTTGTGAGCGTGCATAGCACTTGGACGGCTATTGGAATTTTATGACTGAAGAACGTATGGGTGATTAAAATAAGAAGTGCGTAAATAAGAGAATTTACAGCGCTGCGAATATGGGAATCAGTCATTGCCTGTTTAGTATGTAGGATCAAATTGGAGGGGTATAGGATGACCATAGGTTGATGGTTATGACCACAATACTGAGCAAATTTTGAGGACAAAATTTTGTTTAAGGGGGGAAGGATGTAACACCCAGCACTTTCGGTCATGTATTTATCCCGAAACTCCACTGACCCAAAACCTCACAAAAACCTCACTGTAGTAAAACCCAAAACCTCACAAAAACCTCACTGTAGTAAGAATTAGATTTTGGATGCCAAGGTTTGGTTGGTTTCATTTTTGGAGTAAGAATTAGGTCTAGTGGCAAATTGGTAATTGAGATTGGTTCTTAATTAGTATAAATGCTACAGTAAAACCCAAAACCTCACAAAAACCTCACTGTAGCCGACACACTCCCTTCCACGATTTCTTCACTCTCTAGAGCTCTCTCTCAGCCGGCGACTGCTTCACCAACGAACGATTTCTCGAGTATTCACTCCGATAACCCACGTTCGAGGTAAGGTTCAGACAATGTAGTTGTTGAGTAGTTATTTAGAGTCCTGTTTTCAGCTAGAAACCCGAAGCCCCGATTTTGTATTGACAGAGTAATAATAGGAACACTGTTTGATAATAGTATTACCGATTCGAATCTGAACTTTGACAACCGATTGTAAGTAGCTGCTAGGTTGAATCTGAATGTCCGGAGTTTTGGAGCTTAAACCGCGCACACAAGGTGCTTGACGGAAAGGACTAAGAAATACAGATTTTAAGATGACATTTAGTTAGGACTTTACTAGTTTTGAGTTTAAGTTATTTAGGATTTTATTCTAACTACGAATATCAAATGTCATAAGCGAGGAAAGCTCAAGTGAAGGTGCTGCTCAGCTAAGGAATCCAGGTAAGTGGATGTATTAGGATTTCTGGCCACTAGGGCCCTACACCATAAGGATACTAGGAAAAATTATTGAAATGTTTAACTGATGATTTTCACTAGTAGTTTGCCATGATATGAAGTATTTGAGCAGGAAGAATTGTTAGTTACCTGATGGTTCTACTCGTTCATACAGTATGATATCTCTGAAATTCGTGTCCATGCATTATGTGCTAGTTTATGATTAAGTTAAGAATATGAAAAGAAATAAAAAACAAATGTAAGCATGATTAAGCACGGAACGAGGGAAATGACTATGATATGTTCACAAGGCTTATGTATGGCTCGCGAATTCTCCCACTGGTAGAGGCCGAGTTGATGATAAGCATGGCTCGCAAATTCTCCCACTGGTGGAGGCCGAGTTGATGATAAGTATGGCTCGCGAATTCTCCCACTGGTGGAGGCCGAGTTGATGATAAGCATGGCTCGCGAATTCTCCCACTGGTGGAGGCCGAGTTGATGATAAGCATGGCTCGCGAATTCTCCCACTGGTGGAGGCCGAGTTGATGATAAGCATGGCTCGCGAATTCTCCCACTGGTGGAGGCCGAGTTGATGATAAGCATGGCTCGCGAATTCTCCCACTGGTGGAGGCCGAGTTGATGATAAGCATGGCTCGCGAATTCTCCCACTGGTGGAGGCCGAGTTGATGATAAGCATGGCTCGCGAATTCTCCCACTGGTGGAGGCCGAGTTGATGATAAGCATGGCTCGCGAATTCTCCCACTGGTGGAGGCCGAGTTGATGATAAGCATGGCTCGCGAATTCTCCCACTGGTGGAGGCCGAGTTGATGATAAGCATGGCTCGCGAATTCTCCCACTGGTGGAGGCCGAGTTGATGATAAGCATGGCTCGCGAATTCTCCCACTGGTGGAGGCCGAGTTGATGATAAGCATGGCTCGCGAATTCTCCCACTGGTGGAGGCCGAGTTGATGATAAGCATGGCTCGCGAATTCTCCCACTGGTGGAGGCCGAGTTGATGATAAGCATGGCTCGCGAATTCTCCCACTGGTGGAGGCCGAGTTGATGATAAGCATGGCTCGCGAATTCTCCCACTGGTGGAGGCCGAGTTGATGATAAGCATGGCTCGCGAATTCTCCCACTGGTGGAGGCCGAGTTGATGATAAGCATGGCTCGCGAATTCTCCCACTGGTGGAGGCCGAGTTGATGATAAGCATGGCTCGCGAATTCTCCCACTGGTGGAGGCCGAGTTGATGATAAGCATGGCTCGCGAATTCTCCCACTGGTGGAGGCCGAGTTGATGATAAGCATGGCTCGCGAATTCTCCCACTGGTGGAGGCCGAGTTGATGATAAGCATGGCTCGCGAATTCTCCCACTGGTGGAGGCCGAGTTGATGATAAGCATGGCTCGCGAATTCTCCCACTGGTGGAGGCCGAGTTGATGATAAGCATGGCTCGCGAATTCTCCCACTGGTGGAGGCCGAGTTGATGATAAGCATGGCTCGCGAATTCTCCCACTGGTGGAGGCCGAGTTGATGATAAGCATGGCTCGCGAATTCTCCCACTGGGAATCTCAAAGTTAATGAGGATGTCTAAGCTTGGTTGCTGGAGGGTGTTCAGGGAGTAAATCTGTGGCTGGATGGAAAATGAGAAACCCTGGTTAACGCTCTTATGATTTTTATGATGTTTATGAGTAATGAAATCTAAATAGGTTGAGATTGTTTTTATCAATAGGGATTTTAGAATTTGTCTGTCTTAATTCCCGAGTCTGAGGATACTTCTAAAGTTAATGAATGTTATGTTAGGGTTTAAGTCTTCCGCTGAAGTGTTTCGGTTAAGTTTACAGTTTATATAAGTGCAAATTATTCCAGTCGTATTGAAGTCTATGAAGATTATGTCTATCGGATGATGTCGAGTGTTTTAGCCACCCGTATTGTTGAGTGTTTCAGTTCAGTCACCGGATGATGTCGAGTGTTTTAGTCATCCGGTGTTGTCGAGTGTTTTACCCGCCGGATGATGAAAGTATGGTTTGTCGTCTAGTGTCCGGATGATGAAAGTATGGTTGATGATGAAAGTATGGTTTGTCGTCTAGTGTCCGGATGATGAAAGTATGGTTTGTCGTCTAGTGTCCGGATGATGAAAGTATGGTTTGTCGTCTAGTGTCCGGATGATGAAAGTATGGTTTGTCGTCTAGTGTCCGGATGATGAAAGTATGGTTTGTCGTCTAGTGTCCGGATGATGAAAGTATGGTTTGTCGTCTAGTGTCCGGATGATGAAAGTATGGTTTGTCGTCTAGTGTCCGGATGATGAAAGTATGGTTTGTCGTCTAGTGTCCGGATGATGAAAGTATGGTTTGTCGTCTAGTGTCCGGATGATGAAAGTATGGTTTGTCGTCTAGTGTCCGGATGATGAAAGTATGGTTTGTCGTCTAGTGTCCGGATGATGAAAGTATGGTTTGTCGTCTAGTGTCCGGATGATGAAAGTATGGTTTGTCGTCTAGTGTCCGGATGATGAAAGTATGGTTTGTCGTCTAGTGTCCGGATGATGAAAGTATGGTTTGTTGTCTAGTGACCGGATGATGTAGAGTATTCCTTCGCCGGATGATGTGGACGATGTTTGTCGTTTAGTGACCGGGTGAGATTTAATAAGCCATGTGCGATGCACGTGCCCACCGGATGATGTTTCTTATCAGGTGAGGTTTTTAATGAGTCACGTGTTGACTCGTGTTCACCGGTGGATGTCACTTACTGGACGATGTTTTAATTGAACATGTGAAACCCACGTGCCCACCGGAAGATAGCTTCTATTAGGCGATGATAGGCGAGTCACGCAGAGTACACGTGACAAATCGGATGGGGCACACCCTGCCAGCCAATGCATGCAAATCCATGCAAACTCGAGTAGAATCATGTTAAGTGATTTGAGGGCATTTCTTCCCTAACCGATTATATTTTGGAACTGACGATCGAGCTTAATCGACTGATCCTGTCGATGAATGAGTTATTAGAAACATGAAGGAGTCAAGTTCAAGTTCTAAGTTTTTTTTTAAAAAAAGAGAGAAATACTAATAATGAACAAGGTGTAGAAATTAGGAAGTAAATGATCACGATTGTCATGTTTACGTGGCGATCCCATCGGGGTCGTTACATAAAGTCAGCGATCAGGCGCTGCATTGTGCAGCGCCCACAGCGAACAGTCGCTGTTATGTTTTTGCCTCTGCTTTCCGATTCTGTCCCCGTGCGATTTGGTAAAGGTTTTAATAATTTTAACTGTTTTAAATAGTTCCTTTTAATAGTTTTTATGTTTGTTTTAAAAGTTTCAAAAGTAAGATTTTAATTCCGACTTAAACCCTGGTTTCAACTTCAGTTTAAATTCCGCATCAAGTTTTATTTAAAAATGTAAAAATAAAAATGAAAAATTTATACGGGTAAATGGGTACAGTACTAGGGGTGTTACAATCAGTGAGCGGTGAGACTATTGAACTAAAGTCTTTTATGAACCTCCGGTAAAAAGAGGCCAGACCATGGAAGCTACGTAATTCGGTTAAAGAGTTGGGGGTAGGCCAATCCTTAATAGCCTTGATCTTGTCAACATCGGCTTCCATGCCATCTTTAGAAATGACAAACCCTAGGAAATAAACTTTATCTGGCGCGAATGAGCATTTGCTTAAATTCCCAAATAATTGAGCTTTTCGTAGGGTTTGGAAAAGTACACTAAGATGGTTGAGGTGTTGTGGGAGGTCTAGACTATACACCAAAATATCGTCAAAATAGACAACAATAAATTTTCCTAGGAAATCTTTCAGCACATGGTGCATAAGTCTCATGAAGGTACTGGGCGCGTTAGATAACCCGAAGGGTATCACCATCCACTCAAAAAGCCCGTACTTAGTCTTAAATGCCGTCTTCCACTCGTCATCTTCTTTCATTCTAATTTGGTGGTAACCACTCTTAAGGTCCACCTTAGAAAATATTGGGGCTCCACTGAGCTCATCCAACATATCCTCGAGCCTAGGAATGGGGTATCTATATTTTGCGGTAATTTGATTCACGGCTCGGCTATCAATGCACATCCTCATTGTGCCGTCTTTCTTAGGTACCAATAGTGAGGGAACTGTACAGGGGCTCATTGACTCTCGTATGTATCCTTTATCCAATAAATCTTGAACTTGATCTTGGAGTTTCTTGGTTTCTTCGGGGTTCATTCTATAGGCAAGTCTATTAGGTAGTGTGGCCCGGGTATGAGGTCAATTTGATGTTCTATACCACGTAGATGTGGTAATCCTTGGGGCAGTTCCTCAGGAAACACATCTTGGAATTGATTGAGCAACTTCTTTACAGGGTCAGGGATTACTCCTAGCTCCATAACTCTATCTCAAAATAGTATAAGGATCATGGGATCTCCTCGAAGCACCGATGCCTCTATCTCCGATTTAGTCATAAAAAGATTTGCTTTATTCTTTGCTTCTTTTCTAGCGGCATCGTCTTTGGATATTTCCTCGGGGGTCAAAGGTGCTAACTTAATTGTTTTACCACCAAACTTAAGGGAATAGTAGTCAGAATATCCATCGTGGTTCACTCTTCGATTAAATTGCCAGGGTCGTCCAAGAAGTAAGTGACTAGCACTCATGGGCACGACATCACATAAAACAGAATCTTGATATTTTCCCATAGCAAAATCGACTCTCACTTGTCGAGAGACCTTAACATCATCCCTATCATCTAACCATCGTAACTTATAAGGGTGGGGATGCGTAGTTGTCTCTAATCCTAGCTTCTTGACTAACTCATCAGATGCCACGTTGGCACAACTTCCTCCATCTATAATTAAAGATCATATCTTATCCTTGATAACACATCTACTATGAAAGATATTCTCACATTGGCAATCTTCTCCTGAATTCTTAGTCACAAGGACTCGTCTCCTAACCATCAACAAGGGTCCCTTAGGAGCGAGCACGACTTCGTCCTCAGTGTCACTCTCCTCGACATCTTTGTCCTCTACTCCTACCTCATGGTCATCCTCACTCTCAACTTCTCCCGTATCTTCCTTGATAATCATCACCCGTCGATTCAGACATTGAGCCATATAATGACCTAGACCGTGACATTTATAACACTTGATTGCTTTCACTCTAAGTGGGTTGGCTTTATCGACTAAGGTTTTGCTACTAGACTCCTTAAGTGGCCAACTAGGGTTAAAAGGCTTCTTTCCTTCAGCCTTGACAAAGGGCTTGATTGACGCGGGTGACTTAAGGGTGACTTTGGGTGGAATGTTGGGGGGTAAACTTAGGAGAGTAGGTGGATTTCCTCTTTCTATTGAGCTGTCGCTCAATCGTCATAGCCATATGAACTGTTGCATCTAAGGACTCTGCCGGGTATATTTCAACGGTTTCTCCTATGTCTCTATTCAAGCCTCGAATGAATCTAGCAATAACCTGCTCCTCAGGTTCTTCCATATCTACTCGTATCCTTAGAGTTTCAATTTCGGCTAGGTAATCCTCAACGGATCGAGTTCCTTGTCGTAGGTTTTGGATTTGAAGGAATAGATCTTAACGGTAATGGGTGGGTATGAACCTCTTAGTCATGAGCGACTTCATTGCTCTCCATGTCGTAATGGGGGTATCTTCTATCCGTCGTCTTTGGAGCTTAATATTGGACCACCAGAGGGCCGTATATCCCGATAGCTCTACGGATACTAACTTGATCTTTACTTTATCGGAGTACTCATAATTGTCGAAAACTTTCTCTACCTTATCAATCCATTCAAGAAAGGTATCTCCATCGCATGTCCCGTCAAATGGGGGTATATGTAGCTTGATATTTCTAAGGTCCTCTTGATCCTTTCGTCTATTTGGTCGAAAAGTCTCTTCATCATCTAAGGTCCATTCTTCCTCCTCCTCATAAAGTGGGTTTCTTCTCCTAGGATACTCAGGTCTTTCTTTGTCTGAGGTGGGATATGGTTCTTGAAATCGTCTCCTAGGATTTTCGGGTCTAAATCGAGGTGGGGGTTCTCGGGTCGCTTCGATTTGGAGTTCTCGTATTAAGTACTTCCATTATGTGTTTCATGCTAAGGGTTAAGTCCTTAAGTTGTTGGTCTATATGGTTAACTTCTCCACTAAGTCCATCTAATTGTCCTTGCATGCTAGACTCTCCCAGTTGTGGGGTGTGAGTCTCGGATTGGGGAATGTCCTTGTCCCGGTTCGGTTCTTGATTCATATATTGGTTTAGCTCTTGGTTAATTGCACTCCTAGTCTTCATTCATGCGAATACTAAAGTTTTAGGAAGTAAATATTAATTAGGTTCAAGTTGATCACGGGTGTTAGGGAAGGTAAAGGTGGGGAACCTAACTAGAATTTCGACCTAGAAATTTTAAAAAACATTTTTGAGGGCTTAGACGACCATTGTTGGGATTGAAACGTGATAGTCACAGGTAAGCTTGTGACACCGTTATAGATCTTTTTGATAGCTTTGATTTGCCAGCTGGCTCGTTGAAAACTGACACTTGTAGCCAAAGTTATGGCCGTTATAGTGGGGAAAGGTCAAATTCACTAACAAACAAGTTTTAAATCCACTAAACAGAGATAATCATGCTCTTTAACGTCTTAGTGAACTTAATACATATATTCCCAAACATGCAATTACAAGCAACTATCTTACCAACAGAACGTTTTAAATAAAAATCTCATCAAAGCACATAGTGAAAGCGACATAAAGCAACACCAAAAACAGTGGTCTAATTAGGTTGTGTACTTTCACTAGCATTTACTCATTTTAGCAACGTTTTACTTTACCAATGTAATTCAAATGAAAAAGGTAAATATTCTCAGCAGATTAATGTACTAAGACTGCATCAACAGAACATTATAAACATGAAGCTCGGATTTAAATATGCAACAACATTAAACTAGAACACTAAACAACAACTTAAACCACTAAACAACAACATGAAATGATGTTAATCAAACATATTTCTTAATGCTCAGATCTGTGATTATAACAACATGTTCTTAAGTGCTGGAAAAGTAAGATACACAGCAGCCAAGTCAGCAAACCAAAAAGAGAAAGAAAAACAGCAAGTACTAAATTTGTTAGCCAATGTTCTACCAAAAGAGGAAGGAAAATAAGCAACACGAAAAATGGTGGAATACTTTTCAAAAATTCAAGATCAAAGTTGCAAACAACAAATAAACGTTCTGGAAATCGTTTTTGTAAGAAAATAAAACAAGATGAAACACAAAAATAGTAAGAACGGCAAACCGAAATGAAGAACAGCAAGCACCCGATTTTGGGCAACCAAATGGGTTTGGAAAACCAAACCGATCTGGTTTCCCTCACCCTAAGGGAGCTATCCAAGCTTTAATACCACCTGATGAGCTCCGACCTGCAAATAGGACTCAAGAACTCGAAGAAGACTTGTAATATCCGGCTCGTACGGATTTTTAGATTTAATATATTATATTAATATTCTAATAAAACGTGGCATTTTTGGTAAATATGTCAAATCAGGTCCGTCTCACGAAAAGAAAGCGTCATTTCGATCCTAACGACTAATTGGAATTTTAGGAAATTTACGGGATTTTTCGGAATAGTAACGCTATATTCTGAGTAATTACCTTTATCGTAATTTAATTGACGTTTTAGTAAAAATAGTAAATGAAGTCCAAATTGAGAACGGACAGTTTTAATAAAGCCCTGGCAACGAATAGGAGTAATCGACAAAATATGGAGTTTTCAATAATCCGAATCGTTGGCCGATTAACGAAACGAAGGACGAAACAAATAGAAATAAGTGTTAAGGGCAAAATGGTAATTTGCCAAACCAAATTTATAAAAAATAACACAAATCCTCTTTCTTCTTCATTTCTCTTCCTGCGTTATTTCCAGAGGCGATTTCTTCCTCTCTGCCCGCGAGAGTTCTTCAACGCCGACCTTCGTTTCTTCTCCCGTTTGTCTTCCGTTCTTCGTTATTTTTCCTCCTCCCGCTACCCTAGGTATGAATCTACGTTCTTAGAGCGTTTATTTCGAGTTTTACGGAGTTTGAACAATTTGGGTTTCGATTAGGTTTTCGTAAAAAACGCGAGTTAGGGTTTAAAATCGATAGGTTTGCTAAGTTTATGAATGTATTGAACGTATGGAACGTTATTTGACGAGTTTAAGCCGATTTGTGGAAAAGTTGAAAATTTGGGATTTTCGGGTTTTTAGAGAAAAACTCGTAAATTGTGAATTGTGGTGCCGAGCGTAAATTGCTCGAGTAAATAGCTCAATGAATTGGATTAGAGCTTTAGGAGGTTTCCTTAGTTAAGGTTTTGTTGAATTCGGACGATTAGAAGTTTAAGCACGTGATATTGATGATCGTTGTGTTTTGTCTCAGACAAACAATGCTCGTGGACGGAGCTTGAGCTGCAACGGACGCGAGGTAAGTTCTCGTGATCTTCTCTGGCCGATTGGCCTACACCGTACTTCGATGTAGCGTCGAGGATCTCAATGGATTGTTTGTTTTAAATTGCTTTGGGTCGGGTAGATAGGTTTATAATTGTTATAGGTTATTCTAATCTGGTCTTGATGGTATGCATGTTGGTTGTTTAGTTTATGTTCATATCTGTTCATGCATCACGTGTTTTAAAAGTTCACGAAAATGAATTTCTGCACGATGTTTTAAAGTAAATGCAAAGAAAGAATGACCCTACGGTATACAGTTTAAATGACCCTTCGGTATATAGTTTAAATGGCCCTTCGGTATACAGTTTATAGCATAGCAAAGCAAAGTAAAGCAAAGCAAAGCAAAGCAAAGTAAAGCAAAGCAAAGTAAAGAAAACAATGCATGATTTACAGATTCATACGCATAGCACGCATTTGCATTTACTAGAGCTTACTGAGATTTTTATCTCATAGATGTCTGTATGGTGTAGGTGTTTACGAGGAAACAGGTGAGGACGAGCTTCCTCCTCCTGAGGCATGAGGCAGTTGACGAATGATGGTCGCGGTGGTGCGTTGCGCAGTCGATGCTTTATCGACCCGTGGGGGAAGTATATACGTGTTTTGAGGGTTTGGGGGTTGTGTATGTATTTCGAGGATTATCTGGATGTTTTTGGTTAAATTGTATAGACAATTATAATAGGATGTTTGGATCTGGATAGGGGTTAGAAAATGTTTAGGTAACTGTATGTAAAAGGCTTTGGTTTAAACTGTTTTGATAAACGTTATGAAATGTTTTGATTCGTTTTGAAAATGTTATGGATATGCTCGGTTTTAGAGCTATCCACGCCATTTGTTTTTAGGAAGTTTTATCACGTATTGGAATAGTGAATAGTATGTTTAGTGATGATTGGGAATGAAATCGAAAGAATATTGAAGTGTTTAGGGTGCTAGAATGGGAAGGAGAAGGAGGGAGTTGCTCTCTGGAATCGAATTCCAGAAAGCTGTTTCTATGTTTTGCTCTCTGTTGTGAGAAAAGAGAAAAGAAGGCAAAAATACAGAAGGGGGAGGGAGTGGGTCGCTGCAAAGTGCAGCGACTGGGCGCTGCACAATGCAGCACCCGATCGCTGCACAATGCAGCTATCGTGCGCTGCATAGTGCAGCGCACACGGCGACCGTGCGCTGCAAATAGCAGCGCCCGGTCGCTGCTGCTTTTCGAGGGCAGAATTTCGATTCTGCCCTCCCTTTATTTTAATTATAATTTATATTAAATATAGTTTTTATTTAATTGTTTTAAATGATTTTAAAGTTAGATTTCAATTCCGATTTCGATTCTGGTTTCGATTTCGGTTTAGCTTCCACTTAAAGTTTAATTAAATTTATTAGGATAAAAAAAAATATATTGGGGAAAAACGGGTACAGTTTTAGGGGTCCCTACAATTATGGTATCAGAGCCCCCGGGTTTTAAAATCGATTCTGTAGACTGCTCGACTGCACAGCCACTACGCAGACATCCTTCATCAACTGTAAGTCTGTTTATAGCTTTATTGATTTGGTTTCTTAGGATTATTGTTTTGATCTTTTATAGGAATTTTCTAAAATGGTTCGAGGAAGGGATCCTAGAGATGACGCGCTAGATCGATTTACGGAGTTGATAGATCGCCAGTCTCAGCATATGGACCGGCAAGCGCAGCAGATCACAGACTTAGTAAATCGGGAGAACCAGAGGGCCCGGGATTTGATAGTTCCCAACAACCAGAGCATGCAGAAGTTTCAGGGCCTACGACCTCCAGTGTTCGATGGTCGATCATCGGATCCTACTGTTGCGGAGGAATGGATCCGAGTTATGAGGATATGTTAGCTTATGCCGAGGTAGGGAACGGGAGCATGGTGGCGTATGCTACTTTTCACTTGGCGATGGATGCCCGTTTCTGGTGGGATTCAATCAAAGCGACGACGGACGTAACAGTTATGACTTGGGATCGGTTTAAGTTTTTATTTTTCGACAAGTATTTTAGCCGCGCAGTGAGAGTGGCGAAGAGGAACGAGTTCACGCAGCTGAGGCAGACAGGTTCAGTTGCAGAGTATATCCGAAGTTTGAGGCTTTATCGCGATTTGCACCGCGCCTTGTCAGCGATAACGAGGAGAAGGTACACCAGTTTATGGAGGGCCTTAATTCAGAGATCCGGATGCACGTTGTTGTATCAGGTATTCTTGATGTACCCTATTCTGACATCACAGCTAGGGCTCTGGATATTGAGGCCGCCAGAGCTACTTGTGTTAGACCGAGGGAGCCAACTAAGGGCTTCTTCCGTGAGATACAGCCTCAGTCGCAGGACCTAGGTTGGCAGCCGAGAGCGCAGCCGCAACAACAACCACAAAGAGACGTTAAAAGGCCTCTAGAGGGAGGTAACGATCGAGGGAAAGGCAAGCAGGTACAAGGAGCTTCCCGGTTACCTCTTTGTCCTAAATGCCAGAGGGAGCACAGAGGACAGTGCAGAGTAGGCACAGATGTGTGCTATTGGTGTGGAGAACCAGGCCATTTTGTTAAAGATTGCCCTAATCGAGGTCGAGGTCAATCAGGCGGAGATCAACATGACAGGGATCAAAGAAAGGTTTTACCGAGAGTCTTTGCATTCATCGAGCCTGACAACGCCGACGATGGGGCCCAGCCTTCTACAATTGCAGGTATTATTTAAATTACTTGTACAATGATATGTATTTGATAGATAAAATATTTAGATCTGAAATTAGTAAAGAAGAGAGTAATAGGTGAGTAGGGAGGAATTACTAGGCGAACCTCGAGGAGAAGATAATAGGACACAAATATAGCAAGAAAACGCCATATAGAAGTATAGTTATACATTAGTAGGATTAGTTTGATTTAATCAACGGAGCTTGCGCACCTATAGTTTAGTAACAATTAGAGGAATACGCCCTATGAGATATGGATTTTAAGTAGATAGGGATTGTGCCTAATTGGCAACCTTTTGGAGTATTAGGATACGACTAGTCAAGAAAGAAGAAAGTTTAGAAATAAAACTATGAAGGGATACCTAGATTGTTATAATTACTTGAAGTGTGTTTAAACAGATCAAGTACCGTAGAGCTCAAATATTGACGATTCGTATGAATTTAGGAGTATCTAGATTAAGATAGAATTCAAGAGTTAAACTTAGAATGATGTTCGAGTAGAATAGTTGGTACCTGATTGGAAAGAGCGAACAAAAATAGATTAGTCGATGAACTCAAAGTAACCTTGAGGAATTTAGTGAAGGTAAAGTAGATCGTTGGAATAAATGAGAGCTTAGATTGGCGTTTAAAGGATAACAAATTGAGAAATTTGCGATTTATAGCATAAGGAGAGTGATAATTATCACCGAAACCGTCTAAGTAAACTTAGAGGTGAGATTAAGTTAGTAAGTTTCTAGTGATCGACTAGTGTGGGGCAGGTCGAGACCAAGTAGTGCATGAATGGCTTAGGTTAGAATGACTAGTTAAGAGCGCATCAATGAGGAGATTTATAGACTTGACCGTGCTTAGTGGAAATAGAGATTCAGATAAACAAAGGCGTGTAACGTAGGCAGTGTGAGAACTTTAATTAAGAATATAGTGGTAGAATTTAAGGACAAAACTTAGAATGGAAGCGATGTTTATAAGGAAAATTCTAGTGACATAATTCGAGGAATATAACAGTGTAAGTTTAGTTGTGAAATCCGCCCTGAAATAACTGGCGGGATTGCAGTAAGTTGCACAGGAAAGTATGTGATTTAGGAGATTTAGTGAGTAAGGAGATGTACAATCCAATTGAGAGTAGAGATTTCGAATTTAAGGCTAATGTTGGAAGGTATAGTCGACGTTTTGGTTTAGAATCATAGAGATTGACCCTAGGGATGACGGGATCAGAGCTAATAAAATGGAGTTCGAATTTTGTTAGAGGGAATTCTAAGTAAATACTGACTGTAGCTCATAGTTTGACTCACATAGACAAGGTAGTATTATAGTCGTATAGTTGCAGAATATAGCAATGAGGACTTAATTAGGAAACCCGTACCGAAATAGTCTCCGAAGGTCAATAGGTTACCCAGGAAGTTAGGAGACCAGTAAATCCTTTGGGTGATACAGTTACGAGGAATCGTTACCCGGGTGAAGATAGAAATTTGGGTCAACATGAGTCTCGACTACAGACGAAGCCAACGAAGTTATAGAGAAATTTAGGTAAATCAATTGGAGATTTAAGGACTTAACTAAGCTCAGTACTTTAGTAAGGAAGTGTACGATCAGATCGAAGGTAGAGAATACAAGTTTAAGGCCCATATTGGAGAGTACAGTGGATAGTTTTGGTTGAGAACCACGAGGAGTGACCGTAAGTACAAATGATAATTGAAGCAAAAGGCTGCTTGACATGAAACATTAACATCAAAGGCTATAAGTTAGGACAAATTTTGAGGACAAAATTCTAAATAAGGAGGGTAGAATGTAATATCCGGCTCGTACGGATTTTTGGATTTAATATATTATATTAATATTCTAATAAAACGTGATATTTTTGGTAAATATGTCAAATCAGGTCCGTCTCACGAAAAGAAAGCGTCATTTCGATCCTAACGACTAATTGGAATTTTAGGAAATTTACGGGATTTTTTGGAATAGTAACGCTATATTCCGAGTAATTACCTCTATCGTAATTTAATTGACGTTTTAGTAAAAATAGTAAATGAAGTCCAAATTGAGAACGGACAGTTTTAATAAAGCCCTGGCAACGAATAGGAGTAATCGGCAAAATATGGAGTTTTCAATAATCCGAATCGTTGGCCGATTAACGAAACGAAGGACGAAACAAATAGAATTAAGTGTTAAGGGCAAAATGGTAATTTGCCAAACCAAATTTATAAAAAATAACACAAATCCTCTTTCTTCTTCATTTCTCTTCCTGCGTTATTTCCAGAGGCAATTTCTTCCTCTCTGCCCGCGAGAGTTCTTCAACGCCGACCTTCGTTTCTTCTCCCGTTTGTCTTCCGTTCTTCGTTATTTTTCCTCCTCCCGCTACCCTAGGTATGAATCTACGTTCTTAGAGCGTTTATTTCGAGTTTTACGGAGTTTGAACAATTTGGGTTTCGATTAGGTTTTCGTAAAAAACGCGAGTTAGGGTTTAAAATCGATAGGTTTGCTAAGTTTATGAATGTATTGAACGTATGGAACGTTATTTGACGAGTTTAAGCCGATTTGTGGAAAAGTTGAAAATTGGGGATTTTCGGGTTTTTAGAGAAAAACTCGTAAATTGTGAATTGTGGTGCCGAGCGTAAATTGCTCGAGTAAATAGCTCAATGAATTGGATTAGAGCTTTAGGAGGTTTCCTTAGTTAAGGTTTTGTTGAATTCGGACGATTAGAAGTTTAAGCACGTGATATTGATGATCGTTGTGTTTTGTCTCAAACAAACAATGCTCGTGGACGGAGCTTGAGCTACAACGGACGCGAGGTAAGTTCTCGTGATCTTCTCTGGCGATTGGCCTACACCGTACTTCGATGTAGCGTCGAGGATCTCAATGGATTGTTTGTTTTAAATTGCTTTGGGTCGGGTAGATAGGTTTATAATTGTTATAGGTTATTCTAATCTGGTCTTGATGGTATGCATGTTGGTTGTTTAGTTTATGTTCATATCTGTTCATGCATCACGTGTTTTAAAAGTTCACGAAAATGAATTTCTGCACGATGTTTTAAAGTAAATGCAAAGAAAGAATGACCCTACGGTATACAGTTTAAATGACCCTTCGGTATATAGTTTAAATGGCCCTTCGGTATATAGTTTATAGCATAGCAAAGCAAAGTAAAGCAAAGCAAAGCAAAGCACAAGCAAAGTAAAGAAAACAATGCATGATTTACAGATTCATACGCATAGCACGCATTTGCATTTACTAGAGCTTACTGAGATTTTTATCTCATAGATGTCTGTATGGTGTAGGTGTTTACGAGGAAACAGGTGAGGACGAGCTTCCTCCTCCTGAGGCATGAGGCAGTTGACGAATGATGGTCGCGATGGTGCGTTGCGCAGTCGATGCTTTATCGACCCGTGGGGGAAGTATATACGTGTTTTGAGGGTTTGGGGGTTGTGTATGTATTTCGAGGATTATCTGGATGTTTTTGGTTAAATTGTATAGACAATTATAATAGGATGTTTGGATCTGGATAGGGGTTAGAAAATGTTTAGGTAACTGTATGTAAAAGGCTTTGGTTTAAACTGTTTTGATAAACATTATGAAATGTTTTGATTCGTTTTAAAAATGTTATGGATATGCTCGGTTTTAGAGCTATCCACGCCATTTGTTTTTAGGAAGTTTTATCACGTATTGGAATAGTGAATAGTATGTTTAGTGATGATTGGGAATGAAATCGAAAGAATATTGAAGTGTTTAGGGTGCTAGAATGGGAAGGAGAAGGAGGGAGTTGTTCTCTGGAATCGGATTCCAAAGAGCTGTTTATATGTTTTGCTCTCTGTTGTGAGAAAAGAGAAGAGAAGGCAAAAATACAGAAGGGGGAGGGAGTGGGTCGCTGCAAAGTGCAGCGTACACGGCGACCGTGCGCTGCAAATAGCAGCGCCCGGTCGCTGCTGCTTTTCGAGGGCAGAATTCCGATTCTGCCCTCCCTTTATTTTAATTATAATTTATATTAAATATAGTTTTTATTTAATTGTTTTAAATGATTTTAAAGTTAGATTTCAATTCCGATTTCGATTCCGGTTTCGATTTCGGTTTAGCTTCCACTTAAAGTTTAATTAAATTTATTAGGATAAAAAAAAATATATTGGGGAAAAACGGGTACAGTTTTAGGGGTCGCTACAAGACTGTTAGCTCCGGGTGACACAAATCTGAGTAAATCCGAGAATGAAAAAATTTAAAAGAAATAACAAATGTGCTTGAAATTTAATGAAATTTTAGGTGAATCTTATGAAGTGAGTGAGGTGTGTGCTGGTGAAAATTGTGGTCCAGATTCGTTAAGATGAAGGATTTATGGACTGTTTTCCGAGAATCGGCCGGTGAGTGCTTCAATTGAGCTTCCGGCAAGAGTTTCTTCCAAGGAAGATAACTCGATTCAAGGAATCGGTTATGGCATCTCCTTGCTGTTTTCCGCTCTCAAAAGAGTGGAGAAGGAGGTGGCAAAATCCACTCCAACTAGCTACCAAGCTAGAATAATGGTTCGGGGGCGCAACCCCTCGGTTGTTGTCAACCGAGCTTACCTTGGAAGCTCCTTGCTCCAAGCTTCTTCTTCTATTGAGAGCGGAATCCGTGGGTGCTCATAAATCAACCAAAAAAAAGATTCAAACACCAATGCCATGAATATATATAGACCTAATGGTGGGCTTAGGCTTGGGCTTGGGCTTGGAAGGGGAATGATGGGTCATCATGTGGGCTTCCATGTCTTCAACTTCAATGGGGCAAACCAAGCCACCAACTAATCCTATCATTCATCTAATCCTAACATCCATCTAATCCTAACATGCATCTAATAAAGTTTAAACAAGAAGGCCAACGTTTGCCAATAAGTTCGAAATTTCAAAAAAACAACAAATATCAAAGCTCGGGAAGACAAATTCCCATGTGAGCATTAAGGTGCCTCTTTAGTATTTCCACATGAGTAGATGCTTTGGTTGGTCAACGTCCCCAGCTTTAATCTCCCACTTCAAGTCGTCCACAGTGTCCTCCAAGTCTTCACACGAACCATGACCTGCAAAAGAGACAAGTGTGTTAGTAAAATTGTGGACTCGGGTCTGGGATCGTGTAATGGGCCTACGGGGCACATCACTTGGAGTGAAGGATCTACAAGGTTCCTTTTGGACAAGGATAAATTTAAGTGATGTCTAGACTAGCTCATGGATAAATGATGACCTCTAATAATAGGACGCCCATGGTATATATGTATACACACTACAAGAAAATTTATTAAGATATTGTCAGAATGTAGGATAGGTACAAACTAGTGCTCCCGAGGTAACGAATAAGATCATATGGTCAAGGACTACTCGATGTAGTAAAGGAGCTGGACGAAAGTTTTCCCAAAGATTTGCTCTTATGGGAGTTGGTGTCGATTATCAGTTTACAGGGATATTAGATACAACGTTATTTTAGGAATGAGATGATTGTGTTAGAATACTTAAGGGAGAATGATTACAAGAGAAACTAAAGGAAAGAAGGGTGTTATAACATACTTTATGGTATGGTGGGACGACTTAAAGAGGGTGAAGTAATTATCTCATACTTGTCTTTTTCTGAAATTATAAGTACTCCCTATATAGCGATGTAGCTAAGATTGGAGATCAAGGCACTGCTTAGGTGTGTTCATGTTGACCTTTACCCGCAAGGGAAAAAAAACAAGGAGATCAATCGGAGTTAGAGAATTAATCAATTTTGAAGACATTTAAGGGATCAGAGAATTTTAGGTCAGGAGATATTCAAATTACTAGAACGAGTCGTTTCCCTAGGAAATGAGTTCTACCTTTTAATAAAAAAAAACCATTCAGGAAAAGCTAAGCACCTTAAATTGAAAGTCATGTTTAAAGGATTGATGCCATAGGGTGATGTTAGAAGAATGACGAATCGGTGGGAGTGGGTACCAATTATAGGAAATGTAACAAAGTAAGGGATTGTAAACTCTGTTGGTTTATGAGTGTCGGAGTTAAGAGATATGTAATACCCCAGATTTTTGGGTTAATTTAATTAATTTAAGTTAGGTTGGTTATTGGGTTAACTAATTATATCTCGGGAGTTTCGGTGGAGGAGTTAGACCGAGGGTGAGGTGAGGGGCAATTTATACAAATTTAACGGTCGAAGAACAGGATTTAATAGAATTTTGAGAGGGCAAAATGGTAATGTTTTTTTTATTTAATCTTATTATTATTATTAAAAACAAAAGATAAATAAAACGACAGAACAGCTTCTTGCCATTCTGTCATTCGAGGGTCGAGCGCCGAAGACCCGATCGGAGAAGGAGGGAAATAGGGGGCGATGATCACCAACGATTCCTTGCCGTTTTCAGGCCAGACAACAACGGTGATTCCTCGCAGTTTTCAGGCCACAGGACCGAATGGTAAGTCTGCCTATTCCCCTGTTTCGTGTTCTATTCATGGCCAAGGGTGATGAGCGGGTTTGAGCTCCGATCACCGGCCAATTTTGGGAGCTCTCGGCATGGGTTTACCGACCCTTGGACCAGCAATGGTCGCCGAGCTGTGAGGAGCTCAATTTGAGCAAAAAACAGAGAAGTCACAATATGTGTTCTTCGGTTTTTCCTGTGTGAAGTCTTAGGGTTTTGTTAGATTATTCTAATTAGGTGTGAGGGTGGTTGATTGGTGAGCAATTGGGTGAAAATTGATGGAAAACCGAGAGGGGGAGAACTTTCTGGTTTAGGGCAGATTCGGGTTTGCTGTTTTAAACCTAGCTACGGCCATTCGTTTTGAATTTCCTTTTTAGCAGGTTAAACTAGGTTGTTAGGGGAGTACGTGGCCGCTGGAATCGTTCAATTTCGATAACCGAGGCAAAAGTTAGGCGCGTCTAAAGTTTTGGGTCGGTTTTTACCGAACCCAAATTAGTGGTCTGTTTAGTTAGGTTTAGTTAGGTTAGGCTAGAAATAGTAGTTTGAGAATAAATTAGTGAATGTAAGCTTAATTTTAATGAAGTTTGAATGTTTGTCGTAGGTCGAGCTGTAGGTGGACAGGAAACCGAGTATCCTCAGCGAGTTAGGACGCCTGGTAAATAGTAGTGTGGGTGTAATTGCTTGAGAGTCGCCCAGAAAGGCCGACACCAGTGTTGTTTGCATGTTGTGAGTCGTGTGTAGGTCATGAGTAGTCTGTATGTGATGTGTACGTGCAGTTGTCGTCAGTGGTATGTGGTGAGCCTCGTGAGGGTTGTGGGATAGTTGTACGTAGGTAGTGAGCTTTTGTGAGAGTTTTGGGATAGTTGTACGTAGGTGGTGAGCCTTGTGAGGGTTGTGAGACGGTTGTACGTAGGAAGTGAATCTTGCGAGGGTTGTGGGATAGTTGTACGTCGGTAGTGAGCATTGTGAGGGTTGTGGGACGGTTGTACATAGGAGGTGAGTCTTGCGAAGGTTGTGGGATAGTTGTACGTCGGTAGTGAGCCTTGTGAGGGTTGTGGGACGGTTGTAAGTAGGAGGTGAGTCTTGCGAGGGTTGTGGGATAGTTGTACGTCGGTAGTGAGCCTTGTGAGGGTTGTGGGATGGTGGGACGGTTGTACGTAGGAGGTGAGTCTTGCGAGGGTTGTGGGATAGTTGTACGTTAGTAGTGAGCCTTGTGAGTGTTGTGGGATGGTTGTACGTAGGAGGTGAGTCTTGCGAGGGTTGTGAGATAGTTATACGTCGGTAGTGAGCCTTGTGAGGGTTGTGGGACAGTCGTACGTATGTGGTGAGCCTTGTAGGGTTGTGGGACGGTTGTACGTAGGTGGTGAGCCTTGTGAGGGTTGTGGGACGGTTGTACGTAGGTGGTGAGCCTTGTGAGGGTTGTGGGACGGTTGTACGTAGGTAGTGAGCCTTGTGAGGGTTGTGGGATAGTTGTACGTCGGTAGTGAGCCTTGTGAGGGTTGTGGGATGGTTGTACGTAGGTAGTGAGCCTTGTGAGGGTTGTGGGATAGTTGTACGTAGGTAGTGAGCCTTGTGAGGGTTGTGGGACGGTTGTACGTAGGTGGTGAGTCCGGTGAGGTTGTGAGTCAGTCGTGCGTAGGTGGTGAGCCTTGTGAGGGTTGTGGGACGGTTGTACGTAGGAGGTGAGTCTTGCGAGGGTTGTGGGATGGTTGTACGTAGGTAGTGAGCCTTGTGAGTGTTGTGGGATGGTTGTACGTAGGAGGTGAGTCTTGCGAGGGTTGTGGGACGTTGTACGTAGGTAGTGAGCCTTGTGAGGGTTGTGGGACGTTGTACGTAGGTAGTGAGCCTTGTGAGTGTTGTGGGATGGTTGTACGTAGGTGGTGAGCCTTGTAGGGTTGTGGGACGGTTGTACGTAGGAGGTGAGTCTTGCGAGGGTTGTGGGATAGTTGTACGTCGGTAGTGAGCCTTGTGAGTGTTGTGGGATGGTTGTACGTAGGAGGTGAGTCTTGCGAGGGTTGTGGGATAGTTGTACGTAGGTGGTGAGCCTTGTGAGGGTTGTGGGATAGTTGTACGTAGGTGGTGAGCCTTGTGAGGGTTGTGGGATGGTTGTACGTAGGTAGTGAGCCTTGTGAGGGTTGTGGGACGGTTGTACGTAGGAGGTGAGTCTTGCGAGGGTTGTGGGATAGTTGTACGTCGGTAGTGAGCCTTGTGAGGGTTGTGGGATAGTTGTACGTAGGTAGTGAGCCTTGTGAGGGTTGTGGGATAGTTGTACGTAGGTGGTGAGCCTTGTGAGGGTTGTGGGATAGTTGTACGTAGGTGGTGAGCCTTGTGAGGGTTGTGGGACGGTTGTACGTAGGAGGTGAGTCTTGCGAGGGTTGTGGGACGGTTGTACGTAGGAGGTGAGTCTTGCGAGGGTTGTGGGATAGTTGTACGTAGGTGGTGAGCCTTGTGAGGGTTGTGGGATAGTTGTACGTAGGTAGTGAGCCTTGTGAGGGTTGTGGGATAGTTGTACGTAGGTGGTGAGCCTTGTGAGGGTTGTGGGATAGTTGTACGTAGGTGGTGAGCCTTGTGAGGGTTGTGGGATAGTTGTACGTAGGTAGTGAGCCTTGTGAGGGTTGTGGGACGGTTGTACGTAGGTGGTGAGCCTTGTGAGGGTTGTGGGATAGTTGTACGTCGGTAGTGAGCCTTGTGAGGGTTGTGGGATAGTTGTACGTAGGTGGTGAGCCTTGTGAGGGTTGTGGGACGTTGTACGTAGGTAGTGAGCCTTGTGAGGGTTGTGGGATAGTTGTACGTCGGTAGTGAGCCTTGTGAGGGTTGTGGGATAGTTGTACGTCGGTAGTGAGCCTTGTGAGGGTTGTGGGATAGTTGTACGTCGGTAGTGAGCCTTGTGAGGGTTGTGGGATAGTTGTACGTAGGTAGTGAGCCTTGTGAGGGTTGTGGGATGGTTGTACGTAGGAGGTGAGTCTTGCGAGGGTTGTGGGATAGTTGTACGTAGGTGGTGAGCCTTGTAGGGTTGTGGGACGGTTGTACGTAGGTAGTGAGCCTTGTGAGGGTTGTGGGACGGTTGTACGTAGGAGGTGAGTCTTGCGAGGGTTGTGGGACGGTTGTACGTAGGTGGTGAGCCTTGTAGGGTTGTGGGACGGTTGTACGTAGGAGGTGAGTCTTGCGAGGGTTGTGGGATAGTTGTACGTCGGTAGTGAGCCTTGTGAGGGTTGTGGGACGGTTGTACGTAGGAGGTGAGTCTTGCGAGGGTTGTGGGATAGTTGTACGTAGGTGGTGAGCCTTGTGAGGGTTGTGGGACGGTTGTACGTAGGAGGTGAGTCTTGCGAGGGTTGTGGGATGGTTGTACGTAGGTAGTGAGCCTTGTGAGGGTTGTGGGATAGTTGTACGTAGGTGGTGAGCCTTGTGAGGGTTGTGGGACGGTTGTACGTAGGTAGTGAGCCTTGTGAGGGTTGTGGGATGGTTGTACGTAGGTAGTGAGCCTTGTGAGGGTTGTGGGACGTTGTACGTAGGTAGTGAGCCTTGTGAGGGTTGTGGGACGGTTGTACGTAGGTGGTGAGCCTTGTGAGGGTTGTGGGACGGTTGTACGTAGGAGGTGAGTCTTGCGAGGGTTGTGGGATAGTTGTACGTAGGTGGTGAGCCTATTGACCACGTTCCTAGAGGAACCGGGACGGCGGTGACGTGCCGGTAAACAGTGCGGTGTACGGACTGACTGCCCGGTGCGGTTACATTCCAAACCTCGGTGAGATGTGATGCGGTGAGATGATGACAACGTGTGTAGAGACCTGCATGTGTTAAGATTGCATAACCAGTTTTCATGCTTCACGTTTATCTTTCAGCACTTTACTTGCTAAGCTTTGAGCTTATGGTGTGTTCTGTGGTGTAGGTACTGCTGAGCTTGTGGGTGTGTACCGAGAATCTGACTAGGAGTAGGTGGCAGTTGATGACGTGCGACTAGGGCCCCGGTTGATGACAGTGTTAGGGCGACCCGACCCAGGAAGAGCCGTAGCATGGTGTTTATGGGGAGTAGGACTGTTTGTCTTTCGTGGGGGTATTTGTATTTGTTATTTATAGTCATAGTTAAGGGTGATATGTCACCCTATACTGTGGACTTTCTTCATTTTGGTCGATAACATTTTAGTTCTGTTATGATGATTGTTTGGAGATTTCGTAGACTTGATGTTTGTGTAGGATTATTCTGGATTGGTTGGGATTTATTCGTTTGCTGGTACTTAGCATTTTCGGGGCGCCATTTTCAGGCGTTACTCTACCAAAATTTTTGGAGAGGGCGCCGTGGTGCTTAATGGTTAGGATTAAGGAAAATTAGTGAGTCGTAGCGAACGGGGAATCTCGGTGGGTTTTCGGGGCGTTACAAGATGAGTCTATAGTTAATACAGTTGAGTTAAGAACCACAGACATGGGACTTACTTCCAATATGAAGGTCGGAACACCTATGTTCGGAGAACTATAAAGACAAATCGTAACGGGAGATGTTTCCAGGTTTGAGAAATATAGAAAGATAAGCATGAGATAGTATATCTAAGTGCAAAACTACTTCTACAACCTAAATTGCAATGTACCATGAACTTAAGAAAGTAACAACTTTAGCTCCTAGTCGGATCTGTTGTGATCTTCAGATTAGTTCGATAATATAGTTGAGGATTATGGCAATGGGGACTTTAGATGTGAAACCCACAGTGGAACAGTTATATTAAACGAAGAGTTTCTTGAGGAAAGTATGTGATTTTGGACGCTATGGATGAAGTAATTTATGAGAGGGCATTACTAGGGAAATGTAGAATCTAAGTCGTCACACCTTATGATTATGGTTACAGTTGGTGAATTTATGTATAGGTATTTTGATGTGGGGTACATATGTTTCGGGTTATACGGATGTATAGGACTAAGTAGGAGAATCATAAGTAGTTTTAAAGTACTTTGGTATGGAAAAGTTAGAGGTCTAACGAAAGTTTTATGTGTATGTTTTCTGGATGATTTGGGTAGGTGATTTGAGGTTGATGATAAGTATAAGATTATGCTGCACATTTTCGTACCTAAGTGATTAATTGGGTGATTAGGTATTTGATAAAAGCTATATACATTAAGGTGGTTTTCTTATAAAGATTCGGTTAAATGTTCTAGTAGAGGATTTAAACATCGACCGAGACCCTACTTTACTGATTTAGCACGTTTAGTTAAGTTTAAATTTAGCACGAGGTATCCACACATGGTATGCCCTTCACTGAATGGAGTTAGCCGTCTTTAAATGAGTTATATCAAAGAGGGTCGAAAGATAAATTTTTAAATCTTAATAAGTTTTAGTTAAGTATTCTGTAAGAAAGTCATCGTCCAAAGTCTGTGGACGATAAATTTTAGTTAAGTATTCTGGCAGAGAAACCCAGTCGTCCACTTCCTTCTTAGATTTTGTCGTCCACGCCTCCTAAGGCTTTTGTCGTCCAAACCCGATAGAGAGAAACATCCCCCACTGTTTAAATTGATGAAACCCGAGAAGAACTAAGTGAATATTGATTTCGAGAGAAATTAAGTGATAAAACCCAAGAGGAAATTCTCACACATGATAGTCTTCTGCTGAACGGGGTTGAGCACCCTTACGCATGCATGATCAAAATACGAATAAAAGTTTAAATTTTGTGGGGTTTTAAAAGTATTGATTATTGAGACCTTAAAGTTAGTCTCATCGGGAGGTTAAGGGTTCGGATCAAGAATTGATTCGTGAAATTTGAGCATAAGACCAAATTAGACTAACTAGAAGGTTCAACTTGTGGATGATTAATTGGAGATTTAGGAGCTTAATAGTATTCGATGCATGGTCAAGAACATGTTGAGTTCACTTAGAAATAATGAGTACGGTTATGAGGCTAATGTCAGGTGTTAAGTTTGGGAGTTTCGGCTTAGAGCCATAGAGATTGATTCCAACTATGGATAGAATTGTAGATCATGGATAGAATAGTAGATCGTGGATAGAAAATTGAATTTTGGGGAAAGACGAAAGAAATCGACTCAAAGAGTATAGGATGACCATAGGTAGAGGAATAAGACTACTATGCTGGGCAAATTTTGAGGACAAAATTTTGTTTGAGGGAAGGATGTAACAACCAGCACTTCAGTCAGGTATTTATTCTAAGGACTTCTTTTGGTATGGTTAGAGGAATAAGAAACTTACGATGATCTAAATTTATGGGTATTATTGGTTTGAGTGAAAAGTAGGGTTAGTGGCAAGAATGTAAATAAAGTTGATTCTAATTAATATATATAGAAAATGGAAATTCTAAAACATCACTTAAACCTCTTACCAGATCCTATAGTCGACTCCTCTCTCTTTCTCTACGACTTCCCCTTCCCTTCGGCGACTTTCCTTTCGCGCAGCTGTGATTTCTCCCTCTCCTTGTGTAACACCCGACAACTTCAACCAGGTGACTTCCTAACTGAATTAACGGCCATGATTATTCGATCTTCATGATTTAGAATTTTATGCCAAGCTTAATTAATTACATGTGGATTTAAACTAGGTTGTGTGGCAAAGTTATAATAATGGAGGATTGAGGCCAATATTTAAAGAAAATGGAAAGGATTCAAACCCCAATTAAACCTCACTGTAGCCGTCATTACTCTCGGCGATTTTCTCTCCCGAGCTCTCGCTCTCCGTCGGAAGGAAATCCCTCCTTCGACGATTGTTTCCTTGCTGCTTCTCGGCTACTTTGTGCTCAAGGTACGAGTTTGGCAATGTAGCTAACTTTTAGTCGTTAAGCTCTGTTTTCAGCTTTGTGTTGAGGTTCTGGACTCTTCAATGGCCGAGTATTTGTAAGGATATTTTAAAATCTGAAAGTGGTAATGTCATTCCGAATCGATTTTGGACATTAAACAACCAACCCTGAGTTATTGCTAATCGAATCTGTCTGTTTTGGGTTTTGGATTTCAAACTGCACAAAGAACTATACTAAGGATTCGGGAGTGACTATAGCTATTAGATCCTAGGATGACTTGTGATTAGAACTAATAGGATTTTGTTTTAACTACTGCAATGTAAATGTTTTAGGTGAAGAAGTTTGAAGAGAAAGGAGCTCAAATTGCTAAGGAGACCAGGTAAGTGAATGTGTATGTTTCTCGGTCATTAGGACCCTACATCAAAGGATGCTAGATAGGAACTCATACGATGATTAGAAGTTTCCCTTATGTTACTGTCTAATGTTTATGCTGATGATTAGCTCAATGGTAAGGTTTCATGTCAAATGGTGCTCTATTCTGTAGCTTGATGATTTAAGAATCTTCATGTTCATGCATCATGAATGTTTTATGCATATGAAAATGTTTTAAGAGTATACTTTCTCATGAACAAGATAAGAATATAAAACTTATGCAACGTGAATTAAGCGAGGGTTGGGGGCGGTTTGGCGTATGTCACTGTCCAAAAGAAGGACCATGATACGACCCGCAAGGGAACTATGTGCACTCTCACTGTCAAACCCCCTTTACCGGCACAAATCCTGCCTTAATCCACACAACGTGAACGAAGAATATGAACGATGAACATGAATGATGTATATGAATGATGATTATGAACAATGAATATGAACGATGAACATGAATGATGTATATGAATGATGATTATGAACAATGAATATGAATGATGAACAAGAATGAAGATTTTGAGTATGAATATGAATAAGAAAAGATTCATGAGCATTTGTTTTCTCAAAATGAGCATTCATTCATACTTATTAGTATTGCATTCCTTACTAAGCATTAGGCTTATAGTTTAAACCTTATGATGTAGGTGACGAGTTTTCAGGTGAGGATCTCAAAGTTAATGAGGATGCCTAAGCCCGGTTGCTGGAAGGTGTTCAGGGAGCGAATCTGTGGCTGGATGGCAAATGAGACCCCTGGTTAATGTTTTTATGATTTTAGTTATGATAATGAACATGATAGTTTAAGTATGATGAGTCTATTTTATAACATTGAGTCTCCTTTTAAAGATGTCTGTTGACCACTGAATCTGGAAATAATTTTAAGGAGCATTGGTTGGTCTGTTTGCTTAAGTCTTCCGCTATATGAATTCTGGGTGAGTTACTGATTTTCATTAGTATGAATGTTATGCCATTGAAGTTTGAAGTCAGAGAAGGTTATGTCTATCGGATGATGAGAGTGCGATTTTGTCATCTAGTGACCGGTAGACGTAGTGCGTTTAAGCTATCAGAAGATGTAAGTTTAATTTTGTCGTCTAGTGATAGACAGATGAGGGTTATTTAAGTTACCAGATGATGTAAGTGTTATTTCATCGCCCAGTGACCGGTAGATGTAGAGCGTTTAAGCCATCGGAAGATGTAAGTTTAATTTTGTCGTCTAGTGATCGGCAGATGAGGGTTATTTAAGTAACCAGATGATGTAAGTGTTATTTCATCGCCCAGTGACCGGTAGATGTAGAGTATTTAAGCCATCGGAAGATGTAAGTTTAATTTTGTCGCCTAGTGATCGGAAGATGAGGGTTATTTAAGTAACCGGATGATGTAAGTGTTATTTCATCGCCCAGTGACCGGTAGATGTAGAGTGTTTAAGCCATCCCCCCCCCCCCCCCCCCGGAAGATGTAAGTTTAATTTTGTCGTCTAGTGATCGGCAGATGAGGGTTATTTAAGTAACCGGATGATGTAAGTGTTATTTCATCGCCCAGTGACCGGTAGATGTAGAGTGTTTAAGCCATCGGAAGATGTAAGTTTAATTTTGTCGTCTAGTGATCGGCAGATGAGGGTTATTTAAGTAACCGGATGATGTAAGTGTTATTTCATCGCCCAGTGACCGGTAGATGTAGAGTGTTTAAGCCATCGGAAGATGTAAGTCTAATTTTGTCGTCTAGTGATCGGCAGATGAGGGTTATTTAAGTAACCGGATGATGTAAGTGTTATTTCATCGCCCAGTGACCGGTAGATGTAGAGTGTTTAAGCCATCGGAAGATGTAAGTCTAATTTTGTCGTCTAGTGATCGGCAGATGAGGGTTATTTAAGTAACCGGATGATGTAAGTGTTATTTCATCGCCCAGTGACCGGTAGATGTAGAGTGTTTAAGCCATCGGAAGATGTAAGTTTAATTTTGTCGTCTAGTGATCGGCAGATGAGGGTTATTTAAGTAACCGGATGATGTAAGTGTTATTTCATCGCCCAGTGACCGGTAGATGTAGAGTGTTTAAGCCATCGGAAGATGTAAGTTTAATTTTGTCGTCTAGTGATCGGCAGATGAGGGTTATTTAAGTAACCGGATGATGTAAGTTTAATTTTGTCGTCTAGTGATCGGCAGATGAGGGTTATTTAAGTAACCGGATGATGTAAGTGTTATTTCATCGCCCAGTGACCGGTAGATGTAGAGTGTTTAAGCCATCGGAAGATGTAAGTTTAATTTTGTCGTCTAGTGATCGGCAGATGAGGGTTATTTAAGTAACCGGATGATGTAAGTGTTATTTCATCGCCCAGTGACCGGTAGATGTAGAGTGTTTAAGCCATCGGAAGATGTAAGTTTAATTTTATCGTCTAGTGATCGGCAGATGAGGGTTATTTAAGTAACCACGTGAGAAGCACATGTTCACCGGATGATATAAACCCGGTTTAGTGACCAGTAGATGTGGTTTATCTCTCTATCGGTATATGCAGTCTAAGGGTTTAAGTTTCTCTTCATCAGCCGATACGCGTTGCACTGCCCGCCGGCAGATGCGTAATGTATTCCTTTGCTGAGCGATTCCTAGTGAATCCTGCATGACTTCTTGAGCTAAGTTATGTAAAAAAAAATATATTACCAAAAATGAATAGAGTGTGAGTAATAAGAATGAAATGATTAAGAAAGATACGGATTATGTGACTATCCCTCTAGGGTCGTTACAATTATGGTATCAAAGCAAAATTGGGTTCTAAAATCGATTCTGCAGACTGCCACCCAGCACAGATTGCCATCTGTGTACACTCCAGCAACTATAAGTATTTAAGATTTCAGTAAATGTCATTAAGCTAAGATGTATCTATAATTATTTGTCTAGGAATCCCAAAATGGTTAGAGGTCAGCAGAGAGAGACCAATGAGGATAGCAATGCCATTGCTCAGTTGATAGAGTTGGTCATGCGCCAATCTCGCTTGATCGAACAGCTGATGACTGCTAGAGAGGAACAAGGCAACTCCAGTACTAATGCAACTCATGATCATGGGGGTGAGCGTTTCCACCGGCTTCAACCCCCGGTATTTAATGGACATGTTTCAGATCCTATTTATGCTGAGGAGTGGGTTCGAAAGATAGGGGACATGTTTAAGTATGCAAAGGTTGATGAAGGAGATAAGGTCACATATGCTGTCTTTCATTTGGAATTGAATGCAAGGCATTGGTGGGATTCAATCCAGAACACCGCTAATGCAGGAGCTATGACCTGGGAAATGTTTAAGACTGCCTTCTTTGACAAGTACTTCAATAGAACTGTTCGGGCCAACAAGAAGGAGTTCTTGAATCTGCGACAAACTGGCTCTGTGACGGATTACATATGCAAATTTGATGCTTTATCACGGTTTTCTCCCCGATTGATTGAGGATGATGAGGACAGGATTTACCAATTTGTTCAAGGACTGAAGCCGAGTTTGTACATGAAAGTAAAGACTGCTGGGATACACAATGTACCTTATGGTGAAGTGATGGCTAAGGCCTTGGAGCTGGAAGAGGCAGAAATGACAACATATGCACAGCTGTGAACAGCCAAGAAAATTCACGTAGGAAACTCAGCCGCCACCACGTCAGAACAAAGGATGGCAGCCGCAACAGAACAAGGGACCACCACAACAACAACAAGGTATAAAGAGACCCTTCAATCCAAATGATGATATGGGAAAAGGAAAGCGACCAATGGCCCCTCTATGCCCCACCTGTCAGAAGAACCATCCCGGCAAATGCAAGTTACTTTCTGGCCGCTGTTTTAGATGTGACAAGGTCAGACATGTAGTCAGAGACTGCCCCATGCCACCCGATCCAAACAGAGCAAGAGTAATGCCCCGATTCTTTGCTATGATGGAAGATGAAGATACCATGCAGCATACGGTCATAACAGATACAATTATGATCTGTGGTATTTCTGCTTATACACTTATAGACACGGGTGTCCACACACTCATTTATTGCAACCTTATTTACGTGTAAGCATAAGTTGGAATACTCACCAGCTGATAGGCCATATAGTGTGATGTTTCCATCAGGAAAGTCCTTGTATTCCGAGCAGATATTGAAAGGCGATACTGTGTCCTCAGAAGACAAGAAGTTATATGTAGAACTGATTGTAGTTGACATGAAGGGATAGGAAGTTATATTAGGAATGGATTTGTTATCCAGACATTATGCCACGATAAGTTGTAGGTCCGGGTTAGTCGAGTTTCGACCCCCTAATGGAGATTGGTATACCTTCCAAGCTATACCAAAAATAAGTAAAATACCGATCATTTCCTCGCTAGAGGCTCAACGGTTATTGAAAGATGATTGTGAGAGTTATCTAGCTAGTGTAATCGATATTCGGGTAAAGAACAAAGTAGAGCTGCAAGATATTTCTATAGTTAAAGAGTTTCCTGATGTATTTATGGATGATTTGCCAGGATTACCACCTGATAGAGAAATAGAATTTGTAATCGATACATATCCCGAGGCAATACCCGTATCTAAGAATCCTTATCGCATGGCACCTGTTGAACTAAAGGAGTTAAAAGTCCAACTACAGGAATTAGTAGACAAGGGATTCATACGCCCTAGTAGTTCTCCCTAGGGTGCACCTGTGTTATTCGTTAAGAAGAAAGATGGTTCCCTAAGGATGTGCATAGATTACCGAGAACTGAACAAGTTGACAATTAAGAATAAATACCCCTTGCCCCGAATTGACGACTTGTTTGACCAATTGCAAGGAGCTAATGTGTTTTCAAAGATTGACTTGCGTTCGGGGTACTACCAACTGAAGGTTAAGAAGGAAGATGTACCTAAGACAGCTTTTAGGACTCGTTATGGACATTATGAATTCCTTGTGATGTCGTTTGGGTTAACCAATGCACCTGCAGCTTTTATGGATTTGATGAATCGAGTGTTTCGTGATTACTTGGACAAGTTTGTGATTGTATTTATAGATGATATTCTCATATACTCACAGACTGAAACTGACCACGAAGAACACTTAAGGATATTTTTGACCACCCTGAGACAGCAACAACTTTATGCCAAGTTATCCAAGTGTGAATTTTGGTTGGATAAGGTTAACTTTTTAGGCCATGTCATTTCTGTTGAGGGTATATCAGTAGATCCAACCAAGATTCAGGCTGTTAAGGACTGGCCACAGCCGAGGAATGTCAGTGAAGTCCGTAGTTTTCTTGGTTTGGCAGGCTATTATAGGAAGTTTATTAAAGGATTTTCTATGATAGCTAAGCCTTTAACTAGTTTGACAAAGAAGGACACCAAGTATTCTTGGACTGAAACCTGTGAAGATGGCTTCCAGACACTTAAGCTGAAGTTAACGACAGCCCCACTTTTGACTCTCCCAACAGAAGGAGGAAAGTTTAGTGTTTATTGTGATGCATCCAAAGTTGGATTGGGGTGTGTCTTGATGCAGGACGGCAAGGTCGTGGCTTATGCTTCCAGGCAGTTAAAGAATTATGAACAGAACTACCCCACTAACGATTTGGAATTAGCCGCAATTGTTTTTGCATTAAAGATTTGGAGACATTATCTGTATGGACAACAGTGTGAAGTATTCTCTGACCATAAAAGCCTGAAGTACCTCTTTACTCAAAAGGAATTAAACATGAGACAAAGACGTTGGTTAAAATTTGTTAAAGATTATGACTTCGAAATTAAGTATCATCCAGGCAAGACTAATGCTGTAGCCGATGCTTTAAGCAGAATGTCAACGACAATGCAACCCGCGATATCAACCATGTCTATACCTTTGAGGAAGGAAGTCCAGAAGTTCGAGTTGGAAATAGTTCCCGAGCTGTCAGCTTTACTGGCTGATTTATCTATCCGACCAACTATTTTAGACAGGATCAAAGAGGCACAACAAAAAGATTCGATGGAGAATAGTGGCATGACGAGTAAGTTAAAGGATGCCTCCTCGGAGTTCAGTCTCTCTAATGATGGTATTTTGAAATTTAAGAACCGATGGTACATTCCGAATGATAAGGAGTTGCGTGAGTTGATCTTGGCTGAAGCTCATTCTTCTTCCTTTTCTGTGCATCCTGGTAGCACCAGGATGTATCGGGATTTAAGGTTACATTATTGGTGGCCAAATATGAAGAGGGATGTTGCTATGGATGTGGAGTCATGTTTGGTATGCCAACAGGTTAAAGCAAAACACCAACGCCCAGGAGGTACTCTTCAACCCCTACCAATCCCTGAATGGAAGTGGGAAAACAGTGCCATGGATTTTGTTGCAGGTTTGCCAAAGACAACTAAAGGACATGATAGTATTTGGGTCGTGGTTGATAGAATGACAAAATCGGCACACTTTATACCTGTAAGAATGACTTTCACAATGGACCAGCTTGCCGATCTGTACGTCCAAGAAATCATCAGATTGCATGGAATTCCTTTATCTATTGTATCCGATCGCGATCCTAGATTCACCTCAAGATTTTGGCAAAGTTTGCAAGGCACATTAGGATCAAAGTTATCTTTCAGCACTGCCTTCTACCCACAAACCGATGGACAATGAAATACTTGAGGATATGTTGAGGGCATGTGTGCTAGAGTTCCAGACATCGTGGAGTCGATACCTGCCCTTGGTTGAATTCTCTTACAACAATAGTTACCAGTCCACCATAGGTATGACACCTTATGAAGCACTTTATGGTAGAAAGTGCAGGTCACCTTTGTACTGGGATGAGGTCGGTGAAGAAAAACTACTAGGTCCCGAGATCTTGCAACAGATGTCAGACAAGATCGCCACTATTAGGAAAAGAATGATAACAGCACAGAGCTGACAGAAGAATTATGCAGACCAAAGGAGAAGAGACCTTGAGTTTTCTGTTGATGATGAAGTTTTCCTGAGTATTTCACCATTTAAAGGAGTTCTGAGATTTGGTAAGAAAGGAAAGCTAAGCCCACGATTTATTGGACCATTCCTTGTCTTAGAAAAGATTGGCAGTACAGCTTATAGGTTGAAATTGCCTCCATCATTGGAAAGGGTTCACAATGTCTTTCAAGTGTCAATGTTAATAAAATGCATACGAGACCCTACACAAGTTGTTAAACCAGTGGATTTTGAGATTGAGCCGACACTAACGTATGAAGAGAAGCCAGTGCGAATTTTGGAATCTGCAGTGAAAACTCTGAGGAATAAGGAAATCCCCTTGTGAAAGTTTTATGGATGAATCATGGTATTGAGGAAGCCACATGGGAAAGACGGCAGGACATGATGGACAAATATCCAGAACTCTTCGCTTGATCAATTTTCGGGGACGGAAATTTTGTTTAAGGAGGGGTGGATGTAACACCCGACAACTTCAACCAGGTGACTTCCTAACTGAATTAACGGCCATGATTATTCGATCTTCATGATTTAGAATTTTATGCCAAGCTTAATTAATTACATGTGGATTTTAACTAGGTTGTGTGGCAAAGTTGTAATAATGGAGGATTGAGACCAATATTTAAAGAAAATGGAAAGGATTCAAACCCCAATTAAACCTCACTGTAGCCGTCATTACTCTCGGCGATTTTCTCTCCTGAGCTCTCGCTCTCTGTCGGCAGGAAATCCCTCCTTCGACGATCGTTTCCTTGCTGCTTCTCGGCTACTTTGTGCTCAAGGTACGAGTTTGGCAATGTAGCTAACTTTTAGTCGTTAAGCTCTGTTTTTAGCTTTGTGTTAAGGTTCTGGACTCTTCAATGGCCGAGTATTTGTAAGGATATTTTAAAATCTGAAAGTGGTAATGTCATTCCGAATCGATTTTGGACATTAAACAACCAACCCTGAGTTATCGCTAATCGAATCTGTCTGTTTTGGGTTTTGGATTTCAAACTGCACAGAGAACTATACTAAGGATTCGGGAGTGACTATAGCTATTAGATCCTAGGATGACTTGTGATTAGAACTAATAGGATTTTGTTTTAACTACTGCAATGTAAATGTTTTAGGTGAAGAAGTTTGAAGAGAAAGGAGCTCAAATTGCTAAGGAGACCAGGTAAGTGAATGTGTAGGTTTCTCGGTCATTAGGACCCTACATCAAAGGATGCTAGGTAGAAACTCATACGATGATTATAAGTTTCCCTTATGTTACTGTCTAATGTTTATGCTGATGATTTGCTCAATGGTAAGATTTCATGTCGAATGGTGCTCTGTTCTGTAGCTTGATGATTTAAGAATCTTCATGTTCATGCATCATGAATGTTTTATGCATATGAAAATGTTTTAAGAGTATACTTTCTCATGAACAAGATAAGAATATAAAACTTACGCAACGTGAATTAAGCAAGGGTTGGGGGCGGTTTGGCGTATGTCACTGTCCAAAAGAAGGACCATGATACGACCCGCAAGGGAACTATATGCACTCTCACTGTCAAACCCCCTTTACGGGCACAAATCCTCCCTTAATCCACACAACGTGAACGAAGAATATGAACGATGAACATGAATGATGTATATGAATGATGAATATGAACGATGAACATGAATGATGTATATGAATGATGATTATGAACAATGAATATGAATGATGAACAAGAATGAAGACTTTGAGTATGAATATGAATAAGAAAAGATTCATGAGCATTTATTTTCTCAAAATGAGCATTCATGCATACTTATTAGTATTGCATTCCTTACTAAGCATTAGGCTTATAGTTTAAACCTTATGATGTAGGTGACGAGTTTTCAGGTGAGGATCTCAAAGTTAATGAGGATGCCTAAGCCCGGTTGCTGGAAGGTGTTCAGGGAGCGAATCTATGGTTGGATGGCAAATGAGATCCCTGGTTAATGTTTTTATGATTTTAGTTATGATAATGAACATGATAGTTTAAGTAGGATGAGTCTATTTCATAACATTGAGTCTCCTTTTAAAGATGTCTGGTGACCACTGAATCTGGAAATAATTTTAAGGAGCATTGGTTGGTCTGTTTGCTTAAGTCTTCCGCTATATGAATTCTGGGTGAGTTACTGATTTTCATTAGTATGAATGTTATGCCATTGAAGTTTGAAGTCAGAGATGGTTATGTCTATCGGATGATGAGAGTGCTATTTTGTCATCTAGTGACCGGTAGACATAGTGCGTTTAAGCTATCGGAAGATGTAAGTTTAATTTTGTCGTCTAGTGATCGGCAGATGAGGGTTATTTAAGTTACCGGATGATGTAAGTGTTATTTCATCGCCCAGTGACCGGTAGATGTAGAGCGTTTAAGTCATCGGAAGATGTAAGTTTAATTTTGTCGTCTAGTGATCGGCAGATGAGGGTTATTTAAGTAACCGGATGATGTAAGTGTTATTTCATCGCCCAGTGACCGGTAGATGTAGAGTGTTTAAGCCATCGGAGGATGTAAGTTTAATTTTGTCGTCTAGTGATCGGCAGATGAGGGTTATTTAAGTAACCGGATGATGTAAGTGTTATTTCATCGCCCAATGACCCGTAGATGTAGAGTGTTTAAGCCATCGGAAGATGTAAGTTTAATTTTGTCGTCTAGTGATCGGCAGATGAGGGTTATTTAAGTAACCGGATGATGTAAGTGTTATTTCATCGCTCAGTGACCGGTAGATGTAGAGTGTTTAAGCCATCGGAAGATGTAAGTTTAATTTTGTCTTCTAGTGATCGGCAGATGAGGGTTATTTAAATAACCGGATGATGTAAGTGTTATTTCATCGCCCAGTGACCCGTAGATGTAGAGTGTTTAAGCCATCGGAAGATGTATGTTTAATTTTGTCGTCTAGTGATCGGCAGATGAGGGTTATTTAAGTAACCGGATGATGTAAGTGTTATTTCATCGCCCAGTGACCGGTAGATGTAGAGTGTTTAAGCCATCGGAAGATGTAAGTTTAATTTTGTCGTCTAGTTACCGGATGATGTGAGGGTTATCTTGTCGTTTAGTGACCGGGTCATGTTTTAATTATTCACGTGAGAAGCACATGTTCACCGGATGATATAAACCCGGTTTAGTGACCGGTAGATTAGGTTTATCTCTCTATCGGTATATGTAGTCTAAGGGTTTAAGTTTCTCTTCATCAGCCGATACGCGTTGCACTGCCCGCCGGCAGATGCGTAATGTATTCCTTTGCTGAGCGATGCCTAGTGAATCGTGCATGACATCTTGAGTTAAGCTATGTAAAAAAAAATATATTACCAAAAATGAATAGAGTGTGAGTAATAAGAATGAAATGATTAAGAAAGATACAGATTATGTGACGATCCCTCTGGGGTCGTTACACCTTGTCGATTCTTCCTTCTTCGTTTCCTTCAAGAATCGAGCTCTAGGTAAGGCTTAGATAATTTATTTGTTAAGTTTTGATTTAGGAGTTATTTTATTTAGAACTTGAGTTGTTCGGGTTCATCAATGTTAGTGTAATGTTAATATTTATGGGATTGTTTGTACTTATTGGCATTGATGTTGGAATGTTGGACGTTATTGATCATAGGTTGAGAATAATGAATGTTGGTTTAAATTCCGATAGTTGAGATATAAATGCCATTATTGTTGTTGGAAACAGAGTTATGCACCCAAGGTGTTAGATGAAATGTCTTAGAGGTTTAAGCTGAATTTTTAGGAGACTTCCTTAGTTAGGACTTGGCTAGTTTTGAATTCGGATTTATGTAGGATTGATTTTTAACATTGTAATGTGAAATGTCTAGGTGGAAAAGACTACAAGTGAAAGCACGACATTGCTAAGGAGTCCAGGTAAGTGAGTGTGTTAAGTTTTTCGACCATTAAGGCCCAATCAGCCGACTAGCGTTGCACTGCCCGCCGGCAGATGCGTAATGTATTCCTTTGCTGAGCGATGCCTAGTGAATCGTGCATGACATCTTGAGTTAAGCTATGTACAAAAAAATATATTACCAAAATGAATAGAGTGTGAGTAATAAGAATGAAATGATCAGAAGATACAGATTAGTGCCGATCCCTCTGGGGTCGTTACACCCTTGTCGATTCTTCCTTCTTCGTTTCCTTCAAGAATCGAGCTCTAGGTAAGGCTTAGATAATTTATTTGTTAAGTTTGATTTAGGAGTTATTTTATTTCGAACTTGAGTTGTTCGGGTTCATCAATGTTAGTGTAATGTTACTATTTATGGGATTGTTTGTATTATTGGCATTGATGTTGGAATGTTGGACGTTATTGATGTAATCTTATGGGATTGTTTGTATTATTGGCATTGATGTTGGAATGTTGGACGTTATTGATCATAGGTTGAGAATAATGAATGTTGGTTTAAATTCCGATAGTTGAGATATAAATGCCATTATTGTTGTTGGAAACAGAGTTATGCACCCAAGGTGTTAGATGAAATGTCTTAGAGGTTTAAGCTGAATTTTTAGGAGACTTCCTTAGTTAGGACTTGGCTAGTTTTGAATTCGGATTTATGTAGGATTGATTTTTAACATTGTAATGTGAAATGTCTAGGTGGAAAAGACTACAAGTGAAAGCACGACATTGCTAAGGAGTCCAGGTAAGTGAGTGTGTTAAGTTTTTCGACCATTAAGGCCCATATCACAAAGGTATTAGGTTGGTTTTGTCTCTGATGTCTTGATTCTGTTTATGAAATTATCTGTTCTAGTATGATGTTTAGCTTATATTATGATATGTTATCTGTTGTATGATTCTTTCCATAGTCTAATAATTTAAGTCCATTCCTATGTCTGTATTATGATTTATCTTTCAAGTATACGACAATATTTTATGTGCGAGCCCCTTTATGAATAAGATAAGAATATGAAACATATGCAACTATGATTAAGTGAGGGTTGGGGCGGTTTGGCCATGTCACTGTCCAGAAATGGACCAAGATTACTGCCAGATAGGGGGCCATGTACACGCACTCTGCCTACCCCCCCTTCGGCACTAATCCCTCCTTAACCATGTTATGTAAATGATGAACAAGAACATGAAAAGAACAAGAAAATGAAACGTATGAAACCTTGATTAAGTGAGAGTTGGGGGCGGTTTTGGCCATGTCACTGTCCAGGGATCGAGCATGATCCCTGCCCGTAAGGGCCATGTACACGCACTATGCCTACCCCCCATTCGGCACAAACTTCTCCTTAATCCTTGATACGAAAACGATGAACAAGAATATGATTCCCACGATTTAAAAATGAATGTGAACACAAGCATGATTCTCGATTTGAGTAAAAGATGTGAACATGATTTTATTAAGTATGTAACATTCATGAGCATTCATGTGTTTGTTGCACTCCTTACTAAGGATTAGGTTTATAGTTTGAACCTTATGATGTAGGTGACGAAGCAGCAGGTGAGGACTTCATTCTAGAAGGAAATGCTTAGGTCTGGTTGCTGGTGGTTACTCATGGAGATGATTTGTGGCTGGGAAGCAATTTTAACCCGTGGAGTGTTGCTTTCAGTACGATTTAGTAAGATCTACGATAAGATTGCATGAATGGGAAAAGAATTTCTTTATGTTAACAGATATTTGACTTATTAAGTACGAGTTTAAGTTTAAGAAAGTTCCAGATTTAAGAATCTTCTCTATGTGATAAGTCTTCCGCTATGAACTTAAGTTAAGGATTGCGAGGTCTATGTGTATGGAGATTTTTGGAAAAAGGGAGTTAAGTTTTTAGAAAGGAGGAGGGAAAGAATTGAAGTCTAAACTTTGATCAATAATCGGTAGATGTTCGGTTACTGATGAGCGGTGGATGCTGGATGAATGCGTCATCTGGCTGATGTCACCGGAAGATGTTAAGTATTATTGATCGGTGGATGCTGGGTGATTGAGTCATCCGGCTGACGTCATCGGTGGATGCGTTCTGTGGATATGAGTGGTGAATGTGAGTGGTAGATGTCGTCTGCCAAGTTAACGAAGTCACGTGGGTAACACGTGGTCTGAGCGGTGGATGTATTCAGTGAATGTGAGCGGTGGGTGTCATCTACCGAGTTAATGAAGTCACGTGGGTAACACGTGGTCTGATCGGTGGATGTTGAGTGTTGCTATTCACCGGTGGATGTTGAGTGTTACTGTTGATCGGTGGATGTTAAGCGTTACTGTTCACCGGTGGATGTTGGGAGATTGAGTCATCCGGCTGACGTCAACGGTAGATATTGAGTGTTGTTGATCGGTGGATGCTGGATAAATGAGTCATCCGACTGACGTCATCGGTGGAAGTTGAGTGTTACTGACCGGCGGATGCTGGGAGAATGAGTCATCCGGCTGACATCATCGGTAGATGTGAGATATTACTGTTGAGCGGTGGATGTGAACGGATGAATTCATTTCGATTGTCTGTTAATTCTTCCTTTAAATAGATTTTCCCCAAATGATTTTAAATGACTTCGCATTTGATTGGAATTTCTTTAAAAACGTATTTACATATATACACAAAAAAAAAAAAGAAAAAGAAAAGAATTGGGTTGACATTTTTTATTATGAATATGATTATACGAAATTCTCGACCCGTCGGGTTTCGGGTTTTGACATATGGGATGTGTGCTAACCGGTTTTTGGTTGGATCAAGGCGTGGCCGTCTTAGACAGTTATGAGATGTGTGCCTACTTTATCCACACAGCTTATGATAAGATTAATGCAACGAACATGTAAAGAGCACAACTGAGAGTTAGAAACTACATGTGATATGATTGGGTTGCATTACGTGTTATGTGCATTCTTTATTCCCTACTTACTAAGCATTAGGCTTACTTTTCGTGTTCTATAGTGTAGGTGACGACCTTTATTCAGGTGAGCTAGTTGAGGGAGCCCAGGATTAGGCAGCGGTCGATGAAGCACGGGGCATACCGGTGCGGGCATATGTCGGGGCGTCTCAGCCACGTTTCTCGGGTAGTCTAGTGGGGACGTTGGTATTTTGTATTGTAGATTTTGGATGATTATGGATTGTGGATGTTTTGATGGATGGTTGGTATGTGAATAATAGTGTTTTGAGATTTGGATTTCAGGTTTTGGGTTATAGAAATTTCAGTCGTTACACTGCTCGTTTTTTTTCGTATAATAAACAACGTCGGGTTCACTTTTCTTTATGTTTTAGTTAACCGTTTTAAGTCGGTTTTCTGAGATTTTTATGGGGCATGGAGTCGGGGATGTCGGAAATGTGTGGGTAAATTTTCAGGTGATTTGGAGGTGTTTGGCTTGAAGAAAAATGAAGAAAAGTGGGAAAAGGCCGAAAATAGGCGCACAGGGCGCTGACACCTGCGCGCGCACAGGGTGGCGCGCGCGGCGCTCAGCACACCAAATTTTGTTTTTTTTTAAATTTTTCCTATTTCCAAAATGTTTGTACCCAACCTTTTTCGACGTATTTTAAACGTATTTTACGCACGTTTTCCAATATTTTTTCGAGGGTTCAAAAAACCCAAAAACCGAGTCAAAATTTTATCGAAAATTATTTTAAAAGTCGTTTTAAACACGGTTTGGGTTAACAAAGTAGCGCACCGAGCCGGGGTGGGTTCAGGAGCGTTACAAGAGGTTCATATCACGAACACTCACTCGTGATGTTTCTTTAAACTATAAGAACAATCAAATTTAAAATATGTGCCAAACATTAACATGCATGTTCTGGATATTTAAAATCAATTATTTCCAAGTTCTCACCATCTTGGTCAAATATGAAATAGTATTGTCATTATTGGATGCATTTTAAATAGCAACAGTCATAACATTTTCAAATCCCACTTAAGCAAATATTTCTTAACTTTTCTATGAATAAATTCACTTTTATGTTTGGTATAAAAAAAAATTAAGAATGTTTCTTTCTATTTTTTTAAATATTTCAATCTTCATCAATATAATGAGCTATCAATACCATATAATTCAAATTTTGATATAGATCTGTGTCAGTGGTCAAACATACCATCTGTGATGTTGTAAAAAAATAATCTATGATTTTACTCCATTCTTTCTATAATATCTTGCATTAATCTTTTGCAATTGTTCTTCTAGGAGACATTATAAACTTCAGATATAGACAAAAGATTTTAAAACTAATTGCTTCAACAAATTTAATTACCAACTCCCAAAATAATCTTCTTTACAATAAGTTCTTGAGCACCCATTACAGTAAATATCGGCACATTAAATTTTTTTTGCTCTCATTAGGTTTGAAATTCAAAATCTTTTGGTTATTATCTACATTTCTTGCTAACTTTTGTATACTAGTAGCTTTCTTAAATTTGAAGTCTCATTTTTTGACGAATGAGTTGCATTAGTTTGCTCATAATAATTACACCTAGTTCTATCACAATTTGATATCCTATTATAGTGATTTCAAATTTGCAATCCTATTATAGTGATTTCAAATTTCAGACTTAAATTTTTTTGGTATTCATCATGTGAAGAATCTATCTTATAATAACATAAATACTAACAACAAGTTAACATCACAAGAACAAAAGGTATAATTTTCAAGATGACTTTGAAGAGAGACCAAATAAAATTGATAAAGGAGATTTCGCAGCATATGCTCTTGTGGGACCCCCAAACTGCAAATCTTGATGGCAAGGTTAATCTTGTTTGAAAGAATATTTGAAAATGATTTGAAAGGATTAGTTGCTGCATCCAAGATCTCAAGAATCTAAATATATTTTTTGTTCTTTAAATTTTATTTAGTTGTTTTTTTTTATTTATAATTGTTTAGGCTGATTTTTCCTCAAGTTTATTTTTTTTGCAAACCCTAATTATGAAGGGTATTTATATTTCACTGTCGCTACCTTAGGATGATAGTTTTTTCCATTGAGAAAATAAAAAATCGAACTTTTGTTCAATTCTTGGAGTTATCTCCATTTGCGTTACAATTCCTTGGTGATTTTATCTGAGGCTTGTTTTGTGTTCAAGGATCCATAGTTCTTGAATTGAGTTATGTGTATTTTTTTCATTACTATCATCTTTCCTAATTCTTATTTCAAAGAAGAAGGACGTTTTACCAAGAGATTAGAACTCTCATCAAATCGGTTTAGAAGGGTCTATCACTAGACAATCAATTTCAATTTTGTGAAGCATCTGTGATAGTCATCCGAGCAGTGATTACTCTCTGCATCACACCAACAAATTTTGGCATGAAATTTGGAGGACTTCATTCAAAGATTGAAAATCTGTCCAAATTTTGTATCAAGATGATTTTATATGATCACGTTGCATCTACCATAAAGGTGACATTTTTATTTTATCTGAAACTGTTTTTCAAATCAGCAAAGACCTCCAACAAACTTATCATATCTCCTTGATCTTAAGGATTTTGAATGAGATTTTTTTTAGAAGATCTAGTGGACTTCAAGGGCTATCATTAGTGCAAATTTCAAGTAAAAATAACATGATTTAATTTGTTTTCAATCTGCTACAATTTGTGCTATATTCTGTCAGGAACTAAGTTGATTTTAAAGTTACCACCTTTGTGGCACATCACAATTCAAACTAAATAAAAGGTATACCAATCTGAAGCCAGTATGTCCCAATCCACATATAGTATGGAAAAATCACTAAGGAATAAAAGTAAAACATTGTTTGAGCTAACATCATTAATTTTTATAATAAACACATTTTTTTTTGTAAACTAACAACTATTTTACATGAATGTAAAACATAGTTCGACTACTATTTTGATTACGTCAACACAAATTGAAACATAGATTTTTTGTTTTTTCAAGTTGAAACACAAAACTAAATCAGAACTTTGCTTACATTTTAAAACTAAAATTGGAAGTGATTGCCTTGGATTTCAGAACTGAAATAAAAAAATAAACTCTGAAATCATAACTGAATGGTGGTGAAGCCGTGCGAACTGCAAAGTGTGAGGTAAGAAGAATGAAAATCAAAAAAAGGAAATAGAATTGCAACTAAAAATTGACATAATCCGTGTGAAGTTCGTCCGCACTGTGAACTACGACTCTGGAATAGAATGACACTCGATGTCGAGCGAAAGCAAAGGTGATGACGCCAATGACACTCGGCAGTCAAAAGTCAATGGAGAAATGAGACTCTTGATGGCTGAGGGTTGAACTGTGCGAACGTTAGAAACACTGAAATAGGAGGCACGAGGAGTGTCTGAGCGAGAGATCTACGCGATGAGTTAGAGATTAGGTTTTGGGTTGGGCTTTCGTGTTGGTCATGTACCGGGTAGATTAGGGTTTGGTCAGGTAGGCATAGTTGATTGGGTTAAACTAAATTTTATTAGGTTGAACCACGATTTGATTTTCCCATGGTTTGGAAGATTTTTGGCCTCCAAAACTGTGATGCAAACCGTGAGTTGCAATTTTGGAGGTCCATGCGGCCGACTCCCAATATTCGCATACAAGCCTAGCTTTGACCAAATTGTACGGGTCAGACGTACCCACACCTACGAGGTGGTTTTTCCCACCTATAATTTGTCATGTTAATAACCTTTCTTCTGGCAAGAAATGGGTGAGCGGAGTCTTTTAGCACTATAGTTGGATTAGAAGATCATAGAAAAACATTCGAGTCATCAGATAATGGCTATAATAGCTCAAAGTAGACATAATAACTACAAAGACAAAAGAAGAAGGTTGTTGGAGTTTGAGACTCAGTATCTCGTATTTTTTAGGGCAAGTTTTGACAAGACAATCAAGAAATATAGGAAAAGAGGAAAGCTTGCACTAGGAACATAAGTCATTTTAGATTTCTTAGAGGTTGGAATAGCGGCATCCTAGCTAGCTTCGTCTCCACAGCTTGTTAGGATTCACAATGTTTATCACATGCCGAAACTTTGTAAGTATGAACATTTCCCCTCGAACATACTAGATTGGACAGAATTAGAGTTGAGGGACGATGTCAGTGTGGTGCAAGAACTAGTGAAGATTCTCTATCCCTAAACAAGGTACTGAACAACTCAATTGTCCGAGTCAAAGTATTATGGAGATGTCAAGCAGAGAAGTAATCGATTGGGAAATGCAATCATAATTGGAAACTCAATATTCTAACCTTTCTTGTGGTTGAGGTATGTTTTGATATTGACACCAAATTTCACCTAAGAATAGTAGAATGTAATACCCCAAATTTTCAATCGATCAATGGACTGTCAGACACTTTATAATTTGCTACAAAATGCATAAATACATAACTTTCTCTAAATTGATTTGATAACGTCTAAATTTATTAAACATATTACAGTGTCATTTAATTAACATAGAAGTAACAATCAATGATAATTGAGAGGAATTGGATGATTAAAGGAATTCAATGTAATGTGTGAAGTTTTAATGTTAAGGAGGAAAAATCATAAGACCCGCTATTTTTATATTAATTATTTTCTTAGTGAATTTTTTATGTTATTTGTAGTCAAGTATTAACTCTACCTTATTTTCTTGGTAGCATTTATTTTATAAGCTTTATGTTAAAGATTTCTATTCAGCATTGGTTTTATTCTTATGCTTTGTTTTGTAGGCATACCGTGTTTGGGTCTTTGTTTACATGGTACCTATTTTAACCTTTGCTCATTATCTGTTTTCCAAGTGATAAGAAGGCTGCTTTTTTTTTTGTGTGATCATGTCTCTCATGTTGTTGCACTCTCTTTGGCCTATAAAATGAGGTCACTGATAGGAGTTCTGGCAGCTCTGGTGTAACACCCGGTTCCATCGAACCGATTTTACCTTGTCAACTAATAATGTGCACTTTATGGATGAAATTGGGAGAATTATTGATTAGGTTAATGAGTGACTAAGTAAGAGCATAATGGTAAATAGAGATCTATAGTGGATGACGTATTTAAGGGAGGGTTTAATGAGGTTTAGCAGCCACTGTTTCTCATTTTCCTTTCTCAGCATTCAGCTCAGCTAAGCAGAGTTTCTCTCGGCGATTTTCTCTCCCATTCTCTCCAAGCTAGGAGAGTTCTACTTCTATTTCTTGCTACATTGTAACTATCAATGGTAGAGGGGATTATAAATGTGGTTTTGAGAATGCTGTAAGTGAGAGTTAGTTCGGGTTTTGTGGTGAATCAAGAATGCTCGAAAACCAGAGTTTCAAACTAGTTTCCTTAGATTTCTGGTTGATTTAGGATTAAGTTTAGAGAAGATTTGATGTAACACCAGGAAAATTTCGATAACGTATGTAGCCCTACTATTAGGAGAGTTTAAGGTTAGTTCTAATATTTTCTAGCAAGTTGTATTAGTATATTAAGTTAGAAGAGAAAGGGCGAATAAGTTTATGAAATTAGAAGTAAAAACAAATGGTTGAAACGTCAAAAATGTATGAACCAATAAGAAGTGAATATTTAAATGAATGCAATTAAATGGAAGAAGTGGTTTAGGGAGTGAACCACGTTGGATTAATGAAGGAATGAATAAAGGATTGAATGTGGAGAAAAGGAGGTTTGACCATTCAAACCCACATGTGTTTGAAAAGTCAAAAGTTATGTATAACCAATAGAAAGTTAGTTAAAAAGTTAAATAAATGAAATAAATGAATGAAAAAGTGGGGATTAAAGGTTCATTTCAAGTTGGAGATTGGAAGAGGAAAAGAGAGGCTGATTTACAATTTTAAAGAAATCAGTGGTGGAAATTTAAAAGAGAATGAAATTTTGGATAAAAAGGTGTTATTTCTTTGTTTTCCCCTTCATCTCCATCGAAGCTTTCCCTTCCTCCATAGCTGCTTTTCTCTCCTTCTTCTCATCAAGGATTCAAGAGTTTTTGAGGTAAAATTAAGTGAGTTTTTAATTGTATACAAATTAGGGTTAGTTTGTGATGTTTTTAGGGTAGTTTTATTAGTTTTGGTTAGGGTTTGGAAAACCCTAACCATGGAGTCCGAAAATTGAGTTTAAGTGTTAGTTTTCTTTCCAAATTTGATGGTTTCATTGTTGAATGGATTGGTTTAGGTTATTGTTGAGGGAAGATTTGAGTTTTAGGACAAGTTGGGAAAAAACCGGTTTTAGCAAATGTGTACCCGGTTCTGTTGTATGTAATTCGGTTCGGCCAAGTGATTTATTTGCTTAATTTAAGTGTTTCAATGGATAGTAGACATGTAGAAGTTTCTGAATTGGGGTGGCACGTCAAAATCCGTTGAAAAACGAGAAAGTTATGGCCGTTTAAAGTTGGATGTTGAAAATAGTTAGAAAAATCGGATGTGAGTGTTTAGGTTGAAAAGTTAGTGTTAGTTCGGTTTAGTTGATTTCCTTAGAATCCCTTAGTGTGTTACTAAGTTAATCTTCCTTATTATTTGTTAGGTAATCTCTAATCTTCCTTATTATTTGATAGGTAATCGCACGAGTAAGTTAGCGGCACGTAGTGACAGCACGTTTCTGGAGCCATCAGGTAAGTAGTTGATGCGTGTGTTTTGCCTTCGGGCCTACACCATGGAACGGTAGGAAATTGTTTGTTTGTTTGTATGGTTGCTTTGTATTGTATATTGTTTGTGTGAGTGTTTTGTCTTGTATTTGGTTTGTGTGGCGGTGAGTTGAAATGAAAACGGGGTACTGTGAGCTTGAAAGGTAAGGGGAATAGTGTAGTGTCATCCTGGGAGCGAGACTCGGATGGAGACGCATCTTGGGAGCGAGACTCAATGTGGACTCAGATGGATATGCATCTTGGGAGCGAGACTCGGAGGGTTAGGGCCATCTTGGGAGCGAGACTCGGAGGGTTAGGGCCATCTTGGGAGCGAGACTCAGATGGATATGCATCTTGGGAGCAAGACTCAGATGCGTAATAGGTGATTGGGTTAGGGCCATCTTGTGAGCGAGACTCGGATGGATATGCATCTTGGGAGCGAGACTCAGATGGATATGCATCTTGGGAGCGAGACTCGGAGGGTTAGGGCCATCTTGGGAGCGAGACTCAGATGGATATGCATCTTGGGAGCGAGACTCAGATGGATATGCATCTTGGGAGCGAGACTCGGAGGGTTAGGGCCATCTTGGGAGCGAGACTCGGAGGGTTAGGGCCATCTTGGGAGCGAGACTCGGAGGGTTAGGGCCATCTTGGGAGCGAGACTCGGAGGGTTAGGGCCATCTTGGGAGCGAGACTCGGAGGGTTAGGGCCATCTTGGGAGCGAGACTCGGAGGGTTAGGGCCATCTTGGGAGCGAGACTCAGATGGATATGCATCTTGGGAGCGAGACTCGGAGGGTTAGGGCCATCTTGGGAGCGAGACTCAGATGGATATGCATCTTGGGAGCGAGACTCAGATGGATATGCATCTTGGGAGCGAGACTCGGAGGGTTAGGGCCATCTTGGGAGCGAGACTCAGATGGATATGCATCTTGGGAGCGAGACTCGGAGGGTTAGGGCCATCTTGGGAGCGAGACTCGGAGGGTTAGGGCCATCTTGGGAGCGAGACTCAGATGGATATGCATCTTGGGAGCGAGACTCAGATGGATATGCATCTTGGGAGCGAGACTCGGAGGGTTAGGGCCATCTTGGGAGCGAGACTCGGAGGGTTAGGGCCATCTTGGGAGCGAGACTCAGATGGATATGCATCTTGGGAGCGAGACTCAGATGGATATGCATCTTGGGAGCGAGACTCGGAGGGTTAGGGCCATCTTGGGAGCGAGACTCAGATGGATATGCATCTTGGGAGCAAGACTCAGATGCGTAATAGGTGATTGGGTTAGGGCCATCTTGTGAGCGAGACTCGGATGGATATGCATCTTGGGAGTGAGACTTAGATGTATACTAGGTGATGGGGTAGTGTCATTTTGCGAGTGAGACTCAGATGGAAATGCCTCTTGGGAGCTAGACTCGGATGTGTGTTAGGGTTGTGTGAGGGTCGTGTGTAACGCCCCGAGTCTCCGCGACCCGGTTCGCTATAGGGACTGCTCTAATACCATACTCTCCCCTTTTGTCCTAACCGCTAGACTTTACGGTATCCTCCCCAAAATAAAAAATTCGGCAAAGTAACGCCTGAAAATGGCGCCTCCCAAAATGCTAAGTACCTGCAACGAACGAATTCCCAACCAGTCCAGAATATATCTACTCGTCTAACCAACATACGAAATTTCCAAATAATAGTAACGAGGAAAAATCAAAATACTATCAACCAAAATAAAGAAAATCTACAATACAGAGTGACACTTCACCCTTAGCTATAACTATATACAACTAGATATAAAATGCCCCCACAAAACTACCTACTCCTGATCAACACCATACAACGACTCCATGGGTCGGGTTGCCCTAACACTACCGTCCACCGGAGCCCTGGTCGCACGTCACCAACTGGCATCTACCCACGGTTTGGCTCTCGGTACTCACCTTCCTGCTCAGCTGTACCTACACCACAGAACACACCATAAGCTCAAGGCTTAGAAAGTAGAGTGCAAAAGAAATCTAAACATGAAGCATGCTGACCATAACCAACTAACTACGACTTTACATTTACGTACGTAGCCACGACCCATAACCTGTACAAGAATCACCACCTACATACCATGACCAACTACCGACGACTTCCCATCACATACATACCTACGACCCTTAACCTTCTTACCTCCTTCGGCCCGAGTCTCACTCAGAATTCGCAAAGCACATCACCTCCGGCCCGAGTCTCACCCAGAATTTGTAAAGCACATCACCTCCGGCCCGAGTCTCACTCGGAATTTGCGGAGCATATCACCTCCGGCCCGAGTCTCACTTGGAATTCGCAGAGCACCTCACCTCCGGCCCGAGTCCCACTCGAAATTCGCAGAGCACATCACCTTCGGCCGGAGTCTCACTCAGAATTTGCGGAGCACTTCACCTCCGGCCCGAGTCCCACTCAAAATTTGTGGAGCACATCACCTCCGGCCCGAGTTTCACTCGGAATTCGCGGAGCACCTCACCTCCGGCCCGAGTCCCACTTGGAATTCGTGGAGCACATCACATACAGACTACTCAAAATGTATTTACGACTCACAACATGCAACCAACTGTGGTATAGGCTCTTCTGGGCGACTCTCAAGCGTTACAGCCACACTACTACTTACCTGGCGTCCTAGCTTGCTGAGGATGTTCGGTTTCTTGTCCACCTACGGCTCGATCTACAACAAAAATTCAAAGTTCATCAAAATAACACTTACATTCACCACTCCCCTCCCCCAAACTACTATTTCTAGCCTAACCCAACTAAAACTCAACTAAACAGGCCTTTAATTGGGTTTGGTAAAAAAAACGATCTGAAACTTTAAACGCGCATAACTCACGTGTCGGTTATCGAAATCAAACGATTCCAGCGACCACATACTCCCCTAATCAGCTAGTTTAAACTGCCAAAACAGAATTCAAAACAAATGACCGTAGCTAGGTAACAATGGCAAAATCCAAACTGCCCTAAGCCGGGGATTTTTCCCTTTCCAAATTTTCTATCAATTTTCACTCGTTTCCTCACCATTCGGCCACCCTCGCACCCAATTAGCATAATTTAACGAAATTCTAAGGCTTTACATAGGAAAACCCAAATTCTGCATATTGGAGCCCTCGGTTTTTCCCCCAATCCGAGCTCACCATTGCTCGACAACCTTCACCGACGTTAAGCTCGGTCATTTGACGTAAAGAACGGCCAAAAGCGGCCAGTAGTCGGAGCTCAATCGAGCTCGTCCCTCTCGGCCTTAAATAAAGACGGAACATGGCACAAAACGTGCCTTACCGGTTTGCTGACGCACGATGATGGCCGGAATCGGCTCGCCCACGAACTCCGGCCGGAGAGCACCGAGAATCGTTGGTGGTCGGTGCTTAGTCAATCGCCGCTCCCTCTCTTCTCCCCTACCCTGTTCTCTGCCCGCGAAGAACAACAGATGAATGGCTTCTTCGCGAAGCCGTTCGTCTGTTTTAAAAAAAATTAAATGTTAATTTAATTTTTTTTAAAACAAAAAAAATAATAATAATAACGTTTACCATTTTGCCCTTCCAAGATTCTGATAAATTCTTTTCTTCGTCAGCCAATTTCTATAAATCAACTCTCTCTCCATGCTCGGTTTAAACTCCTCCATCTGCACTCTCAAAGATCTGACAACTAAGTGACTAATAAATCATAAGATAATTTAATTAATTCATCCAAAAAAAATTCGGGTGTTACACCCACCCCACCTTATAAGAATTTTGTCCCCAAAATTTACGTACCAAATAACTCGGGAAACTGTCGCTCCATGTCCTGTCGCCACTCCCAAGTGGTCTCCTCCACATTGCTGTTGCGCCACAACACCTTGACCAAAGGGATTTCCTTGTTGCGCAACTGCTTAACAGCTGATCCCAAAATCTGGACTGGTCTCTCCTCATATGCCAAGGTCGGCTGAACCTCAATCTCCTCCTGAGCCACCACCTGAGCAGGATCACAAATGCACTTCCTCAGCATAGAAACATGGAAGACGTCATGAATGGCACTCATAGACGCAGGCAGTTGCAGTCGATAAGCGGTGCTCCCAATCCTCTCTAATACAGGGAATGGTCCCACAAACCGAGGGTTTAGCTTCCCTCGCTTCCCAAACCTGACCACCCCCTTGAATGGGGAGATCTTTAGAAACACCAGATCCCCCACGCTAAACTCCAACTCTCGCCGTCTCTGATCTGCGTAACTCTTCTGTCGACTCTGAGCTGCCTCAATCCTTCTCCGAATAATGGCCACTTTGTCGACTGTCTGCTGCAGAATCTCAGGACCCAGCAATCTTGCCTCACCAACCTCGTCCCAATACAGAGGCGATCTGCATTTCCTTCCGTATAGGGCCTCATAAGGCGCCATACCAATGGTGGACTGGTAGCTGTTATTATATGAAAACTCCACCAAAGGCAAGAACTTGCTCCAAGATGCCTGAAACTCTAGCACACAGGCTCTCAACATATCCTCTAGAATCTGTATAGTCCGCTCTGACTGTCCATCTGTCTGAGGATGAAAGGCTGTACTAAAATCCAACCGGGTACCCATGGCCTTCTGCAGACTCTGCCAAAACTTAGAAGTAAATCTGGGGTCTCGATCTGACACTATCGACACCGGAACCCCATGTAACCGAACTATCTCCTGAACATAAAGCTGAGCAAACTGGTCCATAGAGTAAGTCATCCTCACTGGCAGAAAGTGAGACGACTTCGTCAGTCTGTCCGCAACCACCCAGATTGCATCATGGCCCTTCACTGTCTTGGGTAATCCTGTCACGAAATCCATAGTGATCCTCTCCCATTTCCACTCTGGTATAGGTAGTGGCTGAAGCATACCCGATGGCCTCTAGTGCTCAGCCTTCACCTGCTGGCATACTACACAAGCTTCCACATACATAGCCACCTCACGCTTCATATTGGGCCACCAGTAATGCTGTCTCAGGTCCCTGTACATCTTAGTGCTCCCAGGATGTACAGAGAAAGAAGAAGAATGAGCCTCTGCCAATATATCTTTCCTTAGCTCCTCGTCCTTCGGAACATACCACCTGTCCCGAAATTTCAGAATCTCGTCCTCTGAAATACTGATCTCGGGCCTCGCACCAGTCTCCATACTCGCCCTGAGTTCTTTACACTCAATATCACTTCCTTGAGCCAATTTGATCCTTTCCAGGATGGTCGGCCTTAATGACATAGCCGAAAGGGTAGCCGCAAGGTTAGAAACTACCTCGACACCAAACCTCTGCAGCTCAACCCTCAACTCGGTCGGCACCGTAGTCATCATAGCAGAAACTGAAACTGGAATCCCCACTCGACTTAGAGCATCCGCCACCACATTCGCCTTTCCCGGGTGATATTTGATTTCCAAATTATAGTCTTTCACTAGTTCAAGCCACCTCCTATGCCTCATGTTCAGTTCCTTCTGTGTAAAAATATACTTCAAGCTCTGATGGTCGGAGAATACCTCGCACTGCTGCCCATATAGATAATGCCGCCAAATCTTTAGTGCAAAAACTACTGCTATTAACTCCAAGTCGTGAGTGGGATAGTTCTGCTCATACATCTTCAACTGCCTAGAAGCATAAGCAATAACTTTCCCATTCTGCATCAGTACGCACCCCAAACCAATCCTAGATGCGTCGCAATAAATACTGAATCTCTCACCCTCAACCGGTAACACCAACAATGGAGCCGAGGTCAACTTCTGTTTCAAGATCTGAAAGCTGTTTTTACAATCGTCAGACCAACAGTACTTCGTATTTTTCCTGGTCAACCTGGTCATTGGGGCTGCAATCTTGGAGAACCCCTCGACAAATCTCCGATAATAGCCTGCCAACCCAAGAAAACAACGAACCTCACTAGCATTAGTTGGCTGAGGCCACTCCTGCACCGCCTGAACCTTCACCGGGTCCACCGAAATGCCTTCACCAGAGATGACGTGCCCCAAGAAATTAACTCTATCTAGCCAAAACTCACACTTGGCGAACTTAGCGTACAACTGGTGCTGTTTCAAAGCAGACAACACGATCCCCAAGTCTTCCCTGTGCTCCTCCTCTGTATGTGAATAAATCAAAATATCATCAATAAACACTATCACAAACCTGTCCAAATATTCTTTGAATACCCGGTTCATCAGGTCCATAAAGGCTGCCGGGGCGTTGGTCAGTCCAAAAGACATGACCAAAAACTCATAGTGCCCATATCTTGTCCTGAATGCAGTCTTCGGTACATCTTCCTCTCGCACCTTCAGCTGATAGTATCCACACCTCAAATCAATCTTAGAGAACACCCGTGCACCTTGAAGCTGATCGAACAAATCATCTATCCTCGGCAGTGGGTACTTGTTCTTCACTGTCAGCTTATTCAACTCTCTGTAGTCAATGCACATACGTAGAGATCCATCTTTCTTCTTCACAAACAACACCGGTGCACCCCACGGTGAAAAACTAGGGCGTATAAAGCCTTTATCTGTCAACTCCTCTAACTGTAGCTTCAACTCCTTCAGCTCAGTAGGCACCAACCTATATGGGTTTTTACACACTGGTTCAGCCCCTGGGTACACATCAATGACGAACTCGATCTCTCTATCTGGAGGCAAACCTGGTAAATCTTCGAAGAACACCTCCGAAAAATCCTTCACAAACTCGATGTCCTGTAACTGGGCCTCTGCCTGGTACTGTCCATTTCTAACGCTAGCCAGAAAACCCAAGCATCCATCTCGCAATAACTGTCGGGCTTTCAAGGAAGATATTTCAGAAATCCTTCTCAGACCTTTCCCAGTCCTGAATGAGTAACGCCCCCCATCCCGGGGTCGGAATTGAATCTCCTGATTCCTAAAGTCTAATGAGGCATAATGGCTGAACAACCAATCCATTCCTAAGATGACTTCATACTCCATCATGTGGAGTATGATCAATTCAGCGTACAGCTGTCACCCTCCCACAGTTACTAGATCTCCTCGTACCATCTGATCTGACAATAAACGCTCCCCTAACGGCAACGTTACCTCGAAAAATCGGTCGGTATGGCAAAACTCCAAGTTGGCCTTAACCACAAAGGCCGCAGAGACAAATGAATTTGTAGCCCCTCTATCAATCAAGGTGTAAGCTGCAACTCCAAAAATAAAAATGCTACCTGAAATGACGGACGGTTGGGCAGCATCATCTGGCTCAATGAGGGAGAAGACTCGCGGTGCTGATCTCGCTGGGGTTCTACTCAAGGTCGGGCACTGTCTGGCAAAATGACCTACCTCGTTGCAACGATAGCATCGATTTGTCTTCGGACACTCTCTTGCGAAATGGCCCTCCTCATTACAGTTGAAGCACCGGTTAGAATCTGCTCGACACTCGCCATAATGGTTCTTCTTACACTTAGGGCATAGTGGTACAGTACTCAACCCCTGGGGCCGTTTGCTGCTCCCCTGGCTGCTCAGACTCTCACTGAGCCTTTTCTGGCCCCCTTGCTGCTGCTTTGGTGTACCCCTCGATGGCTGAGACGCCATCTCCTGGAGGAATCATCGCGGCTGCTCCTTAGACTACTCTCTATAACTAGGAAGCTTCATGCTAGCCTCCTCAATATCTAATGCCTTGGCAACCACTTCCTCATACGGCACGTTCCGTGTCCCTGCTATTCTGACACCCATATAAATCTCCGGCTTCAGCCCCTGAACAAACTAGAGTACCTTGTTCTCGTTTAGGCTCACTAAATGACCAGCAAATCTCGACAAAGCCTCAAACTATCGCACATAATCAGCCACTGTGCCCGTTTGCTTCAACTGAGTAAACTCGGCCATCTTCGTTGTTTTGAGTGAGTGGCTGAAGTATTTGCCAAAAAACACTGCTCGAAACTCCTCCCAGGTCATCCTTGTCACATCGGTGGTGGCCTTCACTGTGTCCCACCAGAATCAAGCATCCCCTGCTAGGTGAAAAACTGCACTGGAGACCCTGTCCTGATCGTTTACTTTGGTATATCCCATTATGTCTTCCATCTTTCGAATCCACTCTTTAGCAATGAGTGGATCCGAAGACGACCCGTCAAAGGCTGGGGGCTGTAACCTGTGAAACCTGTCTCCCTCGTGGCCCGCTGCGGCAGCGCCACCACTGGACTGCCCCTGATCCTCCCTACTTAGAAACCGCTTTATCTGCTGAGACTGACGCTGTAACACCCGGCATTTTTGCCATGTAATTGTTTTCCCGAATCATTTATGCGGGATTAACATTATATTTATACAACGTATGTTTTGGTTGAATTGTTGGAAATGGTTAGTGAAACTAAACTAATGTGTAACCAAAACAAAGCAAATTAGTTAAAAACCAATGGAGGGGTAAATAGGGAAGCAATTAAGGTGGTTGGGAAAGATCAAGTGGATGAGTGACACTTGGCAAAGACTTGCTGAAGGAGCCAATGCCTTTTCTCTTCCATCCTTCCTCTTTTCTCTTCACTCTACGTGAAGCACTCTCTGTTTTCTCTCTTCCAGGCGATTAAGACGAAACTTCCACGCCTTGTTTCTCTAGCATTTCTCCGTTTTCTTCAGCAAAGGTAAGCATCTACTCACACTAATAAATTTGGACAAGTTTAAGGTGAGTTTTTACCGAAGTTTAGGGTTTCGGTTTTCGGTGAAAACTCACTGTTTTTGGATGAAAACATGTTGGTGTGTTTTCTAAAGAGTTGAAATGTGTTTGCTGCATTTCCTACGAGATATTAGTTAGCATTTGTAGCGTGTTTAAACTCTGAACATTCATGCTACAGGTCCGAGCTTTCCAGAGACGTTCGAGCATACTACTTGGCTGCACACAGGTAAGTTCATGCATCTACGTTGGCCCTTAAGGCCCTACAACTCGGAGGTACTAGGTCTGGTTCGGGTAGATAGGTTTTAGGTTATGTTTTAAGTTAAACGTGTTTCCGTTATATTCTGTTTCCTGTTGTATTCATTCTGTCATCTGTGAATGTTAAGTTTAAGCATTTCACTTATTCATGCATACACGTTTCCTGTAAAATCATGCAAATGTTTTCAGCACCGGTTTTGAAGTAAGTAAGATAAAATCCTGTAAAGAAAATGTATGGTTAAGTGTGGACGAGGACTGGCATCCTGTCAAGTACTCCTGTTATGTCCTGAAAGTGGCATGTACATCCTGTTGCGCCAGCTCCTCCTCCCACTTATACCTTCCTGTCCAGTGAAACGTAATGTAATGTAATGTTCATGTATTTGAAAATGTCCATGCATAGCACGTGCATCACTTTGCATTGTATGTTCTTACTGAGCTCTAGGCTCATAGATGAACTCCCTGTTGTAGGTACGGATACTCCAGAGGAGGACCTTGCTCCTCAAGCTGATGAGTAATGGATTGTGGGGGATCGAGCTCATTGGAAATGGTTGCTGCAGTCAGATAAATTCTGTGTAGAGGTTTAAGTCTTTAAAGTAAAGTTCATATTTGTAAACTCTTCTGGATGTTTGTGGTTTCTGTTTTAAAACTCTGTTGTAGTCTTATGTTTTGTTTGAAAGTTTTGTTGGAAATTTTGAAATGTATAAGTCCTGTTGTTGATGTATTTAAAACCTCCGTATTTGACAGATTGTATCCATATATTTTAAATGTTTTGAAAACATTCTGGAACTGCTTGAGTTCTCCCTTTTCAGGTCATGCATGGATAGTCTCGAATTTTAGAGCTATCCATGCAGTTTGTCTGCTCGAACTCCCGTCATTTGTAGAGTATGATTTCAAAACTTTGTTTTGAAACCGGGTTTGAGGGTCTGAAGCCCTCATGCCTCCTGTTTTGATGTTCCCTGCCTGTAAGTCTTTATGTTAAAATTTGCCAAGTTTTATCTCAAAAACTGCATCTTCCGATCACGTTCACTGCTGTTTAAGTGTTTATCTACCGGTTGACGTCATCCATCTTCCGGTTGACGTCAGCATAAGTCTTCCGCCCAGTTTATAATTTTTGTCTTCCGGTTGACGTCAGCATAAGTCTTCCGCCCAGTTTATAATTTTTGTCTTTCGGTTGACGTCAGCATAAGTCTTCCGCCCAGTTTATAATTTTTGTCTTCCGGTTGACGTCAGCATAAGTCTTCCGCCCAGTTTATAATTTTGTCTTCCGGTTGACGTCATATTTTCTTCCGATGACGTCATACGCCTTTCGCCCAACAGCTTCCTGCTTTTATGCTTATGATTTCTGGTTTACTTCCTGTCCATTCTATTTAATTATTTTCTTCGCCATTTCTTCTCTTCTGTTATTCATTTCCGAATTGTGCATAGTTCTGTTATACACCGTAGCCTTCCACAGTATGCTTCTTCCCAGTTTAAGTTCTCTTAAATGTCCCTGTCTTCCTGCATTTTGTTTCTCTTCTGTTATCCGTTATTGAATCCCGTTTTGCTTTCAACTCCAGAGAACTCTCTCTCTCGGTGAAGTTTTATAGTTTGTAAACGTTCTGTTCCCTGTTTTCTGTTATAAAAAAAAAAATATGTGCCCGTTTTCTACAAATGTCCCGGAGTGACGGCTCGGTTCTCGGAGCCCGATAGGGTTCGGTTCTGGGGCCGTCACAGACGCTCTAACTGTTGGGACTGGCGGGTGACCAACTCTGTCAACTGTCTGATAGCATCGTCTCTCCCATCTATCTCTCTCGGTGGCTGTCCCCTAGTCTCAGCCTGGTCATCTACCTCCCTCCGAGGTCTACCTCGTCCTCGTCCCCTACGCCCTCTTGGCATATTCTTCAATCCCCGAACCATTTAACACTATCATAAGAAAACATCATACTAGGGTGCTAAGTAATACTTACAGTTAGCGAAGAACTCCCAGGCAGCGGCTGACGGTGTTAGGTAATCCATTGAACGACGTCGACCCCATGGCTCTGATACCATAACTGTAACACCCCGAGTCTCCGCGAACCGGTTCGCTACAGGGACTGCTCTAATACCATACTCTCCCCTTTTGTCCTAACCGCTAGACTTTATGATATCCTCCCCAAAATAAAAAATTCGGCAGAGTAACGCCTGAAAATGCCGCCTCCCAAAATGCTAAGTACCTGCAACGAACGAATTCCCAACCAGTCCAGAATATATCTACTCGTCTAACCAACATACGAAATTTCCAAATAATAGTAACGAGGAAAAATCAAAATACTATCAACCAAAATAAAGAAAATCTACAATACAGAGTGACACCTCACCCTTAGCTATAACTATTTACAACCAGATATAAAATGCCCCCACAAAACTACCTACTCCTGATCAACACCATACAACGACTCCATGGGTCGGGTCGCCCTAACACTACCGTCCACCGGAGCCCTGGTCGCACGTCACCAACTGGCATCTACCCACGGTTCGGCTCTCGGTACTCACCTTCCTGCTCAGCTGTACCTACACCACAGAACACACCGTAAGCTCTAGGCGTAGAAAGTAGAGTGCAAAAGAAATCTAAACATGAAGCATGCTGACCATAACCAACTAACTATGACTTTACATTTACGTACGTAGCCACGACCCATAACCTGTACAAGAATCACCACCTACATACCATGACCAACTACCGACAACTTCCCATCAATTGGGTTTGGTAAAAAAAAAATGATCTGAAACTTTAAACGCGCATAACTCACGCGTCGGTTATCGGAATCAAACCATTCAAGCGACCACATACTCCCCTAATCACCTAGTTTAACCTGCCAAAACAGAATTCAAAACAAACAACCGTAGCTAGGTCAAAAATGGCAAAATCCGAACTGCCCTAAGCCAAGTATTTTTCCCTTTCCAAATTTTCTATCAATTTTCACTCGTTTCCTCACCATTCGACCACCCTCGCACCCAATTAGCATAATTTAACGAAATTCTAAGGCTTTACATAGGAAAACCCGAATTCTCCACATTGGAGCCCTTGGTTTTTCCCCCAATCCGAGCTCACCATTGCTCGACAACCTTCACCGACGTTAAGCTCGGTCATTTGACGCAAAGAACGGCCAAAAGCGGCCAGTAGTCGGAGCTCAATCGAGCTCGTCCCTGTCGGCCTTAAATAGAGACGGAACAGGGCACAAAACGTGCCTTACCAGTTTGCTGACGCACGAAGATGGTCGGAATCGGCTCGCCCACCAACTCCGGCCGGAGAGCACCGAGAATCGTCGGTGGTCGGTGCTCAGTCGATCGCCGCTCCCTCTCTTCTCCCCTGCCCTGTTCTCTGCCCGCGAAGAACAGCAGACGAATGGCTTCTTCGCGAAGCCGTTCGTCTGTTTTAAAAAAAAATAAATGTTAATTTAATTTTTTTTAAACAAAAAAAATAATAATAATAACGTTTACCGTTTTGCCCTTCCAAGATTCTGATAAATTCTTTTCTTCGTCAGCCAATTTCTATAAATCGACTCTCTGTCCATGCTCGGTTTAAACTCCTCCATCTGCACTCTCAAAGATCTGACAACTAAGTGACTAATTAATCATAAGATAATTTAATTAATTCATCCAAAAAAAATCCGGGTGTTACATCGTGTATGCATGTTTATATTTTTTATTCCCTACTTGCTAAGCGTAAGCTTACGTGTGTGTGTGTTCTATGGTGTAGGTAACGACGCGGTTGCAGGTGAGCCAAATGAGTGAGCCAGGACTTGGGAGTAGTCGGAGACGCACGGGGAGTGCTAGTGCGGGCAGTTGTCGGGGCGCCTCGACCATGGTCTTCGGGGGATGTGGGGCTTTGTATTTTGGTAGTTTATTGTAGATTTCTGTTTATGGAAATGATGGGAATTCATAACTCTTTTTGGTTGATGTTTGGAAAGTTATAGTTAAGTTAAGGGTGATTTGTCGCCCTATAATGTTGACTTTCTTCACCTAGGGATGTTAGTATTATAGTTTCCCTCTTTCCTACTTTTTGGAGATTTCGTATGCTGGATAGTTGAGTGGATAGTGGAGTAAGTGTATTCTGGATCTGGTTGAGAATTGATTCATTGCAGGTACCTAGCATTTTGGAGGCGCCATTTTCAGGCGTTACTTTGTCGAAATTTTTGGGGAGGACGCTATGATACTTAACGGTTAGGATTAAGGGAAATTAATAAGTCTAGGCAGCTAGGTATGACATAAGAGAGCTTCGGGAGAGTTAGCTTTAAATTCCGTTGTGTCCATTTTTTTTTATGTCTTGGGGTTTTAAAAATTATTTTAAACATCATTTTCATCGGGTTAGAGTGAGCCATGTAGTGCACCAAGCCGGGTGGGTTCGGGTGCGTTACATTTGATTAATGTTCTATTTATGGTTTTAGGTTTGAGCAAAACCCGAAGTAGTTTGCAACCAAGCTTTTTTAGGAAACCATGTAAGTGGAGTATGTGTGTGCCTTCGGGCCTACATCACAAAACAGTAGGTTTATGCTTGTTTGAATGTTTTCTATATGTCATGTATCATGTTTTTGGAAAGAACACGAAAATGAATTTACATGTAATGACATGGTAAGGCATGAACAGATTGTAATAGACCAACTGTTGAGAGAATTAATCTGCCCCTTAATCGATGAAGAGGATGTATGACTTTGGAAAATTGATTCGCTTCCCAATGGAATATTGGATCAGATCAGCTGTTAAGGGAACTAATCCGCCCCTTAATCGATGAAGAGGATGTATGACTTTGGGAAAATTGATCCAACTCCCAATGAAACCGAGGGATCAGATCAGAGAAAGAATGTGAATGCAACTAAGATGTGAAAGTAGAAACTGCATGACTAGGATTTATGTTTCAGCCTATCATTTCATTATTGCTCTACTTATTTAGCATTAGGCTAATAGATGAGTTTTGTGATGTAGGTGCTGAGGTAACTATTGGAGAATTCTCTGAATTTACTGAAGACTAGGAGCAGTTGATGGAGCACACCTATGCCTCGACTTGGCGATCTGATGGGGCAGTTTAACTATTGTCAGTATGTGAAGTCTTAATGGTCAAGTTATTTGTTGAAGTATGCTGAGGATTTTGATGACAGCAGTAGTTTAAGATTTATAATGTTTTGAGGTTTTTCCTGATTATGAAACATGATTTGGTTTAGTTATAGTTTGCTATTTTGGGTTTTCTTGGAAAGTTTAGTGAACAATCGTTCAGTTTAACTAAGCTGTGAATTTTAATGATTGTGATAGTTTTTAGTATTTCTGATACAATTTTAAGATTTCTCGGATAATGATACGTCGTTGGTTTTAATTGTGATTCTTACTGGATTTCAAAAGTTTCATAGGGTCAGGTTGTTTTGAATGATTTCAGTAAATTACAAGTTCTTCTAGCAGTCGGAGTTGTTCTTTTGTAACACCCGACATTCTCAGTCAGGTGATTTTCTTAACGGAATTAACGGTCACCTCTTTATTTGACCTTTTATTTAATAATTATATGCCAAAGCTTATTGGATTTCTATTGTAGTGGCAGAATTGTAATTAAGGAGGAACCTATTTGGTATAAGTAGAAAATGGAAACTCTTAAACCTCACAAAAACCCCACTGTAGCTGACATTCCCTCTCGGCGATTCCCATCCTCCCAGAACTCTCTCTCTCGCATCAGGTAGCCTTCTCCATCAACAACTGATTCTCCTTCGTTCTCGCCGATACTCAGCTTACCAGGTAAGACTTAATGAATGTAGTTACTGGTAGATACTTTGAGCTCTGTTTTCAGTTAGAACCCGAGGTTTCAGATTCTTTAATGGCAGAGTAATAATAGGATCATTTCTATTATGCGTTTAGTAAAGGCATTTCCGAGTTGATTATGGACATTTAGATAGCTGTATGCGATTAGTTACTGGACTGAATCTGGTTATTTAGATTGTAGAAATTTAATCCACGCACACAAGGTGCTCGGCAAAAGAATATAGAAATACAAGTAGGTTAAGCATTAGGATGATTTTTGGTTAGCACTATTAGGATTTTATTTTAACTTGGTAATGTGAAATGATTTAGGTGAAGAAGATTTGAAAGGAGTATTCCATTTGCAAAGGACACCAGGTAAGTGAATGTATTAAGACTTTCGGCCATTAGGGCCCTACATCTTAAGGGCACTAAATTAGTTATGTGTTTGATGTTTGTTTTAAGTTAGTAAGATGGTTGTACTCGGATGATTTACGGATGTTTGAGAATTATGTTATATGATGTTTTGATAGAGTCTATGAAGTCAACTGTCTAGTATGATATTTTTCCATAGTCTGATAATTTAAGAATATTCATGTCATGCATCATGATTTACTTCCCAAGCACATGAAAATGATTTATGAGCATGTTTTTCCCCATGAACAAGATATGAGAATGAACATGAAACTTATGCAACCGGACTAAGTGAGGGTTGGGGGCGGTTTGGCGTATGTCACTGTCCAAAGAGAAGGACCATGAATACGGCCCAAAAGGGACTATGTACACTTGCACTGTCATCCCCCCTTTACGGCACAAATCATCCCTTAATCCATATGATGAAAGTGATGAACAAGAACACGAATAAGAACAAGAAAAGAGCATGAAACGAACATGATCATGATTTTCTTGTAACTATGCATTCACATATACATGTTAGTATTGCATTCCTTACTAAGCATTAGGCTTATAGTTTAAACCTTATGATGTAGGTGACAAGATATTAGGTGAGGAGTTCAAAGTTAATGAAGATGTCTAAGCCTGGTTGTTGGAAGGTGATCATGGTGCAATTCTATGGCTGGATGACGATTGAGACCCCTGGTTAATGCTCTATGATTTTGTTATGATTAAGAATATGGTAGTTTAAGCAGGATGAGTTGATTTTTATAACATTGAGTTTTGAAATTGTCTGGTTGACTACTGAGTCTGGGAGTGGTTATAAGGATTATTAAATGATCTGTTGTTAAGTCTTCCACTATATGTATTCTGGATGAGTCTTTGATTTTCATTTATAAGAGTGATTAGTCAATGAAGTTAGAAGTCTGTGCATATCTATGTCCACCGATAGCTGTACTCTATCGGTTGATGTTAAGAATTTGCATCCACCGATAGATGTTCTCTATCGGAAGATGTATGAGTTGCATCCACCGATAGATGTTCTCTATCGGAAGATGCCTTAAAAGAGCACATGGATTGCACATGTCTATCGGTAGATGCTATGTATCTCAATTACCGGATGATGTAAGTGTTGTGTTGTCGTCCAGTGACCGGTAGATGTTTTACCATCGGTCGATGTGAGTCTATTACTCAATCGACAGATGCAATTTAAGAGATGTTTAAAAACAGATGTGTCGCGTGGCGGGCACGTGACCATCGGTCGATGTGAGTCTATGACTCTATCGCTAGATGCAGTTTAGGAGATGTTTGCGAAGAAAAATATATATATATATAAAATACTAATAATGAACAAGGTGCATGAAGTAAGAACCGATTGATTAAGAGGTTAAGTTATGAATTATGTGGCGACTCCAACTGGGGTTGTTACATCTTTGTTTAGAGTGTTTTTGTCTATCAGTAGATGTTGTCTATCGGTGGATGTTGAATGTTTTTGTCTATCGGTAGAAGTTGTCTATCGGTGGATGTTGAATGTTTTTGTCTATCAGTAGAAGTTGTCTATCGGTGGATGTTGAATGTTTTTGTCTATCGGTAGATGTTGTCTATCGGTGGATGTTGAGTGTACTGTTCACCGGTAGATGCTGGGTGATAGAGTCGAGTGTTGCTGTTGAGCAGTAACACCCTACATCCACCGATAAACAGCATCCACTGGTGAACAGTAACACCCTACATCCACCGATAGACTACATCCATCGATAGATAACATCCCCCGATAGACAACATCCACCGGTGAACAGTAACACTCTAAACAAACGGACAACTCTGCCTACTAAAAGAACTTGTAAATTTTAACAGCAGCTATTCAAAACAACATAAATCCACAACTTTATAAATCCAGAATAACAATCTACAACTAAAATCAAGTCGTGTTTTCATAATCAGAAAAGCTCCAATATTAATAAAAACATTAAACTCCTGCTGTCGTTAACATTCTTAGCATACTAAAACTGAACCATTCTTAACTAGACTTTCACACCTACTGACATTAGTTAAACCGCCCCATCAATTTGCCAAGTCGAGGCATAGGTGTGCTCCATCAACTGCTCCTAATCTTCAGTAAATTCAGAGAATTCTCCAATAGTTAACTCAGCACCTACATCACAAAACTCATCTATTAGTGTAATACCCGGCTTGTACGGATTTTTGGTTTTAATATATTATATTCATATTTTATAATATAGTGGCATTTTCATAAATATGTCAAATCAAATCAGTTTCGCAAAAAGAAAGCGTCATCATGATCCTAACGATTAATAGGAATTTTAATGAAATTATGGGAATTTTCGGAGATTAAACGTTATATTTCGAGTAAATACATTCCTCGTAATGTAAAAGACGTTCTCGTAAAAATAGCAAACGAGGTCTAAATTGCAAACAGACAGTTTTATTAAATCCTAAATAATAAGTTGGACTTGTTGGTGAAATAAGGAGAGTTGGTGAACCCGAATAGTTGGACGATTAACGAACCGAAGGACGAAACAAATAGAATTAAGTGCTAAGGGCAAAATGGTCATTTGCAAAGGAAATTTCTATTAAAAATCAAATTCTTTTCTTTCTCCTCACTTCTCCTCCTTTCCTGTTTCACGAAATCGACAGAGAGCGATTTCCTTCTCTGCCCGCGACGGATCCTTCGACAGCGAGCTCCGATTCGACCTCCGTTCGTTTCGTTTTCTTCGCGTTTTATCCTCCAATCAACGTTCTAGGTAAGTCTCTATAGTTTTAGAGCGTTTATTTCGATGATTTCGGAGTTTTAAACCATTAGGGTTTTCGTTAGGTTTTCGATTAAAACGCGAATTAGGGTTCGTAATTAATAGGTTAGCCGTGATTAAGTATATATTGCACGAATTCGACGTTATTGGACGAAGATAAATCGATTTGTAAAAATGTTGAAAATTGAGAAATTTCGGGTTTTCGGAAAAACTCGTAAATTGGATTTCAGGGTATCGAGCGTAGATTAATGGATTAAACGCCTCGATAAGTTAAGTAGAATTGTTAGGAAATTTCCTTAGTTAAGATTTTGTAATTTGGACGATCGAAAGCTTAAACTCATTTTAACGTCGATATCGTGTTTTGCTTCAGACAAACAACGCTCGTGGACGGAGCTTGAGCTGCTTTGGACACGAGGTAAGTTCTCGTGACTTACTCTGGCCGAATGGCCTACACCGTATTTTGATGTCGCGTCGAGGATGTTAAAGGATCGTTTGTTTTAATTGCTTTGGTTGGGTAGAAAGGTTTAAACGTTTTGTAGGTTATTTCATTTACAGTCTTGATGGTATACATGTGCTTGTTTATTGAATGTTTATATTATGCTCATATCTGTTCATGCATCACGTTTTTCAAACGTCATGAAAATGAATTTCCGCACGTGTTTTAAGAAAAGAAAACGAACCTCTGTAATAAATGAACGTAATCTGTCTGTATCTGGTCACGCGAGGTGGGGCTCAGGCACGGTTGTGCGTGTTGCAAGCGTGTACCCCCCCTCCTCTAGCCGGAAAGAGTAGTCCGATCGCAGGATGGGCTCTCTCTGGTTAGTGGGTTGCGATCTCGGTGACAATCTGTCTGTCTGCGACGTAATGAATCTGAATCTGAATCTGTATGGTGTAGGTGACGTTATAGGTGACGTAGATCCAGGTGAGGACGACGTTCCTCCTCCTGATGTCTGAGGCAGTTGATGGATGATGGCCCGTGGGAGTGCGCTGGGCAGGTCGAGGCGCGTTTTGACCTGTGGGGAAGTACGTATAGATTTTGGGATTTTCGTGATGTTGATCTGAATCTGAATCTGAATCTGAATCTGAATCTGAATCTGAATCTGAATCTGAATCTGAATCTGAATCTGAATCTGAATCTGAATCTGAATCTGAATCTGAATCTGAATCTGAATCTGAATCTGAATCTGAATCTGAATCTGAATCTGAATCTGAATCTGAATCTGAATCTGAATCTGAATCTGAATCTGAATCTGAATCTGAATCTGAATCTGAATCTGAATCTGAATCTGAATCTGAATCTGAATCTGAATCTGAATCTGAATCTGAATCTGAATCTGAATCTGAATCTGAATCTGAATCTGAATCTGAATCTGAATCTGAATCTGAATCTGAATCTGAATCTGAATCTGAATCTGAATCTGAATCTGAATCTGAATCTGAATCTGAATCTGAATCTGAATCTGAATCTGAATCTGAATCTGAATCTGAATCTGAATCTGAATCTGAATCTGAATCTGAATCTGAATCTGAATCTGAATCTGAATCTGAATCTGAATGTGTCTGTATGGTGTAGGTGACGTTATAGGTGACGTAGATCCAGGTGATGACGACGTTCCTCCTCCTGATGTCTGAGGCAGTTGATGGATGATGGCCCGTGGGAGTGCGCTGGGCAGTCGAGGCGCGTTTTGACCCGTGGGGGAAGTACGTATAGATTTTTGGATTTTCGTGATGTTTGGGCTGATGTTAATTTGTATAGAACATATTAGGATGCTTGGTCTGGTAGTTGATAGGTTTACTTTTGACGTTTCAAATGTTTTGGTAATCGTATTTAAACGTTTTGTTAAGTCTTTTATTCGAATGTTATAGAAAATGTTTTGAAATGTTTTTAGGTTGTTACGGATAGGCTCGATTTTAGAGCTATCCACGCAGTTGGACTTCGCAAAGTCTGCTGTAAATGGATTGAGTTTAAATTACAAGTTTATGTTTTAGTGAGAATAAAGTATGAAAGTTGCAAGAAATGGAATGAGGCAAATGGTATAGATTTGCTCTCTGGAAACCAGATTTCCAGAGAGCTTATTGAAGTATTTGCTCTCTGGAAATTCCAGAGAGCAATAAGGATCAAGGCTGCAGTGCAGCGATCAGGCGCTGCAGCAATGCAGCGACTGATCGCTGCTTGCTGCAGCATCTGCAGCGCACGATCGCTGCAGCAATGCAGCGATCGAGCGCTGCTTGCTGCAGCAACTGCAGCGCACGATTGCTGCAGCAATGCAGCGATCGAGCGCTGCTTGCTGTAGCAACTGCAGCGCTCAGTCGCTGCATGCTGCAGCGACTGTTCGCTACACTTAGTTGGCACGGGTTGGACAGTTTTGTCCTCCCTTCTGTTTTCTACTTTAATTATAATTTTTAAATGTTTTAAGTTTTATTAAATTAAATTAGTTTATGTTTTAAACGATTTACCAAACGAACTTCGATTTCGATTCCGGTTTGGGTTTCGATTTCAATTCTGCTTAACATTAGGTTTAAAGTTTATAAAATGTGAAGATAAAAAAAAATAATAATAATAAATAGTATGGGAAATACGGGTACAGTACTAGGGGCGTTACAGTTATGGTATCAGAGCCCCCGGGTTTTAAAATCGATTCTGTAGACTGCTCGACTGCACAGCCACTACGCGGACATCCTTCATCAACTGTAAGTCTGTTTATACCTTTGTTTGATTTTGTTTCTTAGAGATTACTTGTTTTAAATTTTATAGGAGTTTTATAAATATGGTTCGAGGAAGGGATCCTAGAGATGACGCGATGGATCGACTTACGGAGTTGTTAGATCTCCAGTCTCAGCATATGGACCGGCAAGCGCAACAAATTACAGACTTAGTGAATCGAGAGAACCAGCGAGAGAATCAGAGAGCTCAGGAGCTGGTAGTCCCCAGTAATCAGGGTATGCAGAGGTTTCAAGGCCTACGGCCTCCAGTATTTGACGGCCATTCATCGGATCCGACACGTGCCGAGGAATGGATCCGAGTTATGGAGGATATGTTAGGCTATGCAGAGGTTGGGAACGGGAGTAAGGTGGCTTACGCCACTTTTCACTTGGCATTAGACGCCCGTTTCTGGTGGGACTCGATCAAGTCGACTACAGATGTATCAGTTATGACTTGGGATCGGTTCAAATTTTTATTCTTCGATAAGTATTTCAGCCGCACAGTGAGAGTGGCCAAGAGGAATGAGTTCACGCAGCTGAAGCAGACTGGTTCAGTTGCAGATTATATTCGGAGGTTTGAGGCCTTATCGCGATTTGCACCGCGCCTTGTCAGCGACAATGAGGAGAAGGTGCACCAGTTTATGGAGGGACTTAATCCAGAGATCCGGATGCACGTGGTGGTCTCAGGTATTATTGATGTACCCTTTTCTGACATTACAGCTAGAGCTCTGGATATCAAGGCTGCCAGAGCCACTTGTGTTAGACCGAGGGAGCCAGCGAGGGGCTTCTTCCGAGAGATCCGTCCTCAGTCGCAGAACCGAGGATGGCAGCCTAGAGCATAGCCTCAGCAGCAGCCGAGGGGTGTGAAGAGACCTCTTGAGGGAGGTAACGATAGAGGCAAGGGAAAGCAAGTACAGGGGGCTCCTCAGATGCCATGGTGGCCCAAGTGCCAGAAGGAGCATAGTGGCGAGTGCCGAGTTGGCACGAACAAATGTTATAGATGTGGAGATATCGGCCACTTTGTCAGAGATTGTCCGCAGCAGGGCCGAGATCAGTTAGGCGGAGATTAGAGGAGAGTTACGCCGAGGATCTTCGCATTTATTAAGCCAGGAGACGTTGATGATGAGGCTCAGCCTGCCGTGATTGCAGGTACTATATTGATTACTGGCGTTCCTGTATTTTCCTTATTAGACACGGGGGCTACACATTCTTTTGTTTCCACCGCTTGTGTGTCGAGATTGGGGCTTGCACCTGAGTTAGCAGAATGTGAGTTTAGTGTGATGCTACCTTCAGGAGAGCGTATGCAGTCCGATCGCGTAGTCCTGGGCAATATTGTCTCGATTGGGGATCATACCCTCTATGCTCGTCTCATTGTTATGGGCATCGAGCACTATGATCTCATTTTAGGGATGGATTGGCTATCGCAGCACTTCGGCACCATCGACTGTCGATCCGGGATTGTCACCTTTCGACCTCCGGGTAAAGCTGAGTTTTCTTATCAGGCGATGAGCAGATTGAGTAGCTCGCCTATCTCTTATTCCATGATGGTCAACGAGCAGTTCAAAGGTGCGTGCTCTATTTATTTGGCCTCTGTCTTTGATTGTCAGTTGCTCAGCGGAGAAAAGCCGAGCGATATTCCTATTGTCAGAGAGTTCTCTGGGATCTTTCTAGATGATCTTCCCGGTTTACCACCAGACCGGGAGATTGAGTTCACTATTGATGTGTATCCTAACTCTGCACCGAGGTTTAAAAACCCGTATCGATTGGCACCAGCTAAGTTGAGAGAGCTGAGGACTCAGCTTGACGAGTTGTTGGAGAAGGGTTTCATTCGACCCAGTGTTTCTCCTTGGGGTGCGCCCGTTTTATTTGTCAAGAAGAAGGACGGGACCCTCAGGATGTGTATTGATTACAAGGAGCTGAATAAGCTCACAGTGAAGAATAAGTATCCGCTACCTCGTATCGATGATTTGTTTGACCAGCTACAGGGTGCCCGAGTATTTTCGAGGATTGATCTACGCTCAGGTTACAACCAGCTGAAGGTCCGGAAGGATGATATACCGAAAATGGCATTCCGAACGAGGTATGGGCATTATGAGTTCCTTGTTATGTCTTTCGGACTTACTAATGCCCCTGCAGCGTTTATGGATCTGATGAACCGTGTCTTCAAGGAGTATCTGGATAAGTTCGTGGTGGTTTTCATCGATGATATCTTGATTTACTCTAAGACAAAGGAAGAACACGAAGACCATCTGAGGATCGTTTTACAGATTCTGAGTCAATGCCAGCTGTATCCAAAGTTTTTGAAGTGCGAGTTTTGGCTTGACAGAGTGAGCTTCCTTGGCCATATTATATCATAGGACGGAGTTTCTGTGGATCCGAGCAAGATTCAGGTGGTCAGAGATTGGCCACAGCCGAAGAACGTATGTGAGGTGCGTGGATTTCTCGGATTGGCCGGTTATTATCGAAAGTTTATTGAGGTATTCTCGAAGATCACACTTCCGCTTACACGATTGACTCGGAAGAACGAGAAGTTTATTTCGTCGCCTGCTTGCGTGATAGTTTTATGGAGTTAAAGCAGAGATTGACCACCGCTACAGTACTGGCGTTACCTGTTGAGGGTGTCAGATTCAGTATTTACTGCGATGCGTCTGGAGTGGGACTCGGTTGTGTATTGATGCAGGAGGGGAGAGTTATTTCTTATGCTGCTCGGCAGTTGAAGCCGTACGAGCAGAATTACCCTACGCACGACCTTGAGTTAGCAGCTGTGGTCTTCGCACTGAAGATATGGAGACACTATTTATATGGGCAGCAGTGCGAGATATTTTCCGACCACAAGAGCCTGAAGTATCTATTTACGCAGAAGGAGCTGAACATGCAACAGAGACGGTGGCTTGAGTTCGTCAAAGACTATGATTTTGACATCAAGTACCATCCAGGAAAGGCGAACAAGGTTGCTGATGCCTTGAGTAGAGTGCCTTCTGCGAGTCAGCCTTCATTAGCAGCGATGTCAGTTACGCTGCGGTCTGAGATAGAGAGGTTTGACGTGGAGATAGTGGCTGAGTTGTCCAGTATGCTCGCCAACATTGCTCTCAGGCCGACCATTCTAGATCGTGTACGAGAGGCTCAGCAGAGTGATACGGAGTGTATGGAGCTTCGATCGAGTATGACGCTGGGTGACTCGTCGGATTTCCACTTATCAGATGATGGTATTCTGAAGTTCAGGCATAGGTGGTACGTGCCGAGCGACGAGGATCTGAAGAGGGAGATATTGGCCGAGGCACATTCTTCGGCATATTCTGTGCACCCGGGAAGTACCAAGATGTACCGGGATTTGAAGCGACATTACTGGTGGCCGAACATGAAGAGGGAGGTTGCCAAGTATGTTGAGACTTGTTTGGTATGTCAACAGGTGAAGGCAGAGCACCAGAGACCGGCCGGAACATTATTACCACTGCCGATTCCGGAGTGGAAGTGGGAGCAAATCTCTATGGACTTTATTGTGGGGCTCCCGAGGACGACGAAGGGCCATGATGGTGTATGGGTGATCGTGGACCGATTGACAAAGTCAGCCCACTTCTTATCTGTAAAGATGGCATCGTTTATGGATCAGCTCGCCGAGCTTTATGTGCAGAAGATTGTTAGACTTCACGGCGTGCCAGTTTCTATTGTCTCCGACAGAGATCCGAGGTTCACGTCAAAGTTCTGGAAGAGTCTGCACAAAGCTATGGGGACTCAGCTTAATTTCAGCACCGCATTTCATCCTCAGACTGATGGACAGACAGAGAGGACGAATCAGATTCTGGAGGATATGCTCAGAGCATGTGGGCTGGAGTTTCAGGGATCGTGGAGCAGGTATTTGCCACTGATCGAGTTCTCTTATAATAACAGCTTCCAGGCTACTATTGGCATGGCTCCATAGTAGGCGCTGTATGGTCGAAAGTGTAGATCTTCGTTGTATTGGGACGAGGTTGGCGAGGCCAGCATCGTTGGTCCTGAGATTCTACAGCAGACGGCAGAGAAGATTGCCATCATTCGACAGCGTATAGAGGTAGCACAGAGCAGGCAGAAGAGCTATGTTGACACCAGACGGAGAGAGCTGGAGTTCGAGGAAGGCGATGAGGTCTATTTGAAAGTTTCTCCGTTCAAAGGCGTAGCGAGATTTGGAAGGAGGGGTAAGTTGAACCCTCGTTATGTGGGGCCCTTTCCTATTCTGAAGAGGATCGGAAAGTTGGCGTATAGACTGCAGCTTCCAGCTTCTATGGAGGGTATCCACGACGCGTTTCATGTATCTATGCCTCGGAAGTGCTTGCGCGACCCGTCGCATATCGTGGAGGCTACAGAGATCGAGGTACAGCCTACCTTGAGCTATGAGGTGAGGCTGATATGTATTTTGGAGACTTCCATCAAGATTTTGCGCAACAAAGAAATTCCACTGGTCAAGGTTTTGTGGCGGAACCACGAGGTGGAGGAGGCTACGTGGGAACGACAGCAGGATATGATGACTAAGTATCCTGATTTGTTTGCATGATTTAATTTTGTGGACAAAATTCTAAATAAGGTGGGTGGAATGTAATACCCGACTTGTACGGATTTTTGGTTTTAATATATTATATTCATATTTTATAATATAGTGGCATTTTCATAAATATGTCAAATCAAATCAGTTTCGCAAAAAGAAAGCGTCATCATGATCCTAACGATTAATAGGAATTTTAAGGAAATTATGGGAATTTTCGGAGATTAAACGTTATATTTCGAGTAAATACATTCCTCGTAATGTAAAAGACGTTCTCGTAAAAATAGCAAACGAGGTCTAAATTGCAAACGGACAGTTTTATTAAATCCTAAATAATAAGTTGGACTTGTTGGTGAAATAAGGAGAGTTGGTGAACCCGAATAGTTGGACGATTAACGAACCGAAGGACGAAACAAATAGAATTAAGTGCTAAGGGCAAAATGGTAATTTGTAAAGGAAATTTCTATTAAAAATCAAATTCTTTTCTTTCTCCTTACTTCTCCTCCTTTCCTGTTTCACGAAATCGACAGAGAGCGATTTCCTTCTCTGCACGCGACGGATCCATCGACGCCGAGCTCCGATTCGACCTCCGTTCGTTTCGTTTTCTTCGCGTTTTATCCTCCAATCAACGTTCTAGGTAAGTCTCTATAGTTTAGAGCGTTTATTTCGATGATTTTGGAGTTTTAAACCATTAGGGTTTTCGTTAGGTTTTCGATTAAAACGCGAATTAGGGTTCGTAATTAATAGGTTAGCCGTGATTAAGTATATATTGCACGAATTTGATGTTATTGGACGAAGATAAATCGATTTGTAAAAATGTTGAAAATTGAGAAATTTAGGGTTTTCGAAAAAACTCGTAAATTGGATTTCAGGGTATCAAGCGTAGATTAATGGATTAAACGCCTCGATAAGTTAAGTAGAATTGTTAGGAAATTTCCTTAGTTAAGATTTTGTAATTTGGACGATCGAAAGCTTAAACTCGTTTTAACGTCGATATCGTGTTTTGCTTCAGACAAACAACGCTCGTGGACGGAGCTTGAGCTGCTTTGGACACGAGGTAAGTTCTCGTGACTTACTCTGGCCGAATGGCCTACACCGTATTTTGATGTCGCGTCGAGGATGTTAAAGGATCGTTTGTTTTAATTGCTTTGGTTGGGTAGTTAGGTTTAAAGGTTTTGTAGGTTATTTCATTTACAGTCTTGATGGTATACATGTGCTTGTTTATTGAATGTTTATATTATGCTCATATCTGTTCATGCATCACGTATTTCAAACGTCATGAAAATGAATTTCCGCACGTGTTTTAAGAAAACAAAACGAACCTCTGTAATGAATGAACGTAATCTGTCTGTATCTGGTCACGCGAGGTGGGGCTCAGGCACGGCTGTGCGTGTTGCAAGCGTGTACCCCCCTCCTCTAGCCGGAAAAAGTAGTCCGATCGCAGGATGGGCTCTCTCTGGTTAGTGGGTTGCGATCTCGGTGACAATCTGTCTGTCTGCGACGTAATGAATCTGAATCTGAATCTGAATCTGCATGATTTCTGAATGGCATACGCACGCATGCATCTGCATTTACGTAGCTTACCTAGATTTCATTATCTCATAGGTGTCTGTATGGTGTAGGTGACGTTATAGGTGACGTAGATCCAGGTGAGGACGACGTTCCTCCTCCTGATGTCTAAGGCAGTTGATGGATGATGGCCCGTGGGAGTGCGCTGGGCAGTCGAGGCGCGTTTTGACCCGAGGGGGAAGTACGTATAGATTTTGGGATTTTCGTGATGTTTGGGCTGATGTTAATTTGTATAGAACATATTAGGATGCTTGGTCTAGTAGTTGATAGGTTTACTTTTGACGTTTCAAATGTTTTGGTAATCGTATTTAAAACGTTTTGTTAAGTCTTTTATTCGAATGTTATAGAAAATGTTTTGAAATGTTTTTAGGTTGTTACGGATAGGCTCGATTTTTAGAGCTATCCACGCAGTTGGACTTCGCAAAGTCTGCTGTAAATGGATTGAGTTTAAATTACAAGTTTATGTTTTAGTGAGAATAAAGTATGAAAGTTGAAGAAATGGAAAATGGGCAAATGGTAGAGATTTTTTCTCTCTGGAAACCGGATTTTCCAGGAGAGATTATTGAAAAGTATTTGCTCTCTGGAAATTCCAGAGAGCAATAAGGATCAAGGCTGCAGTGCAGCGATCAGGCGCTGCAGCAATGCAGCGACTGATCGCTGCTTGCTGCAGCATCTGCACCGCAGCGATCGGGGGGGGGAAGGCTGCTGCTGCACAACTGCAGCGCACGATCGCTGCAGCCAATGCCAGCGACGAGCGCGGCTTGAGCAGCAACTGCGCGCTCAGTCGCTGCAGCTTGCCGCGACGGTTCGCTGCACGTAGTTGCCAGGGTTGGCAGTTTGTACTCCCGGACTGTTTTCTACTTAATTATAATTTTACATGTTTTAAGTTTTATTAAATAAATAGTTTATGTTTTAAAAAAAACGATTACCCCCAAACGAACTTTAATTCCGATTTTCAGTTCTGGTTTCACTTCAGTTTAATTCCGCGTAAAAGTTTATTAAGTATACGAAATAAAAATGAAAAACATTAAAAAAAAAAAAAAAAAAAAAAAAAAAAAAATTTGAGGAGAAACCAGTAAAAATCTTATATTATGCAAAACGTATTACGAACAAAGAGTCTCACTTGGTAAAAGTCATGGCACAACCAAATATTAAGGGACAAACTTGGGAACGCCAGTAGGACATGATGAACCAAGCTCCAGAACTATTTCATGTAGTAAATTTTGAGGACAAAATTCCTTTAAAGAGTCGTAGGTAATAGCACCCGTGTTCCATTGAACCTAATTTTAAGCTATTATTAATGATGAATGTTTATAGAATGGTTCGGGAAGTTCATTGAATGAGTTATAAATGAACAGGTGTAGGGTAGAGGGTATTACTTTTTATTAGGGAATTAACCTTTTAGGGAAAAGTCCATTGGGTACCGCCACTATCCCCTGAGTTTTCCTCTGGCGTTCAGCTCAGCTAGAACTCTCTATTGATTCTCTTCCGCCTCCTCGCCCGAGTCTCCTTTCACCTAGGTAAAATCTTTTTTTTTCCTCCTGCAGTTTAGTGATTGGTTACCGAGAGAAATACAATTGGAATGTTCTGAGGTTGCGGTGATTGAGGGGGGGTTCGGGTTCCGAAGGTAAAATGGAAGGCACGAAATCGGAGCTGCCAAACTCATTTCCTTAGACCTCTTGTGGAATTTAGAATGAAGTTTAACTATACCCTAGCAACGGGTGTTTAGGTTGAG